>CM068753.1:2542581-2649139 GCA_035084275.1 Hydrolagus colliei
TCTGAATTGCCTCTTTCTGTGGGCTTTGAGCACTCAGACCTCAGCACTCAGAGTTAAGCAGTGCAGAGTCTGTCAGATCTAGGAAAGTGAAAAAATACTCCCTTTTTTTTTAATGGGACTTTCAAACTTCACTGCGTGGCAAAACACTGAGGTGATTTTTTTTTTTTTTAATTGGCGCAACTTTAGTAGGGGAATAAAAGCCATTATGGCCAGAAACAAACAGTTTTTCTGGCCTCCCCTCAACTCTTCTCACTTTCCAAAAACAGGGGAGGAGGAAATCCATTCAGCAACAACCCAGGGAACGAGAGCTGATCTCGAGAGCATTTGCCAAGATATTCCCAACTCCAAGAACCCCTCGAGGTTGCTTCAAGTACATTACCCCCGCCTAGACGGTTCAAAGCGATGGAGCAACACTATGTACTAAGCCACACAGATGGTGAAGGCGTTAGATTGGAGCCCTGGTCTCTATCAAATGAGCTCATCTCATCTAGGACAACAGCCACTAAGAGATTCTGGAACAGAAAGATCCCAGGATCTTTGCTCCTGATGCTTTGTCCAGTGATCCTATTGGCAAACTTGAGCAACATCTTCCGTACAGATGAATTATCTGCTAAAATTCACCGGCGCACCAGACAGCTGACTGTTGTCCACCCCTTGTCAAAAGTCTCACACGTTTAAAAAAAAATGGATGAGATAGTAGAGGGGCTTGTCAGTGAAATTGTACCTTGAACATGACTCACTGCCCCGAGGGTGTGGGGTGTGTGTGTGTGTGGGGGGGGGGGGGGGGAGAGGCGTGGGTGGTGGCAGACGAAAAGTTAAGCTTTTTTGTTCCCTGTTGTGCCAAACAATGGCCTGATGTAGACTTTGGCAACGGTGATCCACAAAGGCAGCTGCAGAGGTCTCCCCAAACAGCCTTTGGTTAAGTCTTTGTTGTGATCCTGTTTCTAGCAGAAAAAACTATTTGTGCAAAGCCCAGAGAAATCTCCTCGCACGAGCCCACCGCCAGCCGCTCAACAGTTTGGTTGCTCAGATCTCCGAGCCCAGCTTAACTGTTGACATTTGTGTTTTGTGCCATCAAAACTCTAACTCAAACTCTGAGCTGTGAAAATATGTATAAAGTACCCACTCTCTCCTCACTCCTCTACTTACTCTGAGCTTGTTGGGACGTCCTCCCAATGTGAAAGGCGCTGTACAGTATAAATGTCATGTTGTTGTTGTTGTTATTGTCAAGGGGAAATATAGGTCCATACCCACTGGACACTCACAGAAACTGATAGAGAGCTCAGTTTCTCTACCCGAATTATTTCAGCCGTGAACCCCCGCCACCCCTCCCCAAAAACAAACAGTACCACAGACCGTCAGAGAATGCTACTTCCCTTCCAGCTGTCAACACTTGCCTTCAGGACAGGCGTGCAACACAACAAACAGAATTGGCATTACGCATGTCCGGGGGGACTCTCGTTATCCAAATTGTCCTTTGCGTAAACGCTACTACAGATTTAAAACAAACAAGTCGGGTCTGAGGGCAAAACAAAAGCCGTTTTTTCCAGATATCGTCGAATAAACTTCAATTAGCCTTGTTTGCAAAGAAGTCTCTCACTCTCTGTGTATATATATATCTATACATATATATATAATCATTTCGGAACTCATGCGCTTCTCAAAACTGTGACCACAGCCTTAACCTCGAGGAAAGCTTTGGGATATCGCAGACGCACCAAGAGGTAAAAACGCCACTTCCCACATCAAGAGAGTGATGAAAAATACCCCGAAGTGTGGACCTGAGTAATTGGGTATATAGTCCCCGGGAGGGCGGGCGGCATCGCAGATCCACCGATGGGCTTTAGTTCCTGGCGGCAGTATATAAAGCGCCCGACGTTTAAACGTACAAATGAGCCCAGGAAAAAACGAGACACTTTCCTTTACAGCTGTGGTCTATCACTTAAGCTGCCGCTGGTGAGAAAGCAGCTGGTAGGACTTCACTGGCGGGGAGGGTGGAGGGGGTGGGGAACAAACCTTCCTTTCAAATGTTACGTGGCACACAGCTAGGATTCTGTTCTAGTTTGGGGGGAAATCTGGGAAATAATACGCCTTTCACCAAGTTCACCAAGTTAAACTATGGTTAGCATCGACCCTATTACAGTACTTCTCCCCCCATTACCATTATCATACTAGCAATGTTCACTATAATACTTTGCGTTTGTCTCAGGGCCTTTCACGTCGGGATACCCCGAATCCTGGCATCACAGGATTGGCTGTGAAAGTGACTGTATTTAATGGGACCATCAATGGGAACGATCCATTGTTCTTTTCACCGACTTCAACTCAAGTAACTCCTCTCTCCTCCACTGATTGTGCGTGCTTTCGTAACAGTATCAATCAATCAATCAATCAATCAATCAAAACTTACATTTATATAGCACCTTTCACGTCGAGAGGACATCCCAAGGCGCTGTACAGTCAGGTAGGGACAAGAGAAGTTCCCCCTAACGAGGTGGGTTTAACAAGGAGATATAGATTTGGAGAGAATGCAGATGACCTAATAAAATGGTGTTGGGGGCTGAATTGGTTTGAAATGGTATTAGTATTTTTTTGGGGGGGATGATAGATCTAAGACAAGTATTTTCTTCCCATTGACGATTATTATTTTCTTCCCATTGGCATGTCTCTCGTGTTAACAACCGCAAATCACCGGCCAGCTCTCTCCTACCCGGTCCATTCTGACACACACACACACACATACACACAGTCAGGAAAAGGCTGACAGGAAAAGGAAACTGGTTTTGCTTTAAAAAAAGAGCCTGTGGCTTTCCTTGACTTGGCGTCTCCCACCATCACGGTTGGGTGGGAGGGAGGGAGCGTGCGTGTCTATCTATGTGTGTGTGTGTGTGTGCCTGTGCCTGCGTTGTGTTTTAAAATAAATATTCTAGTACCATCTTTTTCGTGTGTGTAACCTCCAATAAATGTCACTGAAATGTAAGTTACCTTTACACTGCCAAGACCATCTGTAGTGTCACAGATCCCACTAGATTTTCCTTCAAATTCATCGGGCAGGCACACACACACACACACAGTGAGTGAGTGAGTGAGTGGGTGGGTGGGTGGGTGAGTGAGTGAGTGAGTATACAATTTCCCATGAACTGCTAACAATGAAAGAGTTAAAAACTGAACAATCCCATTACCTTTTCTGATAAGGCTTCTTCCAGCGTGGCCAGCGCTGTGTCTGTGTTACTGGAATCAGTCTGAAGCGACTTCACCCGATCCTTAAGGTTATTAAGTTGTTTATCTTTATCTCTGAGCTGTTCCTGAAGATTTTCAATCTAGGAGAGAGAGAGAATAAAAAAAGAGAGAGATTAGACTTTGAAAAGAAACCCATACTTTTATGTGTTTATGCGCAAGCGAGCCATTTATTTTTTTTCTCTCTCGTTTCCATCAACGCCTAAAACTCGGGCGATTTGACTGAAATCATTCACGCGCGAAAACGCGGCCACAACAAAAGCAGATGAGACAACGCGATAAGGAGTATCTGGTTCCGAGGGGCCTCAGCCTAAGTCACCGATCTTTGTTTGAACGGAGTTAAGAGTTAAGTCTAAAAACTGTTCCGACTTTCTCCTTTGAGAGCTCGCTCATGTCCTTCTCTTCACAAGGGACGTTCCATCTTTGGAGATGGAGGGACATCAGTGGGTGACTTAAACAGAGAGAGTGAGAGAGAGAGAGAGAGCGTATGACTGAAACTACAGGAGACACTGTATATACTTGAAATATGATCTTATGGAAGTATCGAACCCGGTTTGAACGGAAATAAGATGAACTTTTAATAATAATAATAATAATCCTTGCATTTTGATATAGCGGCTTTTCACATCTTATCGATGTCCCAAAGCGCTCCACAGAATATACTGTAAAGTGAATTAACTGTATATTTGTGGGCGAAACGCGGCAGCCAATTGCGCACAGCAGCCCCCCCCCCCCACCACACACACAGTCGAGGGTTGAAAATGACCAATTTTTATTATTGTGGTGTTTTGGGGGGTACGGATTATTATTATGTGCGCATGGACAGACAGACAGACAGACAGACAGACAGACAGACAGACAGACAGACAGACAGACAGACAGACAGACAGACAGACAGACAGACAGACAGACAGACAGACAGACAGACAGACAGACAGACAGACAGACAGACAGACAGACAGACAGACAGACAGACAGACAGACAGACAGACAGACAGACAGACAGACAGACAGACAGACAGACAGACAGACAGACAGACAGACAGACAGACAGACAGACAGACAGACAGACAGACAGACAGACAGACAGACAGACAGACAGACAGACAGACAGACAGACAGACAGACAGACAGACAGACAGACAGACAGACAGACAGACAGACAGACAGACAGACAGACAGACAGACAGACAGACAGACAGACAGACAGACAGACAGACAGACAGACAGACAGACAGACAGACAAAGATTTATAATGAAGGTGGGGAGGGATTGAAAGTTATGATAGAGAACAACATTGTTTGTACAATAAGGGACAGTCTTTGTACATTTTATTTTTGAGCTTTGTATAATTTTCATAATGAATGGTTTCACAGCAGATGCCTGATAACTATTACTGTATATGTATATATATATTTTTTTACACACACACACACACACAATATTTTCCACCATCGGTGTTTTTGAGGCGGCAGGAGGTAGAGACATTTGTGTCAGACACACTTTCTGCCACGTTCAATCGTGTTCAAACAATGTGAGGTCTGATAGATAAACAGATAAATACACCGGCCTCGGACACACGAGCCAACAACTTGCCATTCAGTCACCACATTAAATCGCTCGTCAAAAGCCCACTGCTGAAGTAGGGATATTTATAATAATACAGTAATAATGATAATAATAACACTAATCGTTGCATTGGATATAGAGGCTTCAGCACGTCTTCTAGACCATGTCTCAATGCGCTTCACGGAATATACCGTTAAGTGAATTGACTGTATATATTTGTGGGCGAAACGCGAGTAGATTGCACACAGCAGCGTCCCCCGCACACAGTCGTGGATTGAAAACGACCATATTATTATTGGGTGGGGGGGGGAGGGGGGGTGTTTTTCCGAGGGATTATTATCAGGCATATAGAGTAAGGAAACTTGTCCAAGTCTCTCGCTTGTAAAGCGAATGTGGGGGACGCTGCTGTGCACAATTGGCCGCCACGTTTGGCCCACAAATATATATACAGTCACTGCACTTTACAGTATATTCTGTGAAGCGCTTTGAGACACAGTCGATAAGGTGTGAAAGGCCGCGATATCAAAATGCCAGGATTATTATTACTATTATTATTACGCAACAATATTCACTGGCAACATCAGCAACACGTTTAGCTTCCAGCAGAACCTTGTAAAACTGAGCCGCAGGTGTGGCTAACGATTAACTCCCAGAATAATGTTATTTTAACAACACTGCAAATAAAAATAATACACGAGAAGGTCGCTTTATGGATTCCAGTTTTATTTTGTTTCTGTCGATGGTGCGGAGAGAAATATCTGTGGAACAATCGACAATACAGTACTTTGGTTGCCTGAGGATCTGCCCTTCACCTCGTCCCTCCCTCCCTCCCTCCCTTATCACGTCTTCTATCTAGACTGTGTCTCAAAGCACTTCACGGAATATACCGTAAAATGAAGTGACTGTATATATATATATATATATGTTTGTGGGCGAAACGCGACAGCCGATTGCGCACAGCAGTGTCCCCTCCCCCACACACACAGCCATGGGTTGAAATGACCATTATTACATTAATCTGATCTAACGCTGACATAAGTAATAATCGGGAATATATACACTGAACATATATATATATATATTTCTTAAATAGATTCATCGCTCCCAAAAAAGCTGCTGGCTGAGGGTTCAGTTAGACACTTGTCTTCCGCCACCCAGTGGTTTGCACGGCTAATGCAGTCCCTGTAGCTCAGCGGGTTAGAGATACTCACTCACTCACTCACCTCACAAGCACGAGATCTGTGTTCGAACCCAGGCAGGTCAGGTCAGGGCGAAACCTTGGGCAAATTTCCTTACTCCACACACACACAGACACACACACACACACACACACCCTCCCTCCTTCCCTCCCTCCCTCCCTCAGATTGGCGCAGGTTGGCGAGAGCTGAGGCTTGAGGGTAGCCCAGAGTGTGTGTTGGGGTAACCGCTGGAGTTTTAAGTGAGCTACAATCGCACGGCTTTGCCATTGATATCACTAATATCAGCCGATAGGCGGTGGATAAGCAACCTTTCCCCATTACTTGTCCAGCTAAGACCACCACCCCCCACCCCCACCCCCCTCCACCTAATGATCGGGGGCTTGCGGGGTTAACAGGAGCTGAGTAGGGTTGTCTCCCTCCACACCCAGCCACCCCGGTAGCGAGCAGTCAGTCTAATAGAAACCGAGAGGGGAAGGCAAGGCGAGGGAACCGAGGCTTTGAAGCCAGGACAGTGTGCGATCCAATGCACCACACAAATCATTAACATATAAGTGACATGTATTTGCCATTAGCTTGAGTTACAGTATAAACTGTACAGCGTCTTTAAGTGGTGGCTGGACAATTTTTATAAATATCCCAGCCTTGCTGCTGGCTGTAGGGGCTGAGATCACTAACTGAATGTCGTGAATATATGATGAGAGGCGGGGTGGGCTGGGGGGGTGGGGGGGGGAAGGTCTCTGTATCTTTCTAATAACGTCGGCTTTAGGTCTGATTGTGAGAAAAAAAAAAACAGTCTGCCAAACGCCTGTCGTACAACTTAAATCGTATTGATTTGAAATTCAAGTAGAGTCACGAGGAGCCTGAAATATTATCAACGCGGGGGGGGGGGAGGGGGGGGGAAACAACAACAACAATTGGGACGTGGGTTAAGAAACGACAAAATAAAAAAAATTAGAATCAAAATAAATTACAAACTAATAAAAGCCGCCGCAAGTGATTTATAACGACAGATAATTTGTGTGTTTTGCGGTTTTCTGGGATTAAATTTGCCGTGGCTAATTTACACATTTGTAGTTTTCCTTCCTCTGCTGACAGTTCATTGGGTGGTTGGTGGTGGTGGTTGGGGGGGGGGGGGGGGGGCGGGGGGGAGGGGGGGGGAACGGTAACCCTCACCAGGTCTCCCCGCAGACAGGTGCACATTACTGGGACAAATTAGAATTGATGATCAATGAGCAGTTCAGACAAGAGGGTCAAGGTTCTGCCACGATTGATTAGTTTGAACCTTATCCCGAGAGACATTCCTCAGGTCCACTGCTGGGGTGGGGGAGGAGAGAAATAGCGACACACCCTGGAACCCCCCCCCCCCACCCACACCCCCCCCACCTCACCCACCCCCGACACTGAGTTTCTGTCAAACGCACCGTGGTTTCTGGCCTCTTTTTGGCTTAGATTTAAGAAAATAATAAGAATGTGGTCTGTGTGTTTGTGTTGGGGTGGAGGGGGGAACACCGCTGTACACAATTGGCTGCCGTGTTTCGCTCTCCCGCAAATATATATACAGTCAATTCACTTTTTACTATATTATATTCCGCGAAGCGCTTTGCGACGTTCTCAACGGCGTGTCAAGCTTGCGCTATCGAAACACAAGCCCTGTTATATTATTATTATTATCATTATCATTCTTATGATGAAATTTTTTCCTGCAACGTTGTGTTACTGTACAACAGGTTAATAACAATCGCGCCAAAGAAAAAAGTCGAGGATTTACACAAGAGCAATTTGAACGTGCCAAAAGTGAAGGATTACTAGTCTCAACAAGAATACTTGATCTACGTCTAGACTTTAAAATTAATTTTTAACAAATTTAATTTAAAAAATCAAGCAAGCTATTTTTTAACAATTAACCTTAATAGGAAGTGCCGTGTTCATTTCATCGGGGGTGTCTTCAGAATCACAACCGTGATCCAATATATCAAACAGAAACCCTGTTTCAAATACTGTACAAGGCTCGAATCATTGTTCCTTATTATCAATAGGACGACTGACACAACAATAAGTCACGTCCAACAAACAACCATCTTTGGCACCCCTCCACCCCCCACCCCCACAAAAATATACAGTCACCTACTACACTTTACAATGTGTTTTGTGAAGCGCTTTCAGACATCTCGGTGATGCGATAAGCCGCTCTATCGGCTTGTGTTCGAATCCAGGCAGGTCACGGAGAAACCATGGGCAAAAGTTTCCTTACTCCGCACGCCTAATAATAATCCCTCCAAAAAAACCACAATAATAAAATTGGTCATTTTCAATCCACGACTGTTTGTGTGGGGGGGGAGACGCTGCTGTGCGCAATTGGCTGCCACGTTTCGTCCACAAATATATATACGGTCAATCCACTTTACAGTATATTCTGTGAAGCGCTTTGGGACGTCGATAAGATGTGAAAAGCCACGATATCGAATGCCAGGATTATTATTATCAAAAGCAAGGGTTATCTATCTATCTCACCAGTTACATATTTGCAGACAACACTATGCGTCGTCTCACTGACTGCGTAATTGATGTGTAATGACTCACTGTACAGTAAGTGTGAGCGAGGAAATCAAACACACACACACATACACACACACATACACATACACACACACACACCAAAACCTTCTTCTACACACAGAGCCATTAAGATTAATTTGGGCATTGGCAGCTCAGAGGACGATACCAATCTTTCAAAGAAAGCAAGGAAGTAAAAGAAATCTCAGTCCACCTCCCCTTCCACATCTCCAGAGTGTTCAGAACACAGCCACTAATATATAAATATATATATGTAAATACCACAATCTTGTAACTTGGCCACATTAGGTTATCAGATAGCCTGATGCTACAGAATGTTCTACTTATATCAGATCCTTAGAACTCAGATGGAAGCCATTAAGATGAAAGACTTAGGAACTCCTATGATCTTCCCCAACTTGCGGTCTTGCTGTGACCTCTGGCTGCAGATCAGCACAGACCCTTTTGTGTGTGTGTGTGTGTGTGAGTGTGTGCAGGAATCCTATTTTTTCTGTCTTATATTTTGTCCATTTTTTTCTCTTTTTCTTTCCTTTCTTTTTGTTGTTTGTTTGTTTCCGGAGATTGTCTCGTTACGAACGACCGACGGCATTACTGGGATAAGTTTTTTTCTTTGGAACAAAATTAAAACCATTTAAATAAATAACTAACGGCCCCGCAAACGTTTGCCATATTTACATCTCTCCCAACGTTCTCTCTTCTGAGTCACTAAATGACTGTACGAGGTTTTGACTCTCAGTGAATGCTCACCCTAGATTTATATGGCAAACGGCTTCCCGTTTCACTTTAGACACTGGTCTGTCCTAAAGTGACCTGCTGAATATCATTCTAATGGCTCTACAATAATAATAATAATCCTTGCATTTGACACAGTGCTTCGTCACGTCTTCTAGACGTCTCAAAAGCGCTTCGTAGAACATTCTGTGAAGTGAATCGACTTGTGTATTTTGTGGGGGAGAAACGTGGCAGCCAATTTACACACAGCGGCTTCCGTCCGTTCCCCCCCGCACCCCCAAAACATCCACGGTTTGAGCGACCAAATTATTATCGTGTCTGCCTTTGATGATCTCACCCACAAATATATATATATATAGTCAATTCACTTTACAGTATGTTCTGTGAAGCGCTTTGAGACACAGTCGATAAGACGTGAAAAGCCGCGATATCAAATGCCAGGATTATTATTACAGTACTTGGAACCACTTTCTTGTAAAGTCCAGGTACATTTTCAACCAACCTGTAGACTTCATACAGGTTTCATCCCCTATTTTTACTGAACTCTCTTCAATTCTTTCCCTTCTCTCCCTTTCCCCCCTCTCCTCCCCCACATTCCCACCTTCCCACCCACCTCCCCCCCACAAATAAATAAAAACAAATTAAGGGTTAGCATCCATTGAGGGGGGAGAATGCAAGTTCCCTGCGTTACTACCTTCCATTCCAACCCCCGTTGTCAGAAGAGAGAATTATGGAAACGTCTTTTGTGGAATAGTCACAGACACAAAAGGTTTCAGCGTCGAGTCAATGCCTCAGACCGAGTGTGTGCTGCTCCGCTAGGTAATCCACACACCTTCATACAAAAATAAACCTGCCCTCACTGTCCTGTGAGGTCCCCTGATCTCGTCACCCACGGGTTGTTAGTAGGTGTTGGGGAGGGGGGGGGGGGGGGGGGAATGGGGGTTGGGGAGAGGGGGCAGGATATCAGCTCTAGGAATTTCCAAACAGGTAAAGCCACAGCGGTCGAATTTCCTCCGAATCCACTGACACGGAACCTACATAAACCACCCAAGGCTTAAAGACAGCTAAAGTCTTAACTCAACTCAGGCATTGGGGCCTCGGAATCCAAAGCCAGAAAACAAAGGCCAACTGAGCAATTGTGTAGCTATATAACCTGCGACACTACAAATAAAAACAACACACAATCTCAGCGTATCCAAAGCCATGTGTGTTGAACTGTAGCTGCAGGTCACACTAAGAGCGCAGAGGGTATGTTACAATGAGGATATTTTACATGGGTTTAGCAACCGTTGAGTGAGACACAAACAATGGGAGTTTTCTGAGTGAGAGGTCACACATAGCTCCAAAAACGTTTGAGTATTCACAAGTTGTGGGTGTTCAGGTCGAGTCTATTCGCTGACTGTTTGAGGGGCAGCTCAAGGTATTTTGGTTTCCGAAAAACGTAATTTTTCTATCCACGCCACGTTTCCGTTTCCACGTCTCGTTCTAACCAGAGGAAAGGATTGATTCAATGCTCGGCTCTCCAAAGCTGCAATATTGTGAAACCTTGTTGTAATAAATTAATATTATTATATTATGAAGTCAACGTGTAATAATCAAATAGCAACAGGGAAAATAGGAACTTAAAAGCCTGTAAATTACAAACCTGGAAAATAATAATATAATAATAATAATCCTGGCATTGGATGTAGAGGCTTTTCACATCTTATCGACGTCTCAAAGCGCTTCACAGAACATACTGTAAAGTGCAGTAGCTGTATATATATTTGTGGGCAAAACACGGCAGCCAATTGCGCACAGCAGCGTCTCCCACACAAACAGTCGTGGATTGAAAATGACCAATTTTATTATTGTATTTGTTTTGGAGGGATTATTATTAGACTCATGTGTGCGCGTGTGTGTGTGTGTGTGTGTGGGGGGGGGGGCGGGGGGCGTGTGTGTGTAGTAAGAAAACTTGCCCAAGGTTTCGCCCGGACCTGCCTGGATTCGAAATACAGGTCTCACACTTGTAACCACTGAGCTACAGTGTGCTGGAGCCTCGATCTTGCGGGCGACTAGTGTAGATCTGGTTTCCATGCAATAACTCGCTGTTTTATAACATTTTTCCACCTCTTCGAGTACTCAAATCTCCTCTACAAAGATATGTGCTCCAGCTGAGACCTTATATTTGATCTGTTTGTAGCTTTTGAGAATAAATACTTTTCTTTTTACACAAGTATTTTATCTTAGCTCCAACGAGACCCGACGTTTCGCTCTCCATCGGAATCTGTCTCTCCGATATCGCACTACTAGATCCAACTATGAAATGCCTTCGCTCTTCTTACCTAATAAGGGCCACAAAAAACCCTAAAAGAGGCTTCCAACAAAAAGATAGGACCACAGGAAGATACAGAGTTTATATCAGTTGGAGCGACTCCAATATAATGAAACATTTCCTTCACACATAAATACATTTGGCAGAACACAAAAGGAACAATTGCTCGTGGTTCCTTTATTTTCCACATCCGGTTCTTCCGGTTCTATCGTTCATCTTTGTTAAAAAGCACCTTTAGGCAGAACATTTTTTTTTCAATTTAAAATAAAATTTAAAATGACTCTTCCCGTTTTGAGTCGACTTTCAAACTTTCCGTCCTGTCCATTGGCTTCACCAGAGAAGTCTGGTTTCCATTCCGCGAGGTACACAACCTCTCTGCGTCACTACGCTGTGTGAGTGAAGGGGGGCGGGGGACTGTATAAATTAAAGTTGTTGTTGTTGTTGATGTCGTTGTTGTAAATGTTGCCCTCCAGCCATTAAAACAACTAGAAACAGAGTAGTTGTAGTGGTGTGCAAGTCACACGCGGAGGTGCATTCTTATAAGAAAGGTTGAACGCATTAAAAATGCAACTGATTGATGCTTTAGCCCTTTGTTGAGCATCAATCTCTCACCAACCAATCCTCCAAAACATTCATTATTGTCAACCAATGGAATTTTAATTAAATTTCTACTGGAACAAAACAGCTATTAATTAAAAATCCGAAACACACCTAACATTGATTAAAGAATCCCATGTTTGACTCTCTCTTTCTCTCTCATACAAACCCACACATACACACCCACACACAGACACAATAAATAAGCCCACGCTACTCTACCTACAGTTTACAGATAATTGGAGTCGATTGGGCTCAGGCAGAAAACTTTCTTCACAGTCACTCCACGCATTCAAGCCAAAGAACGGATACAGAATAAAAAAAATATTGAACCCAAGGTATTTTTTGTTTACATACATACACACACATGATCTTGCAAACTGCCTCCAAACACTTTTACAAACACCACCTCCCCCACCCACACCCCGTTTTTAAACTGAAAAGCAAAAATAATATCGCTCCAAATTGATTCTCTCTTCACTGCGATTAAAAAAAAAAAAAATTGTTTTCTTTCTCTCTCTCTGCTCGGAAAATTCGCCTTAAATTGGTAATTGCTAAATTGAACTGCCTACAAGGCAAGCAGGCCAGAGAGCCAGAGAGACACCACCCTCAGATTATGATAAATACACAAGGTTCTGGTTAATAGTTTAAGGAGTATATAAACAGTGAAGCCGTACCCAATGCCTGGAGGACAGCAAAAGTTTGTCCTTGTTATTCAAGAGCTAAGCAAGAAATGAGAAATGGAAATTGTGGGAGTAGCTTGGGCAAAACATGTGCTGGGGAGGAACGAATTTGAGAGAAAGCCTGTCCTTACAGGATGTTGTGACTGCTCGTTTGGAAAGGCCCACACAGGTCCAGGCTAGGACCAGCCTAGATAGAATGCCAAAGCGGTTGGGTTCCCTGGTTCGCAAACCTGTCTGGATTGTGAAATGCCAGCGCTCAAAAAGAGTAGGTCGATCGGTCGATCGATCGAGTTGCGCACTAAAGCTTTCCCGCCACGTTATTAGCCAAACACAGTCTAATTAAACCCCCCAACCCCCACCATTCCTGTTGTCCCTCCCTGGCCCTGTTTGACACGTTGACTTTCAGAAGCCATTGCATTGATGTCACAGCCATGTCACTGTCCTTTTAGTGATTTGACTCGTTGGGGTTAAGTCAGCCAAGGTCCCTCCTGTGTTGAAATTGGGTATTAATTGGGAAGCAAGTACCTTCGCTACACTAAAGCCACAGTGGACAACCGCGCGATTCTGGGTTGAATCACACGCCAATGCTAGCGATGCATCATCAACTGGGACTTATTATATTATTATTATTATTATCATTATGTAAATGTTTTTCCAGTAACATTGTGTTTTTAATTATTATTGATTATTATTGATGGATGTTTACTCATCCTAAATATTTGCCTATCATACGGTCACAGATATACAAACCAACCCTACAGTGAGTAAAATATAGCTCCCGTTACCTTAGAATAGTGGATGGAGGGGAGGGTGGGGGTGACAAAGGGAGAGAACATTTTGTGTCACTTAAACATGCGAACCTTGTGAGAATCCAAATTTGGGGGCAATTTTTAGACCAAAACAAAGTAAATACGACACCTTCTAAAATCCAAAGTAAAGCCGCTGAAAGCTCGCGCGACTCTCCTGCCTTTACATGTAAACGAAGGAGCTTAAGCCTTACACTCTCTGTCCCGCTACCAAGTTAGCACATCAAAGCCGCTACATGCTTTCAAACCACCGGGAGAATCGAAGGAATGATAATCCGCCATGAAAGACATTTTGGTGAAGCCAATCCTATCGGATTTCACCACGAACCCCACACTGCACAGCGAGCGCGGAGGAGGAAACTCTGCCTGCCCCCGTCTTATCTTCTTGCTATTCAAAAATTGGTCATTTCAACCCACAGCTGTTTGTGTGTGTGTGGGGGGGGGGGGTGGGTGGGGGGACGCTGCTGTGCGCAATTGGCTTCCGCCTTTCGCCCACAAATATATATACAGTAAATTCACTTGACAGTATATTCTGTGAAGAGCTTTGAGATGTGGACAAGATGTGAAAAGCCGCTGTATCAGATGCCAGGATTATTATTAGAATTATATATAATTAGGTCTTTGGCTTGCAGGGTTATTAACGGGAGCTGAGTGGGAGGAGTTCCTACTCCACCCACCCCCCCCACCACCCACCCACCGCCCCCCCACCCCCTCAATGACTGATCTTGCCTCTCAAAGTCCTACCTACGAGCCAGGCTGGGCTGGGCTGGCCTGTCACCAACAGTACGACACAACCTCCCTTCCAAGAGGCACAGTCAAAGGAAAGGCACCATATAATTGTTGGGACAAATAAATATATTTAATAATAATAATACTAATCCTTGCATTTGCAGTAGCCTTATCACATCTTCATGGCGTCTCAAAGCGCTTCACAGATTATACTGTAAATATACAATGTACATACAACAACAACAACAACAACTTAAACTTATAAAGCGCCTTTCACGTCGGGAGGACGTCCCAAGGCGCCGCAAAATACGCACGTTCTTTCGGAGTATTTTCTCGCGCCAAAAAAAAGAGAGGGAATTGAACTGCGCCAATAAAATACTTTCCCCACTCTCTAGCCTTCATTTTACACTTATTCTCAGCTGTTTCTTATTCATCTGTCCGGTCGAGAGGCACATTTTGTGTTCGTTCAGTCAGAGCCAGGTTACCGTGACTTTAGTTTTAACTGCAGAACGAGAGGGAAAACATCCATGCTGTGCTGTGCTGTGCTGTGCTGTGCGCTCTCACACAGAAACCAACGCTGAAACCCTCGTCCTCCGTGAGACCCAAGCACCAAACCCAACAGGGAAATACAACAACAGCAACAACAACAACTGGGTGATATGTAGCTCCCTCCACACAGGGTTCGTCTCAGAGCACAGATTGAATGAACACATTAAAAATACTTGTTGACGTTCATTCAAACGGGGAATTTGCTACCAGCGCAAGAGGCAAATGTTAAGCAATAAAGCCAGTGAACGCTCGGGAACATTTTCAGCCACAGAAAACTTGTGATCATGAATAATACTACTACTACTACTACTAATAATAATAATAATAATTGGCTTTCAGATCTGCTAAGTCACAATGTTACCGTAACAGAAAACACACACAATTTTGGCCTGACCCAAGCCAGCTGGCTGATGACTGTTTCATTTATACACTATAGTTCAAACATACTGCCCCCTCGGCCTTTAGCTTCATGTATTTAGTAACCAGCATCGGGATAGTTACATCAAAGAAATTGTTCTCCTCAGTTTGGCTCCAACCGCACATAAATGCACCCGGTTCACCGTGAGGCGCGGCAAACACAGAACACGCACCCAGAAGCTCTCATCCATCATCTTCCCCCGACTTAACCCAACTCACACGCACACACACTCCCATCTTGCACAGGCATTTTTTGAACTCGAGAAAACCGACCTGCGAGAAATGAAACTTCACTGTGAATAATAATAATAATAAATATATATAGTCCTTTACATTTGATATACTGTATATAACGCTTTTTCACAGCTTCTAGACTGTGTCTCAAAGCGCTTCGCAGAATATACTGTAAAGTGAATTGACTGTATGTGGGCGAAACGCGGCAGCCGATTGCGTACAGCAGCGTCGTCCCCCCACACAAACACCCGTGGGTTGAAATGAAATGAACGATTTCTTGGTTTTTTTTGTGTTAGGGATTATTATCACTGAGCTACAGGTTCTCCACGATGTTTAGAAGCATCAGTATATTGCTGTTAATTTTTTCGTATTTTAATCCAAAATCCGAAGGAATGCAATTCAACAGCTACAACTCACCCAAATGTAAGGAAATAGCGAGGCTATTTAAAGAGCATAGAGAAAGCATGCGACAACACCAATGATGTTTAACCCATCAAGTCCACTCCCACCACTGTCCACACAAGGCTTCCACTCCTATGGACTTCACTATCTGCTAAAAGAATAGCTTCTCTAGGTCTACTGCTCAATCGAAAAAAAAAAAGCATTTCTTCGCTGGAAGGTTCACCAGAGGGGAAAAGTTGGCTTCGGCTGGAGTGGATCAGTCTTGGAAATTTTTTCTGTGATTACTTGGTTTTGAGTAATTCCATGAGAAACAATGGCCAGAGCAAAACCCAAATCTCCAGCCAACCATCTGGCTGGAGAGTCAGCTGTTTCTATTTTGTCCTCAATTAGAAACTCGCAGAAAACCCGCTGGAAAGCCTCCTTGGTGAGGAGCGGTGTTACGGTGAAGACACAGAATGTTTGTGTGATGGCAGAGAGTCTTCAGGTAATTGCGAGCCTCCGGGGGTGGGGGTGGGGTGGGGGGGGGGGGGGGTACATCAAAAAGACGACGGTTCGTCAGTCGATTCTAATAACATCGTATCAGTCTAGACACCCAAGGCAATTTGTCCATTTGTTTTGGGGGTTGGTCAGGGGAGTAAACCCACTGAGACAATCCCCAGGTGCCATCGGATGAATCATTTCCCTTTGTGACTGTTTGTGGGACATCGCTGTGTGCAAACGGGCGGCGCACAGAAGAAACACACAGTCACTACATTTCACAGAACATCCGGTGAAGCACTAGGAGACACCCTTCTGATGTGAAAAGTGCTGAATCAAAGGCAAAGATTATCAATGTTATTATTATCAAATCAAGAAAAAATGGACAAACAGACACATAACGCCCTTAAAATAAAATCTTAGCCGTCCGTGGTTGAACAATAACCCAGTTAAAGATTTTATTTGCGTGCATGTCTGCTTTACATCTCTGGAATAAGTACAATTGCTGTAATCTATTCTGAAACTTATAGATGCATAGAAATGCCCATATTATAGATCAAACCCCTGACTCCTAGCAGTTCTCTGGTGCAGTAATCATTCTGAAGTTTAGCAACATCAGCAATATTACAAATATTTGGCAAGGGTTGACTGTACTGTTTATGCATCGCTTTATTGGTAAGTATCCATACAATATTCTGCTATCGAAGTTGTTGTTGTTGTTGTCTATTATTCTATTATTAATATGGTATGTTTTAAAAATAAGTGAATTTTTTAGTGTAGGATTTTCCGCAACTTGCCGCTCGAATATCCGGCATATTTGATTAACCGAGAGTGCCAAATAACAAAGCTTTACTGTACATATATATAAAAGTAGACATATATTCCAAAAAAGCCTGGTGGGTGGACCAGGTGATCGAAGAGAAACATTTCTGATGGAAACACATAACTTCTGCCTTTTCCAGGATCGAGAGTCGACAAGAGTCTGGTACGTACATAGACAACCAACAGACGAGAGAATGAAAGGGTTCTGCACAATGTTTAGCCCAACCAAAAAGGTTTTTCCGAGAAAGAGAGAGAGAATAAGAACACACATACACAACTTTACCCCAAAAAAAACTGCTGTCGGTATTCCTTATCTATCAAGCCCTGAACTCGTGACCTTGAAGATGTATAAGAAGAAGACATAAATATTGCAGCGAATTTGCAGCAGCGTTATTTGGCGTATCCTCATTATTTATTTGACTAGCATGTACTCGCGGAGGACATAAATACACACCTC
Organism: Hydrolagus colliei; assembly: GCA_035084275.1. Lineage (NCBI taxonomy): Eukaryota > Metazoa > Chordata > Chondrichthyes > Chimaeriformes > Chimaeridae > Hydrolagus > Hydrolagus colliei. Next base: position 2,560,380 of record CM068753.1, read on the forward strand.
AAGTGACACTTCCATTAAATAAACCCGATTCAAACATCTGACTCATTTCTCTTGCTTGAGCAAAATAACTCATAAAATGCACTATAAATTTTCCCCGCAATCACTTTGCGATCTACTTCAATTATCAGCGACTTCCATCAATTCACTGACATATTTTTTGCGAGTCCAAACCTGTAGTGGACTATACACACAGAAAAGTAGGGGGGTGGACTACAGATAGCAATAGGAGTGATTTAAAAGGAGTGTTGTGAGTGCTCTAATATGGGATACATGTGAACAAAATCACCAATAAGAAGCCAAATGCAAATACATTACCTTTAAACAGGGAATGTTATGAAGCCAATGTCGGAGATCAGGAGTGTATTTAGAAAATAAATACCTAAAATTTAAAACCCTAAATGTTTTAAATCTTGGGTAAGTTTCCTTACTCCACACTACCTAATAATAATCCCCACCCAACCCACAAATTCACAATAATAAAAAATTGGTCATTTCAATCCACGACTGTTTGTGTGTGTGGAGATGGGGGACGTGGGACAGGGGTGGGGGGAACGCTGCTGTGCGCAATTGGCTGCCGCATTTCGACCACAAATATATATACAGTCAATTCACTTTACGGTTCTGTGAAGCACTTTGAGACGTCAATAAGATGTGAAAAGCCGCTATATCAAATGCAAGGATTATTATTATTATAAATCATTAACTTTTATTTGTATAAAGGAATGCCTGGATAGATACTCTTTTAAATGGCCTAAATTGGATAGATTTAGGTATTGTATTACTTATTCAAAGTGTTGTTAAACACAAAAAGCCTGGTCAAAACAAAATGAGGGCATTACTAATATATGAATGGAAAGGTAACAGCAAGGACAGAAAGTTGACTAGTGTAAGAAACAGTGGGTAGTAGTAGAGGATTATTCAAAGCGCTTCACAAAACATACAGTAAAGTGGAATTGACTGTATATATATATTAGTGGGCGAAACACAGCAGCCAATGGCTCACAGCAGCGTTCCCCCCAACACAAACAGTCGTGGGTTGAGTGACCGAATTATTATTATTATCGAAGGGTTGAAGAAGTTCTGAGGGTTTAACTTTCTATTTACCGCTCACATCTACATCAGTGTGTCCTGAAAACCACCTTCGGTTGGCCAATAAAATAAATATTTCTTGATGTTTTTATAGCATAAATCCACGGTTATTTAGTCATTTCTGCGATTATTTTGTCGGCCAGCCAAAAAGCTTCTTTCTCATCATTTTTATCTCATTTAAGATACAAAATGCAAAATAATAAAATATATATGAGAAAGTAAGTAACATCTGGAACATTTAACCCTTGTAACAGGGCTCTGGCAGCTACAGGAAATAGCTGACTTGCTGGGACAGTCCATTTTTTTCTGTAAAGAAAACACATTTCACCTCATGCACCAAAAGAGACTGAAAAACATCCCTGATGTTCCAGCGGGAGTTAATTCATTTGTCGCACAGAAATATTAATAAACGCACAAACAAATCCACCCTTAATAATACCGGAGATATGACTCGCAAGATTGCCATCGACGGGAAGTCCACGATCCCCCCACAGCTCGCGCTGAACGATCATTCCCAATGGAAGCAAGCTTCGACCTTCCTCCCCATGTTCCCTAATGGCAGGACTGGGCGAAGCTTCAACAGACCTGTTGACCTCACTAGATAATCCATCCAAATAAGTCACCAACGTCCCGCTTGCCATCACCGCTGGGTCTCGGTTTAGCTTAGTAAAAACCTACAGTCCTCTACGGTTAGAAATGAGAAAGTTATCCAGAGGAACTAACCGAGCGTTTTGCAAAGCGAGAGAGTTAACATGGTTCCTGCTCAGTAAGACACGAGTTGGGCTGCTTTATTTCTGGGGTCGTTAAACTGTAATAGTCCTCACCGCGAACATAGTGGGGTGGTTTGTCAGGAAAGATAATCTATCTGGCTCCACCATCCACCATTGCTTAAGTGTATTAAGTGTGTTACATTATCATTGCATTTAATATACAATAATACTAATAATAATTCACCCATAAAAATATACTTTACAGCTTTCTGTGAAGAGCTCTGAGTGTGTGGAATAAGGAACGCAAGGATTTCTAAAAAAAAAATTCTGATTTGAATCGTTTTTTAAAAAAATTGGGAAAGAAACGGGAAGGTTTAGCCTACCGACCGTCATATGAAACAAGTCCTTGGTCAAAGGAGGGGTTTAAAATTCCAATGTTCTGCACTGTTTCAAAGTACATCAAAGATGAACCAAACAGCGCAATGTGACGCAACCCACTCTCGGCGAAGCTTGCAATTGCCCAACTTTCGAACCGATGCATTATATCACACTCAAGCCGCTGTGCGTGAAATTTAGTGCAGGCGATCGGAATCCCTCTGGCCAACCTCACCGAGAAATGTCATGGAATCCGAGCAATCCTTTCCATCTGATTTGGCTCACACACTCTCTCCTCCTCTACCCTAGCTCCCATGGTGCAAGTCAAACAGCCTGGTTATATCCCAACAACCCCCCCTCCCCACTCCCACCCCAACCTCACTCACCCTCATTGAAACCAGCGAATAGTTTCAGCGTTACGCACTCAGCCGCGATAGGGCCCATTCTAAAGCCCTTGTAATTCCATATTCTAACAATTTACTGCTTGCGTTTTGTTTTTCTAATATCCCCTTGACGCATCCAATGACAATCTTGAGTTGAAGGACGCCCCTTTGGCATCTGGTGTACCTGGCAGTGAGAATTATCCAGCCTTCACCGCCGTTCATGTCTCTCGAAGCTCGTCTGTCAAGGAGCTCCTGTAGCTCAGTGGGTTAGAGCACTCACTCATTCACTCGACTTACAAGGGTGAGAGACCTGTGTTTCGAATCCAGGCAGGTCAGGGCGAAACCTTGGGCAAGTTTCCTTACTCCACACACATTCACATACACACGCACGCAATAATAATCCCTCCAAAAAAAGCCTGTACTAAATTGGTCACTTCAATCCACGACAGTTTGCAGGGAGGATGGGTGGGGGGAGACGCTGCTGTGCGCAATTGCTTGCCACGTTTCGCCCACCAAAAATATATTCAGTCAATTCACTATTACAGTATGTCCTGTGAAGCGCTTTGAGAGACACAGTCCAGAAGACGTGAAAAGCCGCTATTATTAAAGGTAATAATGTAATCATTAAAGGCTCCCCCCAAACACATCAAGGCCCTGTTTTGAAGGCCCACTGGCCCTAAACCGTACACAACATTCCAAACACAGCCTCACAGTCACCGATCTTGTCGTCTTTGCAAAAAAAACAAAAACGAGCTCGTTCTGGCTTCTGTGAAATATTGTGGCTCTTAGGTGGGCTGATAAAGAGTATCACACAGGAGAACAACGTCTGATTGGTTTGGATCAGGGTCACTGGATTAAACTCCCGATCCCCCCCATTAATTGGCAAGAGATACTCGAACACTTCAACAATATCGCACTAAACTCCCTACTCCACACACACGCACGCCTAATAATAATCCCTCCAAAAAAAAACACAATAATAAAATTGGTCATTTCAACCCACAACTGTTTGTGGCGGTTTGGGACATCGATAATATGTGGAAAGCTGCGATATCAAAATGCAAGGATTACTATTAAAAAAATGCAAGGATTATTATATGTAATGCTTTACTGCACTACCCAGGGCCAAATGCTCGCTAATGTTTAAAATTAGAAGAAGGAAAAAAAAAGTTTGAGCTGGAAGTGTTTCTCTGATAACAAAACAAGAGAAAACCTTTAGGGGTGGTCTAATCTACTGCCCAGAAACACACAGCGGAACATCAAAAAAAACAGTTTGAAAGTTCACTTCAAATCAGCTATAACTGGAGTCAAACCGGACCTAATATACATCGGTCAATCGGTCGATTGTGCCTGTTTGATGGGGACTGGGAGGGGGGGGGGGAAACCAAAAACCAGACCCTGTTTACTCTCCGTGACATTCTGCGTGTGTTTGATGGGTGGAAACGGGTGGAAATCGATGTTGAAAGTACAGTGAGAGAGCTCGGAGACTACGTGTGGTGAATGTGACAGAAACTGGCACAGGAGTAAAAGAGGAAACTTATCTGTGTATGTGTGTGTGTGTGTGTGTGTGTGTACTCACACAAAAAATAATAACAGGAAAAATAAGCAACAGGAGTCGAACACACAAAAGGTCAACGGGGTGGATAAAAATGGTTCCAGGAATGGAATGACTTTCATACGAGTCTTAAAACAACACACAAAGTAATTATTAGGTTCTGCCTTTGCCTCGTTAACCCTCAAATCGCCAGTGGGGGGGGGTCTACGTGCAAAAGTCCACTGGACCAGAGTTTCCAATCCGACAAATCAACAAACAAACAAACAATGCGTATTCATTCACACAGAGACCCTCAGGGCAGGATGGCGTCCCAGAGCGAGCGCTTGAGAGTGGCGGAGTAGGGCGTCAAGCGGGGGAGAGGGAGGGAGGGAGGGAGGGAGGGAGGGAGGGAGGGAGGGAGGGAGGGAGGGAGGGAGGGAGGGAGGGAGGGAGGGAGGGAGGGAGGGAGGGAGGGAGGGAGGGAGGGAGGGAGGGAGGGAGGGAGGGAGGGAGGGAGGGAGGGAGGGAGGGAGGGAGGGAGGGAGGGAGGGAGGGAGGGAGGGAGGGAGGGAGGGAGGGAGGGAGGGAGGGAGGGAGGGAGGGAAGTGATTGTAGTTAGCACAGTCAAAGAAGAAAGTCCTTCTTTAAGAAAACAAAGTGGAATCGATAAATTAGTCACTCAACACATCGGGTGACATTTTGGTCGAAATAAACAGTCACTTCACTTTACCCAGCTGCCAGAGCTCTGAGATGCCAGCCCTCACTGAAACTTATGGAGCTCCTGTGGCTCAGTGGTTAAGAGCACTTGTATTGCAAGCTGGGGAGACCTGTGTTCGAATCCAGGCAGGTCAAGGCAAAACCTTTGGCAAGTTTCCTTACTCCTTTCCTTCCAAAAGAAAAAACCCACAATAATAAAATTGGTCATTTCAATCCACGACTGTGTGTGGAACACTGCTGTGCGCAATTGGCTGCCGCGATTCGCCCACAAATAAAAACAGTCAATTCACTTTACAGTATATTCTGTGAAGCGCTTTGGGACGTTGATAAGATGTGGAAAGCGCTGTATCAAATGCAAGGATTGTTATTTATCATCATAACTTCTTCAAGGTTCTGCCCTGACCTGCCTGACTTCGAACACAGGTCTCACACACGCTTGTAAGGCAAGTGAGTGAGTGCTCTAACCCACTGAGCTACAGGAGCTCCATCAGGTAAGAAGCGAGGACGACAAGCAAACTTGACAGTGAGCTAACCAGATCAGCAACACACGGAAAAGTAAACCTCTTCGTTTCTCTTCCCTCCCGCCCACCTAATCCTCTCCCGACCCACTCCCCTCCCCCTCCCCTCATAAAAATAGCAAACCTCGTCTTTAAGCAGATGTTATTCTACCAGGGAGACTGAGATATAAACACATAGGGTCAGGTTCACCCCAACCTCATTACCAAGAGTTTCTTTTAGATCCTGCGCGTCAGTGGAAGACGCTTTTTTAAAACATGTGCAAACCTGTCTCCACGTTACAGCGTGACACAGTCCAGAGACTGCGGAGTGCCCGACAGCACGGCAGAAGATATTATTACACTGGGGGGGGGGGGGGGGGGGGGGGTAGGGTATGGTAATATTAGTGTTATATGTCATTAACTCTCACTTTTTTAAATATATATATAAACTGTCATGCCAATCACAAGCAGGGCAGAATCAACTTCGTAAAAAACATATAACCAGGTACAGTAAAACCGGATTAATCCTGAAGCAAAACTTTTGGGCATTTTGGGCCCAAAAACTCCCAGCTGAACAATGCACACTAGTGAAAATGCAAGGTCACAGCAGGTTTATGAATTACCCAAATAATTAACATATGGTATCACTTTTGCACATTCTTAACTTGGGTCAAGGTATTTGGGAACTTTACCTACAGGAACTAGATCCACGGACACTTTTTTTTCTCTCCCTTATGTGTGGGTGTGTGCGTATGTCTGTGTTTGTGTGCGTGCGTGTGTGTGTGTGAGAGAGGAAAAAAAAGTAGCCATATTTTTCTCTTTCTTTCTGTCTTTAAAAAGAAAGCAAACAAACTACACACTTTTCTTTGTGAAATGAAATAAGTTTATGTATTCTGTAATATACTAACTAGGGTATGTTACAATCAGAGACCCTCCACCCCAGTTAGGGAGAGTGTGAGTGTGATTGGGGGGGGGGGGGGGGGAGAGTGTGTTGGGTTGGGTTGGGAGAGCAAGTGATTGGTGAGACATTATTCTAACTGTGTCAAAGGCCCTGACAAGGAGAGGTTATATGAAGCTGTTCAAGGCCAGAGCTTTAAGCGTGTACATGTTAAGACTGTATTAGGTTTTGGTAGCAGAAGGAGGTATGGCTCTCATGACCTTGGCTCTCATCAATCACAGGTAACGTATTATCCTCTTGGATTTGGTCTATTTGGTGAATTTCAGATTCAGTCAACAGAGCGAGACTGGTCGGGTTGGGCTGCGAGAGCTCTACCTACCAGTTACCCGCTGTCAATATATATTAATAATAATCCTTGCATTTTTAATATAGTGCTTTTTTTTCCACGTCTTCTAAACTGCGTCTCAAAGCACTTCATGGAATACACCGTAAAGTGAATTGACTATATATATAATCGTGGGTGAAAACGTGGCAGCCAATTTTGCACAGCAGAGTCCCCCACCCCACACACAAAGCTTTGGGAAGTGGGTCCTGTGTGAGAGAAGAGACATCATTGGACGGAACAAGCCAAAGGATTCAGAGTCTGCGGATCAGAACCACGAGTTTGCGTAAATGTTGTTGTGTGTGTGTGTGTGCGGGGGGGGGGGGGGGGCTGGGGGCTGAGCCGAGTGAATAATCTGTTTATACAATCGCTCAGCGTTGGCTGGAGTTCACCTCGAGAGCAAATAAACAATTGTTTGCGAAAGGAAAGAGAATGGATGTGAAGACACGTTGATATCTAAGGCAGGGGGTAGGAGGAGTGGGGGGGGTGTAACTGCCCTGAGGTGAGAGAGCCTGTTGTGTTTTAGTCCCTGTTGTGTGCAGATGTTATTGTGCGTGGGCTTTGCAAGCCTGAGGCTGTGGATAAATGTTCCCTTCGGACCCTGACAGGTTGTAGTGTGGTGTGGAGTGTGTGTGTGTGTGTGTGTTTTTATTTTTTTTTAATTGTATATATTCACACATTTAACGAAGGCAAACTGCTTAAGCTCTACGCTTGGGGGGGGGGGGGGGGGGGGGGTGCGGAGAGGGGGGAGGGGTGGGGGGGTCTGTCTTGTGTTTAAAAATGTGACCTTTTCTCTCCTTGCTTTTAACGACTTTTTATACCGGTTTGTTGTTTAAAAAAAACTTGAAATAATGAACAAATAAAATAAATCCAAACAAACGCCAAACACGATGGAACCAGAGCGAATGAATCGTTCTTGTGCGGTCCAGGATTCAACCCCAACAGTTCCAAGTTGTTCACGAGGGGAAGGGGGGGGGGGGGGGGAAAGTGCGGAGATATTGGAAGAGCAGTGATTTAATAATGCATTAATGTCCATTGAAGTAAATAATAATAATAATAATCGTAATACTTGCATTGCATTTGATAGAGCACCTTTCGCATTAGGTGCATGGATGCCTCGAAATCCTTCACAGGATTTACTGTAAAACTTACCCACTATATTTGGGGAGCACCTGGTTTGTGTGGTTATGGGGAGAGAGATAGAGAGAGAGAGAGAACTGGGGAGTGGGATTGAATTGCTGTTTTTAAAGAGCTGGCACAGACTCGATGGGTCGAATGGCCTCCCTTTTGTGCCGTAAGATTCTACGATTCTATAATTTTCCTGGGTGAACGTGGCAGCCAATTTACAGCCAACGAAGTCCCACAAACAGAGAGAAGGACCGTCTCTTATCAGTGGGAATTGCTGGCTAGAACATTGGCTCAAAAATTCTCATCCCCATCCACCCACCCCCCACCCCACACTCTTCAAGTATTGCCATGGGAACCTTTAACATCCAACCCAACAGGCAACAATTTTATGATTTTGTAAAAAAAAAGTGTCTTTTATTGAGTTGAACGTTTGGCCCCTAATGGTGGAATTGCCTGGTCACAGGACCTTTGATTTGTGAAACTGAGGAGCTCAGTACATTCGTTCTGCTTTGAAGAAACAAATGGCTTGGAGGGGAGAGGAAATGGGGACCAATAAGACATTTTATATATATATATATACACACACATATATATACATACTTACGACGTTTTTTAAACACAGAGTTTATACAGCGACTCCTGACAGCTAACTCGTTTTACTGTGTTACTGGAGTCTCATTATAATATGATGTCTGGAATTCATAAAATCCCAAGTGGTGTTATTGCGCGGCAGGATAGCCGGCTTTACTGAACATCAGCAAACCAGCTGGTACACGGGGAAACGCTCCAGCTGGTTCCTGCACTAAACACACACACATACACACACACGCATGTACACACACAGACCCGCACACACACACACGCACATGCACACCACGCACGTGCACGCACACACACACACGCACGCGCACACACCCACACACATACACACATGTCTAGACTCCCACATAGACAGCGGGTCACCGTTATGTCACTTCCTCTTTCTACGTAACTGAAATGCAGGAAGTGACTTCGCCAGTGACCCACTGAAGTCAGCCATTTTTGCCGTGGGAACAGCTATAGATATATATATATATATATATATATATATATATATAGATAGATAGATAGATAGATACAATAAAAAAAACAACGACCGACTTACAGATGGTAAGGTTGTCGCCCAAGTCGCTTTCCGCTTCGTACAAGTGGGAAGCGACTTGGAAGTGTGTGTGTTTGTGTGTGTGTGTGTGTGTGTGTGTGTGTGTGTGTGTTTGTGTGTGTGTCCCTGGCACAAACAGAAACCCACCGGTTCCTCGAGGGGTTTTAACCTTTGACACACACGGAAACGTAGGAAGTGACATTGACGGAATCCCTAAAGTCCCAGAAGATCAGCCGCCAGTCTGAAGGGTTCTTAGAAAGGAAAACTCAACCTTATTTCTGCAGGCTGTATGACTGCCCGTTGTAGTTGACAAGCGAATCCAACGCACACAGTACAGTAGCCAACACAGAGGGGGGGGGTGTTGGCGGGGGAGAGGAAGAGATAGGGCCCTTTGCTTCCTATCGATTGCCCTAATCTAATCTAAGAGATGAAACAGTGACTGTGACACAAAGGTGAATTGATATGTATCGGAACTGGCCATATCGGTGGTGACAGACATGGTAGATAGCTGAACAGGAGTTGGGTTTAGATGGGACGTCCTCCTGACGTGAAAGGCGAGTGTAACGTTGTTGCTGTTGTTGTGGATGTGGAATTTCACACCATTTATTTTTTCAGTTTTCTTTCACCCCGAGACCCATCAAAAACAGATTAATCCCACCCCCCCCAAAAAAAACCCAGAAGAATAAAAATTGGTCATTTTCAATCCACAACTGTGTGTGTGTGTGTGGCGGGGGGGGGGGGGGGGGGGGGAACTCTGCTGTGCGCAATTGGCTGCCGCGTTTCGCCCACAAATACATACAGTCAATTCACTTTACAGTATAGTCTGTGAAGAGCTTTAAAACGGTCAATACGATGTGAAAAGCCGCTATGTCAAATGTAAGGATTATTAATATCATTATTATTACTTCATACCAGAGTAAGCTGTCCCCCGTGTAGCCGCCAGGCGAGGGACTCACACATTTGGCCAAGAGATTAAATCACCAAATATTAATAAAAGTTGAATCCCCTGAAAGCAGACACGTGTGAAGCGTGATTTCCTCTTTTGGACACAAATCTCTCCATAACACTGGAAATTGCTCATACATAACTACCCCCACAAAATAACTGATAGCCACCACCTAACCAGGGTAAATACACACTTCAGTCATAATAATCCTTGTATTTTGATATCGCAGCTTTTCACATCTTATCGATGTCTCACAAGCATTTCACAGAATATACTATAAAGTATATATACTGTATATAATGTAGGTACTGTAGATATTTGTGGGAGAGCGAAACGCAGCAGCCGATTGCGCACAGCAGCTTCCCCCCCACAAACAGTCGTGGGTTGAAAATGACCAATTTTTATGATTGTGTTTTTTTTGAACACTGGAAAAGATAATACAGTAGTGCTTAAAGTCCTCCATTACAAAACATTCTTCCGCCTCTCGCTCTCTCACTGTCCGTCTCTCTCTCTCTCTCTGTGGATGGAGTAAAAGCAGTACTTTTGAACGCAATGATCAGAGGATTACCGGTAATTCCACAAGACTCAAAGTCACCTCTGATCACGCAGTCTATGAGATAAATTTGGATGTATGTAATACACTGTTTTATATTCACGATAGAGCAGGAAGGAAGGAATTAAACTAAATATTCTCTTGCTGTGGAATCACAGGAAATAGCATTTAGCTGGAACAACTATCATGCGAAGAACAGATTTATGTCATCGAGAACAAAAAGCCACATTATACACACATGGAGGAGGTCACACAGATACCAGAGAGCCACAGGTGCTGCAGCAAATCAATGCGTGAACCCAAATTAGAAACAGATTCCGTTCACTAGTCACTCCCCCAATTCGCACTTTCTAGCGCTGATACAGGCCGATTACATGGCACAGAGTTTACCCGATATTTTAATCCCCTTTTTTGTTTTTTCTTCGACGCAGGGCAGTAGACGAACGAGTTAATGGGACCACCGGTGTTCAATAAGGGGAGAAAACAGGGAAGGGGGGGGGGGGGGGGGGGGGGCGCAATGTTTTTCTCTTCTCTCTCTCTCTCTCTCTTCTCGGGTCGCAGATTCGCGAGGAGCAGGATTACAGGCTCCGCTTTAAACGAAGGCACGTTGGTAGGAAAGGGAAGGTTTGAAACTTTGTCCCGCCAAAGGAGATCTAGCGAGTTTGCTGTTTTGGTCAGCGTTCATTGTACTGTACCTTCCCTTTGTGCAACTGATTAAGAGCTGCCATCTGTGAGCTGCGTCCGGGGGGGTGGGGAGGCTGTGGGGGAGGGGGGAACCAGATGAAATGGGGTGTGAGGGTGGTGGGGGGGTGGGGGGGAAACAGGAACCTAGCCTTCGAAATTCTTTTATCTTAATTATTAAACATGGCAGATAAAAAGCGAGTCACAGCCTCGACAAATGTGAGCTTGTCACGGGACACACACCAAAGGAGATGGGAGGTATATACTACATTGAGAAATTAAAAAGACTTTCACGTCATCTGATTTCTACAACCTGGTACCTGGTTAGCAGATAATATCAGTAGGAAATGGTTTGAACGCAGGTCACAACAAGAGAATAATCCGCGACTGTGACAGACAATATATGGAATAATCTCAAAACGCTCCAGATGCTGGAGAAATCTGAAACAAAAACGGAAACCAAGTTTTCCCCAGCAACTTCTGCTTTTGTTATGGAATAATTCGCGGAGTACAGGTATCGCTCAGCTGTTATAGGGCCTCAAAAAGACATCGATTCTGTTCGTGTGAATCTATACTTTGACACCCAATAAAATATTCCCAAATTCTGCAGCGTTTTAAGGAAGTAAAGGCAGAGGTATCTCCCGATGCGCGCGGGAAAAAAAATGAAGCCGAACCTACTTTTTTCTGGAGGACGTTAATCTTCCTCTCTTTCACCTCCAGCATATCCTTCATGTCGCGGATCTCTCCCGCCAGCGTTCCCTTTTCTTCCGTAAGATCCTGAAGCTGTTTGGACTTTTTATTGAGGAAGGTTTCCTTCTCCTCAAGTCGCAACCTGAGTGCATCCACCTGCAAGTTTGAAAGGAGCGACGTGTACAATATAATAATAGTAATCAAAATAATAATCCTCGCATTCGGATTGATAGCGCTTTTCACGTCAGCCGATTGCGCACATCAGCGTCCCCACAAACGGGCGTGGATTGAAATGACCAATTTGTATTATTGTCTTGTTGGGTTTTTTTGAGTGGGAGGGAGTATTATTATTGTTAGGAGTGTGGAATAAGTCTTAATAAGAGTAATATATCATGATTCATATTATTATTCATCATTATAATTCATATTAATAATAAGTCAAATCATTCAGTCCTCAGAATGCAATCATTGAACTATACAAGGGGATGTTTTGTGAAATTCCTCATATGACATTGTATGGATTTCACCCAAACATTTGGTCAATGTATAACATTGTACCAAACCAAACACTGGGTTCAGGAGTTAAAACTCATTGAGACATCATGGCATTGGTTGAAAATCCTCTCTTCCATTACCACCCATCATCTTCTCCCCCCATTCCCAAGACACCACCCTCTCCCTCCAATCCCAAGCCACCACCTTCTCCCTCCAATCCCAAGCCACCACCCTCTCCCATCATTCCCAAGCCAGTAAACAACAGCCACAATGGAAAACACACTCTACAATCATCCAGCAATACTGTAAGACTGTAATGGTATTTTCTGGGGTTCATAGGAATGACATGTGGTATGTGATCAAATGCCTTTGTGAGCGAACGAGCGAGTGAGTGAGTGAGCGAGTGAAATTACAGCTGAGATCAACAAAACACCTTTTCCTTTTCAAAATGGAACTATGTACACTGCACTCTTCGACAGTCCCATCGGCCACTCCTAAATCCCTCCCTTTTCCCTCCACCCTCCTTTAACCCCACCCCAGCTCGGGTCTGAAACAATAACTGTCCAGCGCCTTGGGACGTCCTCCTGACATGAAAGGCTCTGTCTATACAAGTGTCATGTTGTTGTTGTTGTTGTGAGTGTTATTGTTGTAGTACACAAAGTAGGGACAAACAAACAGGACATCGCTGAGCTTGCTGATCGCTGGTTGAAGCGAGAGTCGGGGGGTTGATGAGGCTCGGGGGTTGAAGTGAGAGTCGGGGGGGGGTTGATGAAGCTCGGAGTTCAGCTCTCGCCGGGGAACATTTGCCAAAGTTTTCACTTGCCACATGCAGAGCCGGTGTTTTGATTTTTTTTAGGCCACTGTGGTTAACGTTGGAACTCGCCCAATACCCACTGACTACTGTGAAAATACAGTACCCCCGTGCACCCATGTTTGTTTTTCTTACGCGAGCTGATTTTATTGTGCGGAGTGTAAACTTGTGAACCAGCTCTGAAAGACTTGGCCTTGAGCCTAGAAATGTGTGGCGGCAATAATCGAACTTCCATTTCTGAATATCACGCAGCCAGTTTCACCGTCGGGAGTGTGGGGGGGTGGGGGGAGGGGGAGGTGTGTGGGGGGAGGGGGAGGTGTGTGGGGTGTGGGGGGGGTGGGGGGGAACCCGTATTAAAAAGTCACAGAACTACAAAGAATTACGATGGTGTTTTAAGATCCTTTTTGTTGAAACAGTCCTTTAAACAGAGTGCTCGTGACCTCATTAGAGCTAGCTTGCGGAGAAAACAAACTACATCAAATAGTGTTGCAAGGATTATTATTACAAAATGAGGCCCTTCCAAAAACACAATCTTACGCTAACCCGTAGCCAAAAGGTTACGGTTAATTATTCTTTCTTCTGATCAGTCCCCCGCAGGCACAAGCGGCGTTATATAAACTGTATATCCCCCGAGCGATAGCAACTTTTCGCCCACAAAATGAACGGTCGATTCCCTCCCCTTACAGTATATTCTGTGAAGCCATTGGAGACGTCTGGTAGACTTGATAAGGGGCTATGTCTGATTGTTACTGTTATTATTACAACAACAGAAAGAAAAAAAATTACATCTGGATAATAATAATACTTGCATTTGATATAACGGTTTTTCGCGTCTTCTAGACTGCATCTCAAAGCGCAGAGACATCTCACAGGGTATACTGTAAAATGAATCGACTGTATATATTTGTGGGTGAGACTCGGCAGCTAATTGCGCACAGCAGCGATTACCCCCCCCCCCCCCCCCACACACACACACACAAACAGTCGTGGATTGAAAATGACCAATTTGACTTTTTTTTTGGTGAGGGGAGGAATTATTATATAACGCCTTTCACAAATCAGGAGGACATCCCCGGGCGCTGAAACATTATTCGCAGCCCTGCACTCACATCATAAAATGTCGAAAGGCCCCACAAAAATCCCCCCCCACCCCCCCCCCGCCACCCCCCACCACCCCAAAAGAAGAGATTTGCCCAGGTGGTTTTGAACCCTCACACACTATCGTGTCTCGCAGCTGCCCAGGAAGAGAGGCAAGTACTTAAACCAGGACTCGCTGTTTTTGCCAAGAATCAATGAGCGACTCCAGCTGGAACTCGCCCTATAACACGGCATTAATCCCAAGTCATCTGTACGCAACATTAGTGGCCCAAACTTCACCCACCACCTCCCCAGGCCTGTCATGTTTGCTCTATTGTATACAGAAGTCCAAACACGGGTATTAACTTATAATGCTTTTTTTTAATGTAAAAAAAATACTGCAGATGGTGGGAGATTTTCTGAAATGCAAACAGAAATGGATAGGGGAAAACTCTCAGCCATGGTCAGGCAGCATCTATGGAGAGAGAGAGAGAGAGAGAGAGAGAGAGAGAGGAAGGAGCTCCTGTAGCTCAGTGGGTTAGAGCACTCACTCGCCTTAGAAGCGTGTGTGAGACCTGTGTTCGAATCCAGGCAGGTCAGGGCGAAACCTTGCGCAAGTTTCCTTACTCCACCCAAACGCCTAATAATAATCCCTCCAAAAAAACACAATAATGAAAAAATTGGTCATTTCAATCCACGACTGTTTGTGGGATCACTGCTGTGCACTGTTGACTGCCTCGTTTTGCCCAAAATATATATAGTCAATTCACTTTACAATATATTCTGTGAAGCGCTTTGAGACAGTCAATAAGATGTGAAAAGCCGCTATATCCATACGATTATTAAAAGCGAGTCAACATTTCAGTTTTCTGACGAAGGGTCGTGAGACCAGGAAACGTTGACTCACTTTTCCTCTCTCCGTAGATGCTGCCTGACCTGCTGAGTGTTCCCAGCCACATCTGTTTTTGTTTCATGGTTGTATTAACTACAACTGCAAATCTAGGGCTGATAGAACCGTGTGTCAGACTGTGAGAAACCTCTATAAAGTCCTTTCCACCCCCCCCCCCCCCCCACCCCTCCGCCACCCCACCCACTCACCCAACCGCCGTAGGCATTTGGCTAAAAGTCGACAAGACAATTGTTCTGTTTGTAGTTACCTTCAATGGAGCCCTGTTGCGACTTGCACAGGGAAAAAACAAGACAATTACTATATGTTGAACTATGTTTTGCACAAACTTACTAACCTCATAAAACAGCAAGATGTTCCTTCAACCTAAAGACTATGGCACTGCTTGCAAAAGAGAAAGGCGGTTTCAGTTCTGGACAGCAATTTCCCATCGGTCAACGACTTCCAACAAGGGACATTGCCCCGTGTGCTAATTGGGCTGCCAACAAATGCCCGGTAACTAGACTTCACGGTAAAATCCTGGGAAGCGCTGGTTTGACGGGCTCCGTGGCATCTTATTGTTAGACTACAGCAACTGTAACAATCCCTGCATTTGGTATAGCCACCTCGTCACATCGTCAAGACATCTCAAAGCGCTTCACAAAAATGAATTGAATGTGCGTCGCTACTCGTTCACCCATTTGTGGGTGTTCTGATGGGTTTCCCCCCCCCCACCATATACTGCATTATTTTTATTGTTTGTTATTATAAACATTCTTACTGTTTGTAGGGGGGACACTGCTGCGCGCAATCAGCTGCCGCGTTTTTCCCACATATATACAGTCAATTCACTTTACATCATAATTCTGTGAAGCGCTTTGAGACGTAGTCAAGAAGACGTGAGAAGCTGCTATGTCAAATGCAAGGAGTATTATTATTATTATTATTATTAACCTGCTGCCCCGGACTCTCTGGTTCTCTAAACGTGTAAGGCTTAAAAATTCTGGAAATTCATACAAGTTAATATTGGAGTTCGGCGCAAGTGATCACAAGCTCGTAGCAGCCCAAAGCCTGGGTTTGAATCTCAGGCAAGGAATGTTAAAAGTACAAGCTAACAAATTATTTTTTGGGGGGAAAACACACACACACACACACATGCACACAGACACACACACCCACACCCACACCCACACAGACACACAGAGTTGAAATGAAACATGACGCTGTTCGTATTATAGATTCACACCAGAATGAGGGTCTTTGTTCCGACCCTTCATTCAACGCCATATAATTTTAAGGGTCAGTCAGTAGCATTTAAATCCTTAACTTACTCTTCCATTAGTTTCTGTGCTTCGTTTGGCACACCTCAACATTACATGGGGGATTATCGTTGTAAATTCTGATTATGACTGCTTGTTAGAACGGGGTGAGAGGTGAGGTGGGTGGGTGTAACTCAGCGGTTGTCGTATTGAATGAAATCTTCAGATGAATTTATCTTATTCCGGTAAAATCTCCAAGTATGAGTTGGAAGATTTTCCTGTCTGACCTCGGGGCCCACCTGAGACAGAGGCCAACGTCATTGGCAACACGCAGCCGCAATAATAAACTCGCATCACTCGGACAAAGTCTAAAATATCCAGTTTTTTTTATGAGAGAGCGAGGTCTATTCAAACTGCCAAGTTTCAGACTCAAGTTTCCTTAAATATATGCACAGTCTCATCCATCCAATACTAATCTCTCTTCCCTCCATTCAACCTCTTCAGCGAGTTTGTTTACAATTCGCCACACACGTAATACAATACTGCGTTATACAATTGAGACCTCACCAGCGACCGTGGCTCTCGATGTAGATCTACAGCACAAGGTCTAATTGCTTACTCGCTCGCTCGCTCACCTGTACCTTTCCAATTGGTTAACACAAGAGTAAGTCCTGTTGTATGTTACGACACTCGCTCAGGACTCCATATTAGGGCGTCTCACTGTGAGAAATCTTCATGGAGAAATCCAACTTTCTCCATGAAGATTTCTCACAGCAAAATTTTTGCCTATATATATATATACAGTCAATTCACTTTATAGTATATATTCTGTGAAGCGCTTTGAGACACAGTCGATACGATGTGAAAAGCCGCTGTATCAAATGCCAGGAATAATTATTATTCACATTATTATTATTTCCCACCTCCTTGAATGAAAGGTTCTTCTTATAAAGCGCAGCTTAGGTCCAGATTTTCCCCTGTTTCTAATCCACGGCTATAACAAACTCCTAACAAATCCACTACGACCGTTTAGTATTTACGATTCACCTTTTAAAGGAAATCATTTCAACACAGCGATTAAAATACTCGTTTTTTATATATTTTTTACGCTTATTTATCTCAGGTCAATGGCTACTTTCACACAAAAATAAGTGAGGCTCAAAGCGCACGAGTCCGTTCCGATCTCTTAAAACTATCGATGTCATTGGGAAATAAGACCACACGGTCTAATTCCACATGTGTTAGCTGCAAACTGAACTCAGGTACCTGGATAGTACCTGTGCTAACACTATATGACAGATCGGTATTTCAGTTATGAAGGAATTATTTTGTTATGTCTTAGTGGTCAGCCCGAATAGAAACAAGGGCACGGAAAGGCAGAAATGCAATCGAACTTTTACACATTCCTTCCCGGGCTTCAAATAAGATGGAGGTCTGTGCGGGAACTTAGCATTCTCGGAAAAGCTGAAACCGTTTCGGTCTTTCGGAACAAAAATATATATATATATTTATATATATATACAGTAAATTCCCGTTTATCCAGCCCCCGTGGGACCTGGCCAATGCCGGTTAAAGCGCCTGCGGCACGCGACCGAAAACTCATCACAAAAAAATTAAACTTCTTTTAACTCACACCAGACACACCAGACTAAACAGTAACAGATAATAACAGAATATTGTGTTGGTACCTATTGTTAAAACTACTCTCTTGCGCTTCTCACCGTTGCTGGTTGAGGTTTACAGTCCAGCGATTCTTTTTAAATGGAGGACGCCAAGCGGGTGAAAAAAACGGCAGCGCAATTTTACTAGCGGCAAGCCGATAGCCCTAGACTCTACTAGCTGCAAACCGAAATACTGCACCTGCGTGACAATGTGGGTTATCGGCTAGCGTTATCGGCTTGACGCTAGTATGACTTTAAAGTCTCGCTCCATTTTTTTCACCCGCTTGGTGTCCTCCATTTTAAAAAGAATCGCTGGACTATAAACCCCAACCGCACCATCATGGCTTCAAACGCAGCATCTACCAGCAAAGGTAAAAAGCGCAAGAGAGTAGTTTTAACAATAGGTACCGATACAATATTTTGTTATTATTATGTTATGATTTATGCATTTACAAATGTTCCACCGCTATTGTTCTGGATAAGTTCTGGTTTATAAGTTCCGGGGTCTTTTTTTTTGCCGGATTCTTATTGCAAACATTCAATTATTTCTATTAAGTGATGATATGATAACCCTTGTAGTTGATACAGAGCCTTATCATGTCACCGAGATGTCTCACAGCACATCGCACAATATAGTGTGAAGTTAATGGACTGTATATATTTTGTGGACGAAACGTGGCAGTCGATTGCGCACAGCAGCGTTCCCACCCCCCCACACAAACAGTCACTGTGGGTTGAGTGAGTGACCAAATTTTCAAGGTTTACCTCTGAAAAAGTGATCTGACAATCGACTAACAAGGGTGAACCTATTTACTGTTGGTAAACATGGGTGTGGAAGGAAACTGGCTTCACATTTCGGCCCACGTGATTTTATAAGCTGATGCAACCATCTTATCATATAGTCTCTCAACAGTCTCTCGCTACCCGAAGGGGAAGGGAGGAAAAGATGGATCGCTTCTCTCCCTACACTCCGCGCAGTTCGTCGGAACGTGTAACATCCCCTGAACCACCCTCAGCCTCTTGACCGAGTTGCCGTTGTTAAATATAATGACCTAAAATGAGGCGTATAAGATACGACGTATGCGCACGCACATACACGCACGTGCACATGCATACACACACACACGGCGCACGCACATTCGCACGCACAGATATTTTTATTATACACACACACACATATATATAAATAGATATATATACATAGAAAATCTTCAATCATTTCAAAACTATTCTGCACTTTGCCCAAAATAAATTAATATTACATGGTGGTGAATTTTGCATCCTTTCATCTTGTAAATGGAAGTGTGCTGTGCAGTGTCAAACTCATATTCTGTCAAATTCCACGGTTACACTAGGCAGGGCAGCCGTCTGGTGTTTAGATCTCTTGTGATAAACTGTACGCACTGTATACACAAATTGCAAACATAAGATATTATAAATTTCTTCGCTGGCGACAGACACGCCAGTGAAGCCAAACTCCTTCCCAAAGCCAACACAATGTAAACCGATTTGTTAAGTAAGTGTGGGTCTATGTTACTTGCCTTGTACTTCATCCTAATGTGTCAAGTTGGTTCAATTTGGGCAACAAATTATTTCCTCACCTCAACTCACCTAGATTTCCTTTTACCAAATACTCCCAAGATGTGTATTTTATTTCCTTCCAATTGGCTGCCGTTGCTCAACAAACCCTCTCCCTTTTTCCCTTCCCTTCCCCTCCACTCCCTCCCTCCCTCCCTCCCTCTCTCCACTCCCTCCCTCCCTCCCTCCCTCTCTCCACCCCTCTTGATACACTCATCTCATCGCCATCTTTACATTTGACATCGAGCCTTGTACACCAAGAGGACGTCTCAAAGCGCTTGCCAGGTTTTACTGCAGAGTGTAGCGATGACGTATTTTGTAGGAGAACATGGCAGCAATGTGGTGAATGACCAATTTTATTTATCTCTCTCTCTCTCTCCATCTCTCCTCTCTCTCTGTGTGAGAGATCGTTGTTGGCCAGGACACCAGGGAGGCGGGGGGGGGGAGTGAGGGGAGAGCGGTGGGGGAAAACTTCCTCCTATTATTTTGAATCTGGGAATAATTGAGGTGAGCTTGATACACTCAGCCGTCAGGAGTGTGGGACACGTCCGTTCGTGCCACACACACAAATAAATAAAACTCCCAGCCAGTTAGATCATATCCCAACTGCAAATGATTCTACATAAAAATACTTCGCATAAAAACTGACTCACTTTCTGCGGTTTACGAGCAGAAAAAACACTAACACACACACATGCGCACACGCACGCACGCACACACACACACACGCACACACTCACACACACACACGCACGCACACAGAGCTCCACAAATTACTACAGTTTATGAGAAAAAGCACTGTTTCTGGTTCCAGAAAAATACCTCCCACAGAACTAACTAAGTTTCTCTAATTCTACACGCTCGCATCCCCAACAGGACGCATTTTTCATCACAAAATCATTCGAAAAACGGTATATTCCAACAAAAAAGCACGATTGTAAGGATGAGAAAAAACATTCGGATGAGCCGCAATAGTACAATTTAACTATTAATGTGTGTGTATGTGTGTGTGCGTGTTTGTGTGTGCTTGTGCATGTGTGTGTGCGGGGTTTGTGCATGTGAATGTTTATCAGTCGCAATGCACCTTGTCTCTCCCTGGCACGTGAATGAATCTGAAGGCGGTGAGAGAGTTTCTGATGTCCCACCAAATTGAATCTCAGTAGGACAACAGCAGAGGAACTTTGGTGAGGGGTGGGGGGGGGGGGGAGGAGAAAAACCAGCAAAATAAATAATACAAAAGCCTCGACCTCAACTCTCGAAAAACTAACTTCTGGCAAAAAGCTAAATTCTTTTGAAAAGAAAAATTGAGTGTGATTTATAACTTATGTAATCTTCTCCCCAACGTGACAACCCCCCCCACCCGATGAAAGGGATTTGGAATTTATCATTATTATTCACATTGAAAGGCAGAATAAACAAATTCTCTTCCCACTTTCCAGAATGTTACTTTAATCATCCGTCCATCTGAAAAATGTGCCCGCTCCTTATACCTTCAATACTACTTCAAAGATTTAAACAAAACTTTCTTTTAATGGAACTAACAGCAACAGTTTAGCGTGTGTTAGTTTAACAGAAGTCAGCGGATCCCACAAATGTTTACAATTGTTTGTCAAGTTAATATAACCTATTTATAAACCAAGGACAGACTTCTTCACAGTTTCAATTACCTCAAGTGAACAATACTCACTATTGCTCACATCTCCAACTGTACAACGTGCAAAGGTTTGGTTTGATGCAAAGAAATGGGGGTGTAATTTGCTATAATAATAATACTTCCATTTGATCAAGCGATCTATCCTACCTGCGAGATGTCCACACACACACACACACACACACACCACACACACACACACACCACACACACACACCTGCCCCCCCCCAAAACCCCCCCCCCACAATAATAAAATTAGTCATTTCAATCCATAACTCTGTGTGTGGGGGGGACGTTTCTATGCGCAATTCGCTGCTGCGTTTCGGCCACAAATATATACACAATCAATTCACTTTACAGTATATTCTGTGAGGCGCTTGGAGACACAGTCTAGAAGACAGGAGTATTATCATTATTATATATACGATACTATATAGAAACTGTATATATATATTTAAATAAAAAGGGAAATGGGACAGTTAACAAAAAAGCGTTTTGTGTGTCTGAGGATGTCTGTGTAAATGACACAAACCTTTCAGTAAAAAAGTGTCAGAAGGGTTGAGAGAGACATCACTGCCCTGCAGTGTTGGGGGTAGATAATGAGGTCAAACCTTGTGACCCAGAGGCCCAGAGTGCTTCCCAAACGAATCGAAACCCACGCATTCGTGTCGTGAGCTGCAAGTACAAGTTTAACGTATACGTCCTTCACTTTGAGCTGAACTCCTAACCTTCCCATATCAGGGAGGGAGTTTTTTTTTAAATTCTGCTAAAGATGAATAATGGATGTTTTTTTTAAAAAACAAAAGGTTGCGTTAGATAGAGCTTTGTATTTTCTGAAACGGTGGTGCTATTATATGGGGCTCGGTGTACCTTTTCCAATTGAACTTGCAACGTCATCGACTAACCTACACCCCCCCCCCCCCCCCCCCCCCCCCCATCGCCTCTCTCCCCCAGCACGCAAAGCCTTTTTCAACTGGTTTCCAACAACAACAAGATTACATTTGTATAGCGCCGTTACACGTCAGGAGGACGTCCCAAAGGCGTTGGTTTAAGCAAGCAAGAAAAAAAAACGATAGTATTGTTCGTTCGTTTGCCGAGCCTACATGGTTTTATTCACAAAATGCCAAAAAAATTTCACCCAATGAGTTTGATGAAACATTATAAATCCACGCACGCAGGCTTTTTTTTTACTATATACGCAGGCTGATATGTTGCTTTATAATAAATTAACTCCATCCCGAAGTCCCTCCGCCTCACACCTTCCCCCTCCCCGGCTTCCTTCAAGTCTCGCCTCAAGACTCTCCTCTTCGATGGACCGAACGGTAACTCCTTATCACCCCTCCCTCCCTCCCTCCCTCCCCCCCAACCTTTAGTTGAAAAGACTTTTGTGGACCCATTGCCGTGAACTTTCTCATTATTATCTTCTATCAAAAGTCATCAGAAATAATTGAAACCAACCCATGCCTTTTAGGGTTGTGTGTGTGTGTTTCGTTTTTATGTCAGTCAGGCCCAGCTTTCCTTTTCCAACTCAAAATAAATCCCTAGCAAGTATAGCACACGTAAGGGGTGTTTTTTTTTCCCTTCAAAATTGCACCAAACTGGTTGTTTTGGGAAAGATTGAAAAAGGTCGAAACAACTAAATACAACTAAAAGAAAGCCACATTATAAAACCCGCTCGTAGAGGTCCTACAGAGAGAGAGAGAGTCAGCCAATGTGAGCCAAGGCAAAGGATCTTTCTTTCCCTGCAGCATTGAGCCCTTCGATTAGCGAAAGTGAGTGTGTGGGGGGGGGGGGGGGAGGGCTACAGCATACAAGGCCCCAAATCTACTTCTCCTCCATCAGCTGCGGTTTGAGATGCGCTCAAGCTATAGAGATGCGCGGGTTGTGTGGTGAAATCCGTCCTTGCCAACTTGCCTGCAACTTCCTACATGGACGGTCATGTTGAGATTGGGCTCGAGTTTCAAACCATTCTCGTGAAGCAGTTTGGGAGACAGAGGCTGCATTGCTCCATTCAATGTAAGGAATCAACAGTACCTTTAGGGGTTGAAATTATGCATTCACACACACACACAAGAATTTAGGAGCAGGAGTAGGCCATTCAGCCCCTCGAGCCTGCCCCCCCCCCCCCCCCCCCCCCCACCCCACCATTCAATAGGATCATGGTTGATTTTCTAATCTAACTGCCTTATCCCCATATTCCTTAAATCCCTTTATCCACAAGAATATGTTCAAGGACTGACCGAGCATCTACAGAACTTTTGGGTTAGAGAATTCCATCAACTCACTAACCCTCTGAGTGAAGAAGTTTTTTCCTCAACTCAGTGCGAAAGGGCTGACCCCTACTTTTAACTCGTTAGTTAATTCGTGATGTGCTCAGACCTTCGTTGGGTATTTGGGTTGGAGTTGGGTTTGGATTTGGGGTGGTGGGTGGGGGAATAGGGAAGAAAAACACTCGCCAGAAACAGAAATTAACCGCTCTTGGCATGGACTTAAATACTGGCGGATCACACAGGGCAATAGTAATAAGAGAGTATTATTACAAATACTGATAGCTGTACATACATCCCTCCATTGAGCTTGGAAGCCTTCACTGTACAGTTGGCTTACTAGTTAAAATATACAGTTAAAATTCCCTGCAGTAAATACTAATGTCAAAATAATATATTTGGGTGTATTAAAATACAAAACCAACAGTCCATGTAGTGTGTGGTCATATCCTGATATTCTTAACTAGCGCTTTGCGCCTCGATCTCTTTTACTTTTCTTCTTTTGGGGAAACAAAACGAGAGTAAAAAACAAAAAACTGCGGCTTCATTTGAGGAGAAAATCTGCATAACTGTGGAAATATGAACTTTATCACATTTAAGATAATATAAATTCAATAAAATAATGATCTAAACATAGCATAGCGACTGCATAAATCGGGGAGAAAGAGAGAGAGAGAAAAAAACAACACACGCGTTGCCCTGGCACAAACAAGACGCTTTCAGTGTCGTTCCCCGCTCGCAGGCTGCAGTTAAATGGAAATACTTGGCTCAAAAAACACCCGCCTTTGAAAGGGGGGGGAAGAAACACACACCCCCCCACCCCCTCCAAAAAAAAAAAATCAATGGAAATTCTTCAGCTATCCATCATTATATATAGACCATGATAGTTCATTTTGGTTTTCAGGCAGCGCTAAATGACACAAATCTCACACAACTGCAGCTTTCATGGCTAAAAAGGAGTGTGTACCTCTGATTTTTAATTCCTCCCCGAAGCAAGAGAAAAATGGTTAAAATTGCTAACACATGTCAACAATCGCTGGTACACATTGGGACGGACTTTCATTCACTTGGAGAAAAAAAAACCTTTGGGCAACAGAACTAAAATCCCTGCCACAGCCCACCATGGCAAAAGCCATCCCACGCACTCGAGTCAAACGCTGATACGCCGCCACTTAGTGTATATAATGAAAGCCTTGTTAACAAAAAAAAGCCTCATTTTAAACATCTCGAGTTAAAATCTTCTGCGACTACATCAAACAATACATAATCTACTCTAGGCTCCTTTTTTTTTAGTAAGTTTCTTGTCGAGATGTTATTCCGCTTCTTCAAAGGAGAGTTGCGCATTCTTGCGCCAAACGTTTGTTACCGGAGGGAGGCATGTACTGTGTGTTGTTACGCTTTGCCCAGGCTAGAGCTGTAAAGATGCTACATTTACACACCCACCAAAGAATGTCTTTAGAGAGAGAGAGAGAGGGAGAGCCCTTTCTCTCCCTTTAGCCTCCGTCCAGGAGAAGATGAGGGGGGTCTCCGTTTAACCCGCCGAGTCACCTCGCCATTGCATGATCATTTAATAACAGGAATGTCTTCAAACCCATACCTGCAGGCTGTATAAACCCCCCCCCCACACACACACACCTGCCCCCCTCTCAAACCCCCTCCCCCACACCCCAACCCTAAACTAAACAAGACATTTCTTAGCTCAGATCTATCCGTCCACGAGTCAAACTGTACAATCACAGTCAAGAGCCAATCATCCAAACATTAAGTCTTTCAGTCCATTGACGGAGTTGAACAATGTTAAATTTTATGAAGAATCTCAATACAGTACTGCCATGCGTGCATGTGTGTTTTAATGGGTGTCAGTGGACAACAGTCAATGACTGGCCGGGCAAGGTGCGTGAGAGAGCAGGCGTAGGGGGGAGGCAGCAGCACCAATAGTTCCACCAGCTTTATGTTTTCAATTTGTATCCACATTTCTTGCCAGTCAATCAAAGCTAAAGTTACCGGAGAAGTGGCAGTTTGTACGTATTGGACTTAACCCTTGAGAGAGGACTCCAGCAGTGGTGGTGGTGGTGATGGTGGGGGGGGATGGGGAGAGGCGGGAAGGGGGGGGGTGGGGTGGAGAGGCGGAGGTGGGGGAGGAGAAAGGTGGTGGTGGGGGGGGGGGTTGCTACAGAATCCACAATCACGCACGTAAAACAGAACCAGAAGTGTTTGTGGAGCAGGCATTCCTGTGTGAGGGAGTGCGTGTCTCTCAACTGACCCAATACCCAACATAAAACCTACCTATCTACCTTCCTTCCTTCCACCCTCCCTCCCTCTTCCATCCATCCATCCATCTTTCCAGAGGGACATTGGATCAGAAGGATCCATAGCAATGGCTTCCATGTCAAGAAGCTTGTCCAAGGCGTCTGTCTCTCTGGGTGTGAAGCCACCTGGGAGTTGTGTTGTTGTCCAGGCGAGTGGAATTGCAGGCATTTCATGCCGGCTTTTCCGTGAGTTCAGTGAGTGCGCTCACACACTCACACGCACGCACGCACACACACACACACACAGTCACAATAACAATCCTCGTATTTGATATAGCGCCTTGTAACGTTGTCAAGACATCCCAAAAGGGCTTCGTGTGGTGTGTTTTTGTTCGTTTTTTACACTGTAGTGTAGTAAAGTATGTCAAGCCTAAGGTTTAGTTGTTGGCATGAGCCGGAGCCAATTTACACGCAGAAAATACTCCCCCACCACCCCCACACACAGCCATGAACCAAATGATCTATTTTTATCTGGGGGATAAATTGTGGCCAGCAACACAGAGCGGAATCCCTTCCTCCTCTCTCTCTCTCTCTCTCTCTCTCGAGCAATGCCTCTAACATCTACCTGAACAGACCAATGGGGGTCTTGGTTTAACGTCTAATCAGATGAGACCACAACCCAGGACGACGCAGTGTGCATTGTCGCACCCCCACCACCCCCACCACCACTCCCTCCCCCAGTGAGCTCACAAAGTCCGTACGTCAAGCCTTAAACTGCAAACTTCCTGACTTAAGAGGTGAGAGAGTGCTACCCATTGAGCTGGGCTGACACCTACCTAGACTCTGGCAACTTAAAGAGACCACAGGCAATATATTATCCGAAGACTTCCACCGCAGATGGAAGATCATTTGGCAGAGTGTTCTTCTCTCATAAAGCCGTTTGCTGCATATAATAATAATAATAATCCTTGCATTTGATATATAGCAATCTTCTTTTTCACATCTTCTAGACTGTGTCTCAAAGCGCTTCACGGAATACACTGTATATAAATGTAAGGATTATTATTATTAGCACAGTGAAATTGACTCTATCATCTGTGGGCAAAACGCCTTGGCAGCCAACCTCGCATGGCAATATAATAATATTCATATTAATAATCCTTGCATTTGATGTATGATACGTTTAAGAGATCATATTCTGTCCGCGGAAAACGGTTCCAAAAGAACAAGGCAAGCGAACTGATTCGGGAACCTGAATTCAAACCTTTTCCTTGCAAAATCTGCGGATTCCCCGGCATTCCAACTCCCCCCCCACCACCACCAGCCCCCGTTTCTAATTCCCGGCAACAGTTCTTAAAACGAACGCCGAAGGAAGGCGTGCCAACACTCGGAGGAGAGGAGGCCAGTAACTCACGCACCAGATATTAAAGTTTTCCACTTTTAAGCTTTAACTAGTGAGCGTTACTCCCCCCTTCAGGCAAGCGGTGGCATTAGCGGAACTAATCACACCCTTCTCAACGAACTCGCCAGTCATTTCTGAAACGTGCAGACTCCAGCATCTTCAATCTCAGCCACAGGACAGACAGAGGAATTTTATTTTATTTTGCGGCAGATTTTGTTCGTGTTGTTTTTGCTTTAAAATAACTAAAATGATGCGACATTTACTACACACACTCGCACACACACTCACTCAAGTCTTCCTCAGTCCATTTTTAAATGCTAGATCTATAATAATAATCCTTGCATTTGATACAGCGCGTCTTCTAGACTGTGTCTCAAAGCGCTTCACAGAATATACTGTAAAGTGAATTGACTGTGTGTATATTTGTGGGCAAATCCTTGTGAACCCTCATCCTTGTGAACATGCTTTGATGTAGTTGAGCTGGGGTGAGATTGGGCGCCGTAGGTAAAACAGGGGTCACCAGGTACCAATACTGATCGTGGGAAATGGGTCATAATTATACAAATGACTAATTTGCACAGTTTTATTCAGTTCCTTAGCTCTGGTAATCTACAGAACAGCTACATTTCAAGCCAAGTGACGGGCGTTGAAGAACAATAATAGTTGGAATAATCTTGCACTGCTCTAAACCTCGGTATTTGGAGGCGAAATATTTTTATTCACACGCAAAGTGTGCAAAGTGTCAATGCTTTGAGACACCTTCACGGCCTGAAAAGGCGCGAATGCCTTATTATTATTAATATTATTAATACCGTGCAGGGGCCAGAGGTCACTTCGAGACTGCAAATGCGAAACGCGTATGATCCATGTTTATCACGCTTTAGCCTTTTATTGCATTACAATGAACAGCAATCCGCCCCTGAACTGAGTGTTCAATGTCGGGCCCAGTGGAGCTTCAAGAACGTGTGACTTTCAAAGTACAAGAGAGAAAAAAAGAGAAACCTTTGAAAAACCCAGAGAAAATCCCTCTCTGCCTGAACCAAACAACTCGGTAAACTTTCAACTTTTTCCAAGATATTATAGCAAAGAAAAAGATTTGGGGAATGTCACAAACAGTTAGGTTACCAGCTGTGATATGTGTGTATATGTATATATATAACTTTTTAACAAACTTATAGAAAAGTGGGACATTTAGAAGAGATGATAAGGCACTTAATCAAAAGCGAGGGTTATTATTACTGTAATATTATTTTTTCTCTTGGATAATGAGGGAAATTCTTCTAAATCCATTCTCTAGGGTTTGAACATCAAACGACAAATTAACAGAGCAAACTTGCCGTGAGACGCTGTCAAACAACATGATAAATCTCTGCAGATATCCCCAGTCGAGGCCTTTATACTCTATAATAAAAGGAAGCTTTTCAACAACTATTTTTATTGATATCTCACTCAAAGCGTATAATAATAACATTTTGAGTGTTTCAAACAATCCAGTCAAAAATATACTCTACTCAAAGTAAAACTGAACGAAACTGGTCAAAGGAGAACCTGTTTTCTAATTTCAAAAGAAACTAAATCCTGTACGTTGATGGCTGGAAAATGGGAGAAGTAAAGAGGTGAAGAGTGGCTCATATAAACAATTTTTTTCTGGGTGAAAAATACATTAAATCTTTCTTAAAAAAAGTCACGCTGTTTGGGAACTTATACTATTTATACATTTCTCTATAAAACTTTTTTCTCAAGTTCCATTCATACTACCATGAACAAGAACAACAACAACAAAACTATACTTGTATAATAGCGCATTTCACGTCAGGAGGATGTCCCAAGGCGCTGGGATGAATTGACTTTTGGGGCAATTTGCGGGCGAAATGCGGCAGCCAATTGCGCTAAGCAGCATCCCCCCCACAAACAGTCGTGGATTGAAATGACCAATTTATTATTGGGGGTTTTTTAGGGTTATTATAAGGCGTGTGTGTGTCTGTGGAGTAAGGAAACTTGCCCACGGTTTCGCCTTGAACCTGCCTGGAATCGAACACTGGTCTCACGCTTGTAAGGCGAGCGCCCTAACCGGTGAGCTAACGCAAACACCAATAAATAAATCCCTTTCAAGTCCTGGTAAAGCCGGAAACGGAGGCGAGAAAAATGAAGTCTTCTTTTTCCAAAAGAATTAAACTGACAAGTCCCAATCAATCCAAATCATTTGGACAGTAAGTGAATGATGTTTTTACCAATTTTACCGAGACGCAGAGAGTAGAAAATAAATACACACACGCATCTTCTGTTTAACTGACGGGCTTAACCGTAACATTTGAATTTCTGACAGCCGGAGAATTCCATTGCAACGCAAGCCAATGCTTAATGGGAGTTTCTCTTAACCTCTGCCATCGCAAGCGGAGATCTGAAAAGGCAATCTCCATTGCAGCTACCAGCTTCCACGATGAACACAGACAATAACAACAACAACAATAAAAGAGATGGGAGATGTCTTGCTGTTAATAAAACAAGTAATAACAATAATCCTTGCACGAGACACAAGAGCCTTATCACGTCTTTGAGACGTCTCAAAGCGCTTCACAGGATTACACTGTAAAGTGAATTGACCGTACGTTGTGGCGAAACGTGAAGGTAATAATGAGAGACGAGGAGATGAGGAGGACTTCCAATTGTTGAGGTGTTTGTTTCCTTCAAAGCCATTCCTTTTCATTGATATTATCTTACCGATCAAGATTCTCACCTCTGAAATGCTGGGGGTGGGTGGGGGTGAGTGGGAGGGGAGGGAGGGAGGATCTGCCTGTGTGTGAATGTTTATAGGTAGGGGGAAATTCTTAAAACGCCAGCTCGTATTTCTTCCATTAAATCAACAGAACTTCCCATTAGGGTTGCCTTCCCTTCCCCTCCCTCCACTAAGCTGTCCTGCCCAATAAACCCAGCGCAGACGTGGACTGGCCGAGGATTTCAGCGCCCACAGAAAGCTGTCGCTTGCGTCACAAGGAACTCAAATGAACTCCGGCTAGAAATGAGGTTCAGAAGCAAAGATAATTTGAGGGCAGCAACTCTCATTCAGTCGGTCGGTCGGTCGGTCGGTCGTTCGGTCACACAGTCAATTAGTCACACAGTCAGTCAGTCACACGGTCAGTCAGTCAGTCACAGTCAGTCAGTCAATTACTACATTACTGTCAGTCAGTCACATTACGGGCTGACATTACGTTTCCACCCTAATGGAAGGGAGGGAGGCTGAGAAAGAGACAATGTAGTGTCTACATCCAACCTCCGCCACCATCAACCTCCCCCACCATCAACCCCCACCATCAACCTCCACCATCATTAACCTCCCCCACCATCAACTTTCCCAACCATCAACTTCCACCATCAACCTCCCCCACCATCAACCTCCCCCACCATCAACCCCCACCATCAACCTCCACCACCATCAACCTCCACCACCATCAACCTCCACCATCAACCTCCACCACCATCAACCAAAACAAGACAGAAACCCACGCTGCCAAGTATAGTATTCACTAAAATATATATTTTTTTCAAAAACAGGACATTCGGAAGAGCAGCGGCCTCCGAGAACGGGAACACACACACTCCAGTGGTTTGTGTGACGAGGGGCGGGAAAAAACCAAAATTGAGGATATGGTGCGATACGATGGGAACCTTTGTTAGAAAAAAAACACCTCGAGGGATATACAGAGGGAGCGTTTTGCTTTATAACATTGCCTCCAAAACTCTGCGCGTTGGAAACTGTGGGTGGGGGTGAGGTTGGAGGTTATAGGTTAATCAGCATTCAGCCGCAACATAGGATCATCTTAAGGCTCATAATTGTAACCGGTATTAAAGCGCATCTAATGTTACTCCATTTCCCGTCGAAACCACAGCATACTCACGTACATTAGTGTTTTATAAATACTTCTTTTCACAGATGGCAATCATTTTGTCAGTTCGTTTACATTTTTGACACCCTGATTTATTGGCACTCCACTAAACAGCCCTATTAACCATGTTACTTGCAGTTTTTCAGATCTCTTTATGCAGTGTGCAGCCAAGAAATCATGGTGGTCGCACAAAGCACAAAACTACAATGTTGGCTGGTATCAAAATACTTTACTTCCAAGCCCCCACCTCCACCGACCCCCACCTCCCCCCCCCCCCCCACTCACTGAACTCCCTTTAGATAGAGGGACCCCATAGTCTATTTTTAGTTTTACCAAGCACTCACATTCACAAAATACCGAGTGGCATTTGCTTTGCAAGAAAGAGTGCAGTAATGTAGTAAGAGTTGCATAACAGCATCGAAAAGATATTAGAAGGTTAATCCCTTATGCATAACAAGTAAACACTTGGCTTTAATGAAACGCCCTAGCAAAATGCATACATTCTGTGTCTGCAATTTTAAAATGCAGTGAGTCTGTATGTGTGCGTCCATGTGTGTGCGTGATCCAATTTGTTGCACATCCAAAAGAGTCCTCTGGCTCAGTGGTTAGAGCACTCGCCTTGCAAGCGAGAGATCTGGGTTCAATTCCAGACAGGTTAGGGCGAATCCTTGGGCAAGTTTCCTGACTCCACACACACACCTAATAATAATCCCCCACCAAAAAATAATAAATTAGTCAATTCAACCCACGACTGTTTGTGTGGGGGGGGACGCTGCTGTGCGCAATTAGACGTCGCATTTCGCCCACAAATATGTAGTCAATTCACTTTACAGTATATTCTGTGAAGCGCTTTGAGACACAGTCTAGAAGACGTGATAAGATGCTGTATCAAATGTAAGGATTATTATTATTATTCTTATTGAGATGGTCATGTCTAAAACCTAGAGGTTCGGATACATAGACCACAGAGCCACACAGAGCACGTGTACGCAAGATTGTAAATGCTGCCTGAATGCTCGATTAGCCAAAGGAATTTTTGGGAGGAAAATACAGCTAACACCTCTACAGTGTGGGTCGGGTAAAATACAGCTGAGGCTCCTCTGTTAAGAGCTATTTATTTTAGTGCTATTAAAAAGCCTACAAACCCGACGGGGAAAATGTAACCAAAGATAAGAGTGACATAGGGTTTCGACTGCATTTCTGGGCGGTTTTATGTTGATTTATCTTGTGGGGGGGGGGGGGGCGGGGGGAAACGACTTTTTAAAGCACCAGTATTTATTTTTACGCTAAACGTTTACACGAGACACACACACGCATAAACCCACAGAAACACACAAAAAAATTATTTGGATCGAATCTGTCATCGAGCGGTGGCAACCATTTGGTTTGGTCAAAGCAGCAATGGAAACAGGACATGGCTTTCAAAACCCGCACGTACGGATGAATCTCCCCCAAAAAGTGATGGCAACTGAGAAACACACCGAAACAGGACAGCCGAGAAAGCCCAGTGCTATGCTAGGGGGCTAGTTTGTTAAGCCACGTGATATTTTATTGGGTAAGCCATACCTCACAGCTGCAAATCATTCATATGTTCATTGTATCTCCTTTCATCCTCCTCAAACAACATCTCTGTTAGGAGCTCCGACAATTTAAAAATGTTATGCCGTTCTGGTAATCTGACCTCAGCTCATTTTTATCTGACCCTAATGTTTTTACATCATTAATAAAAGAAAGAATCTAAACAAAGGCTACATCTATTGGTACAAAGAGAAGTTTACATAGCTTCGTGTAACCCTCCACTGAAATTTACTGAAACAATTTGCTGTTCTTCAAGCGCACGGCCGGTAAAACGCATGGATCTAAAAAACTAAAAGGTCATTTTGCTAAGTGAGGTCGGGAGGCGTTTGGAATAGCCATAAACCTACACAGCGCAGTCACTAATAAAACTCTTTAAGAGGCGGAATTTAACACTGAAAATTCTATATCTATATCTTTAATTCTACATTACAGCTACGTCGTTTCTGAAAACTCTGCTGTGACCTTGAGCCCAAGAATATGAAGGTTATTTACATGATTTGCCCTCCTGGTTTAGTGCAGATTCCACCCCCCACCACCCACCCCCCCCCATCCTCAGGTATTTCTCTCTCATCCAGCAGGGGGGCAAACAAGATGGTTTGGGTATCATTCAATTCTATATCTTTAATTAACACGTGGAACTATCTTCCCCTGGTCAACGCTAAGTAAGAAGGTAAACACTCAGCCATGATGGTATTAATAATAGTAATACTAATAATAATTCTTTCATTTGATATCACGGCTTTTCACATCTTAACAATGTCCCAAAACGCTTCATGGAACATTCTGTAAAGTGAATCGACTATTAATATTTGTGGGCGAAACTTACAAACCTACACACAAGCTAAGAGGAGACCACAATAATTAACCTTGTTTCATACTGTATTATGGGGAAGTGAAGAGACATTTGCGTAAATTCTGTGAAGCGCTTTTGATGTAAATGTACAGGTGCGTTTAAGAAGGAAGTTTAGGAAGTGGGAACAGAACTCAGGAGGAGCTGACAGGTTTAGGAATGGTAAAGAAGCTAAAACACCAGAAACATAGTGCCCTTGGAATCCTAAAGATAGCTCCTTCCGTAACAGTGAAGAGGAATGCCTTCTGTCATTCGAAACCTACAACAGTGAACCCAATTGAACTCCTCCTAAAATGAACCAAATACTAGCGAGTTCTCGGCCGTGTTGAGACTACACTGACAGGGAGTGGAACCTTTCCACTGCTAAACATAGATTCCACAGAGAGGCATCAAACACCCAATAAGATCTTGAGCGTGACGCTCTCTCTCTCGCTATTGTTGGCTTCAGTATTTGGGCCAGTTGGGTTGATTGGCTGGGCTCGATGACACGCACACGGCAAGGCTACACGCGTGTGACTTTTCTTGGAGAATTTCAGACACTAAGGACCAGGAGGAGGGCAACCGTCACTCTATCTCCACGCTCGCGGTCCATCGAGAGATACCGAGATATCGCACACATCTCTCCCATCAGAAATTCAGCCAACGACACGAGGTGAAATTTAGTTCACGCCGTAACTCCTCTCACACTCACACAAAACCAGAAGTCCAGGTAATGACATCCTATCCCATCCCTGTAACACAAACCCTGCAGGTCGGACCGACCTCATTGTTTCTGCCGTCCCAACAACCGGAGTCTCGCTAATTGTGCCCATTTGAATGTGGTGTGCTAGCTGGGCTAAGAGGAGAGGAAACAAAGAGACGGAGTGAGTGAGCGAGCGAGCGAGTGAGTATATTTTGTGGGCGAAACGCGGCAGCCAATTGCGCACAGCGGCGTCCCCCACAAACAGCCGTGGGTTGAGTGTATAATTTGTATACACTCAACCCACGTATACTTTGTTTTTTTTCGAGCGTACGCTTTGATTTTTTGAAGGGACTGTTACCCCCACAGGGCAATCCGCCCATCAACTAACAACCGGGTTCCTACTTATTGCTGGGCTAAACACAGGCGTGTGGAGAAAGGAAATCTGCCTATCGTTTCGTCCTGCCACATTGGTGCAAAAGCTCGCGTAATTTTCTTTTAAATATATATAATAAATATATAATATACATATAAGGTCAGGTCAAGCAACTGCCAGGATGGTGAAAGTTTAATCTGGATGTACCTTGGGTCTTCTTTTGCTTAGCAAAGTACTGTATTTTGTTCTTCTGTCGTAATAAATCTGAACTTTAACCGAATTTTGGTCCTTTCTTGCACACACACACACGCAGACACACACACTCTCTCTCACACACATGCACATCTTCTTATGTAATCTACGCAGGATACTGAAGTCTGGAAAACCTTTCCCTAGCATATTTCGCAATTAAGCATAATATATCCGTGCATTAGAGCTAATTATCTATTAACCCATTAGGCATTTGGAGGCTCCCGTTTCCAGAAAATATCTAACTAATAGCCAGGAGTGTGACATACTCCGCTTCCCCCTGTTGCCAAAATACTTTGCACATGTATAGACAATTACACCTCATTTTTCCCCCCACAAAATTGCTTCCTGTAATGAAGAGGCGACATCATTAACCAGCTCTCTCTCTCTCTCTCTCTTCATTTCTGCCACAAGCAAACTAAGCAATCTTCTCGACTGAGGAGCTATGTCAAGTTAATTCCCAAACCAAGGTTGTTAAATGATACAAAACATTAGGGTCCCAACTTGTACCAGCGCTAAAGAAAATGTAAGAACTGTCAACTGTAATTCTGATTACAGGAGCCACGTAAAAGTAATCAGTGAGCATCTGCCCAGGCTTCATTTTGTGTGTTTTTTTTAATATATATATAAAAGGAGCCAAAGAACATTTATTCAATTGGGGAAAGAGAGAGAGACAGAGAGGGAGAGAGAAAGAAAGAGAGAGAGAAAGGGTGGGTAGTCGGGGGAGAGAGACAGGGAGTTGGGATCGACTTTGAATAAGCTCTTTTGAAAGAGTCGGCACGGACTCGATGGGCCGAATGGCCTCCTTTTTGTGCTGCAAAATTCTATGATTCGATGAATTCGTAACTTCACCACACCCACTTTGTACCCAAAACAGGCATCTTTTGCCATCTTCACACACACTTTCTGAAGCATGACGTAGATTTAATTTAAACCAATCTCACAATTGCTCAACTAACTAACTAACTAACTAACTAACTAACTAACTAACTAACTAACTAACTAACTAACTAACTAACTAACTAACTAACTAACTAACTAACTAACTAACTAACTAACTAACTAACTAACTAACTAACTAACTAACTAACTAACTAACTAACTAACTAACTAACTAACTAACTAACTAACTAACTAACTAACTAACTACTGTATTAATCTTCCAGGCTGCTATGTAACTCTGAATTGCTTTTTTTGGGGGAAATACTACATCTTCTCTAGACTGGATTCTTTATTGAAGCCAAAGTTAATAGCAACAACAACAAAAATTCCTTCTGTAGAATTGCACCTTTCAAGTCGGGAGGACTTCCCAAAACTCTAGGTAATTAGCCAGATAAATGGAATACAGCTTTTGGAATAATCTTCCGAAATTCAGGCTAAATTGTTCTGATGACGGATAACAGGGAGGTGGAGGGTTCCTTTGGTCACTAGATAGGTCGGAAACTCGCGAAGAAAGAAAGAGTCGGAAAAAGAAAGAGATGAAGAGATAGAGAGAGAGAAAAAAAGAAAATTGAGAGTTGCGCATTTTATTTTCCACCTCAAGGTCAACTTGAGAAATTTAAACTGTCCCAAATATGCCTTGGAGAATGTGTTGGTAGATAAAGCTGTAGAAATCAGCCTACATCAGCCTACAAGTAGTCAAAATGTCACGAAAAGTACAGAGGCTGGTGAATGTCATTGTAAAACAAAAAAACACTGGAAATGCGCACACTTTAAACATCTGACATCTCCCCCCCCCCCCCCACAACCACCCTGTTTAGCTGGCGCTGAAGTCAAGTCACAAAATTTTCCTACCTGCTGGATATTTATTTATCCATATTATTTACATAATGAAAGCAATGTAAGTCTAGATAACATCTAATGATATCTTTAATAGGAGCCAGCAATCAAGTGAATAGAGGGGTATAATCGAAACCAAGCCATGAAACGGGAGAGTTTGAATTTTTTTTAATTAAAAAAAAATGTAAACGTCAAGTTCATGGGGATTTGGACTCGAAATCCAACAAGATTTTCGGCGGCTCGCGCTAGTAAATTCAGGTTCGAGCCCAGAAATGTTTACAGATTGCACTGACGATCCCAAAACATGCCTGTCTTCAAAAGGATCCCAGGGAACAAGGAGAGGAAAAGTCTCTCACGTTTGCGGAAACTGCATCAGCTCAAGTATTGAAATTTTACTGGACAATATAAACTGAACGCAGATGGATGGACGGACCGACGGACAGACGGACAGGCAGGCAGCGGCAGGCATTCACAATGTGTCCGAGGGAATGAAATAGATATTCAGTGGGAGGCTGGCAAACAGATGATCAGACAATGGGTTCGCGCAGAGAAAAAAAATGAGCCATTGTGAAAGATTCCTCTGTTTGTAAAAGGGCCTGACAAGACGCCAGAAATACTCTCCCGGGGTGGTTTTGTGATGTACCTTTTACTGCACTTACTGTATATTCATTTCTTTAAAAGCCAGTTTGATTTGCTGCCCACTGGAATTTACACTTTTCCTTTCTTTCTTTACACAGAAAGCCCACTGCGGGCTCTCCCCACTGTAGAGCTTTGATCTGTTCAAGTCAACCGTGATCTTATAGCATGGCAGAACAGGCTCGAGGGGCTGAATGGCCTGACTCCTCTTTAATAAAATTGGTCATTTTCAATCCACGACTGTTTGTGGGTGGGGGGGGGAAGTGGGGGGAACCTACTGTGCGCAATTGGCTGCCGCGTTTTGCCCACAAATAAACATACAGTCAATTCACTTTACAGTATGTTCTGTGAAGCGCTTTGACACATTGATAAGACGTGAAAAACTCCATATCAAATACATGGATTATTATTATTAATATTATTATTATTCTATGTTTCCGTGACTGTGTATTTTGGAAGCAAACGCACTGTTTCCACTAGCCAGTGAGTCCCCAAGCCAGAAGGCATCAACATACAATAGTAATCGATCTAAGGGGGAGTTTAGGAGAAATTTCTTCAGGCAGAGGGTGGCAGAGGGTCTCAGTGATGGAAGCAACAATCGGAAGAAGAAAAAAAAGCATCAATAGATTTCGGAGACAGCTTGATACATACACGAGGCACAAGAGAACAGAGCAGTTATATGTGAGGGGAACAGGAGTGGGGGGGGGCGGATTCGGCATTTTTGAAAAAATGCCGAATCATATTGATTGGGTTCAAAATCAATGGGCAAAACCGAACAGTTCTCACGATCGATCCATCCTGGAGGAATGAGAATAGAATCGGGGGGAGTGGGAGGGTACATCATTGCAGACACAATATCGCAGCTGGCTGGACTGAAGCTCTGGTAGAGCTTTGCAGCCAGGGAACAGATGTGGCCCAAATAACTTTCAAGAAGATGGCAAAATAAATTAAAATAGCCCCAAAGGACGAATGAGATTAGAATTAATGGGGTTTCATAAACTCTCCATCGCTAACGTGCTACTAATGCCAAGGTTTTGCTCTAGATCAGCATCGCACAGGTTTTTTTTTTCGCTATTAAATATACTTTTAAAATATTGCCACATGTGTGTAACCCTTTTCCATACTCCATTTCATCAAATACTAGTGCGACTCCTCTGGGTGGGGTGCGGTGGGGCAATGTAAACGGAATAATCCTACCAACCACATCTGTGCCTTCACATCAATGTCAAGTGGCAATCTCGTGCCAGAGTCACTGCCAAACAACTGATCTCTTCCTGGGTTTTTTTTACCAGAAACTCAAGATGATGTCCCATTCCCCTTTGGTCTAAAAACCTGCTCTAAAGTACTCCCCCCCCCACCCATCCCACCCACAACCCCCTTCCACCCCCCCCCCCCCCCCCCCAGCCCCCCACTTTTCAGTCATATTCTAATAACAAGATAGGAATGTAACTGTCTTATACAATAATAATAAATAATAATCCTGGCATTTGATATAGTGGCTTTTCACATCTTATCGACATCTCAAAGCGCTTCACAGAATATACTGTAAAGTGCAGTGACTGTATATATATTTGTGGGCGAAACGCGGCAGCCAATTGCACACAGCAGCGTCCCCCACACAAACAGTCGTGGATTGAAAATAAGTAATTTTTATTATTGTGGGTTTTTTGGGGGGGACAGATTATTATTGTGTGTGTGTGTTGTGTGTATGTGTGTGTGTGGAGTAAAGAAACTTGCCCAAGGTTTCGCCCTGACCTGCCTGTTGGAAAAAGTGCCTATATTTTCCTAGCAAGGTAACATTACCGAGTGGCTCCTTCAGAAGCCCTGTTCAGTTGGCCTACCTACCTAATCTGCACTCGATTAATCGCCAAATAACCAGTAATAGATGTGAGAGCAATCCCTGTTGCGGGCAAGGCAGGAGTGTTTGGAAACCAAGAGGCTAATGTACTAAAGTCTCAAAGATTCAAGTCTCTCAACATGAATGGACACCACAGAGGCGCAGAACCCCATTTGGGTTCTTGACATCAATACTCTCTTATAACACGATCACACATCAACTTCTTATTGGAAAAAAAAATCTGCCTCTTTTGGGTTTGTGTAAGAGCTGACGTTTGAACGGGTGAGGTTTACACCAACACAAGCAGAATTGACTATTCCCTGTCCCACCGATCTCTATTTTTTGGGGCAAAAAAAGATTATTTGGGGTTTAAATTGGTGATTGCTAAAATCTTACACCGAGACCACCAGTATATATAGTTTAAAAATCTCATTGCTCATCCAACTCTATACAGATATAATCTTAACAGATCGATACCCAACACACCGGCAAAGATGTCTGCCAGAGGCCCATGGTATTGTAGTGTACAATGGTTTTGTAAATGAGGTTTGGCTCAATGTATGGTGAGCTCCCAGATTACCCAGCGCTCTCTCTCTCTCTCTCTCTCTCTCTCACACACAGTCAGTCTCCAAACTCGAGGACACTGTGCTTCAGTCATGTTCAGGAAGCAGGTTGGAGGCCAGAAGGCTCACACCCTGTGATTAAGTCTAGACTCTCATCATCCCGTTGGCTCCTATTGGAAGCGAACCAATGCTGAGAGGCAGCTGCCTGGCTTGCAGCTTTCCTCGGCACAATAAAAAATTATAACAGTTTCAAAAACTGCTCACAGAGATTTAACAGTCTGTTTAACTCCAACACCTCCTCAATAGTTGGCATCGTAAAACGCTCTAGATTAGTGCCAGCTAAAGTGGAGAGAACCTTATTGGATGTGGAATCGGACTCTGGTGGAAAGTCCTCGAATGATCTGAACTAGTTGGTGTGGACTGACTGTGGCTTAGAGAGAGAGAGAGAGAGAGAGATGAGGGAACAAAAGAAAATTCACGTTCACTGAGGATAGAGGATTGTTGTGTCACAGTTAGTTCAGGCTTCCAAGGTCGTTGAATAAACCTCAAAGATTGTGAATAAATAGGTTACAAAAAAATGAGTCTCTCTCTCAAAAACCTGGAGTTACAGTAACAACGCTTTGTATGACGTACCTCCCCGACATGAATGGTTGTAGACAATTTGTTGTTTGTTTGCTGTTGTCTGTCATTAAAGATTTAAAGTCTTGGAACATTTATGAAAGGGCTACTCGAGCCTCATTATGCTGTGTGCCTCACTAGTGTTGGCAGCTGGGGAGCGATATCCCCCACTTCATCATTAAATTAATGAAATAAGAATGATTAATTTTGTTGACAAGGTTAAATCAAGAATCACTCAAACTCCCAACACGCGTTGAATGCAACGGTAGGATTGGCTGACAAGCGAGAAATCTTTTGAATTAAAGATCGGCTTGTGTTGCCATCCAATGATTTCTGGATTCAATTCCTTGAACGTAACCCATGCAGACTGTTGTTGTTGATGTTGTTGTTGTTGTCACTGACCTCTGTTTGCAGTATGGCGGCTCTCTGTTCTTTGGCAGTCAGAGATTCCTTGAGAACCTCGATGTGTTGCTTGCAGTCGGAGTTCTGATTGTTCAGCGTCTCAAGCTTGGTTTGTAAGGCCAGGAGTTCGGATTCCTTCTTGGACAAATCTTGTTTCAACTGATCAATCTGAGAGGCAAATGGAAAAAAAAAAAAACACAAGAAGAGCAAGTTCTTACTACAAACTGTCAAAAAGAAAACTTCACAGGAAGATTTTCAACCTAGCTTCACTCAGAGGATAGTGAATTTACGGAATTCTCTACCCCAACGGGTTGTAGATGGCCAGTCGTTGAACATATTCAAGACTTAAAGAGATTGATAGATTTCTTGTGGATCAAGGGATTAAGGGATTTAGGGATAAGGCGGGTAGGTAGAGTTAGAATAGATCAGCCATGATCTTATTGAATGGCGGGGGCAGGCTCGAGGGGCTGAATGGCTAAATTTGGTCCAAAACCAGATTGCTTTTCAGTGACACAAGGAAACGCTACAGAAACAACAACAACAACTTCGATTTATATTGTGCCTTCACTCCCTCACTCCACGCCGGATGGCATCTCAGAATAGCTTCACAATAGCAGATCCCCAGGACCGAGCCAGGGGCAGGAAGTGGGTAGAAAAGGTCGAAGAGAAAGGTCTTTAGCTGAGACCTGAAACTGGGAAGAAAGGAGAGGAGAAGAGAAGAGAAGAGAAGAGTAGAGAGGCGAAGGGAGTTCCAGAGCCTCGGGTCCCAAAAGGAAAAGCAAAGTGTACTTGTCATACGTCGGAAAAGTAATGACGCTATAAGCTTAGAGCCGACTGCTGTTACAAAGAAGATTGTCATTTTTATAAACACGTCTTTGTCCCTGACCTGCGATGGTATGAATTATAAATGTGGCACATTTTCCCCCTTTCTGAGGCGCTTCTCGTTTTGACGGCAAATCATAAACGATTAGATCAAATAATATTCTAGATAAAACAATAGTCATTAAATAAAAGTTTGTCAAGAGTATCCCTGATAGCGTTGAGGAAATCCTCAATAAGGTTTGTTGCACCAAAGTCAACTCGTTGGGTGTTTTCTGGCTGTTGACCTTGGGGGTTACACTGAGGAATCTTCAAGAACCCGCACGCAAAGGGTTAACATAGTTGAAATACCGTTCGACCTAATGTTTACTGACAGATAAATAGCGTTCATAAAGTTACCAGAGCCTAACCGTTAACCCTATGACTGCAACGGGCTTCCGACACCAGGAATTCGGGAACACTGTTGTTCAAAGAACACTGTAAATCGAGCGAGAGAGAGAGAGAGAGAAAATAATCTACTACTCAGCAAAAAAAAAAACAACCGATTCATTGGAGGCCCAGCAACACACCTCAGCACAGAGCGAGAGAGGGCGGGGTGGGGGAGGGGGGAGAGTGGTAGGGGGAGATGGGATCCGCACTACACAACTCAATGCCAACGTGTGGTCAGTGTGGATATGTATGTCACACCACATACATATGGGGAGAGAGGTGGTGGAGGAAATCCCCAGACCATCCTCACACCTCCTGAGCAACAACAACAACAACAACAACATTACACTTGAATAGCATCAGGAGGACGTCCCAAGGCACTGGACAGTCACTGTTTCAGACTCGAGCTGGGGGGGGGGGGGGGGGGGGGTCAGGGACAGGGAGGGTGGAGGGGGGGGGGGGGAGGCTATTTGGAGTGGCCAATGGGACCATCGAAGAGGAGGGTCTTGAGGCGAGACTTGAAGGGAAGCCAAGGAAGAGGGGGGGGGTGGGGGGGGGGGGGGGGGTTGGCGGAGAGGCGAAGTTGACCGCGGGATGGAGTTCCAGAGCAATTTGCTGCAGAGACATAGATAGATATAAACAAAGGCTTTGTAGCTAGACCTCTGTCCTGGGTGGTGGATGGAAAGTAACACAGAGATAGACCATTGAGAACATGCTGTGGAATTCCCACCAGCTCAGCTCTCCCTCACACCCGTCACAAGAACAACTCTTAGCGTCAACCGATAGCGGTTAACATTGAGTTAGAACATTGAACACGGAACAGACAAGGACAGTTGCAGGCAGCACCACTGACAAACCCCCCCCCCACCCCCCACCCCACCCCCAACACACACTGCTTCAACCCCAACAGTCTAAGGCCAGGGAATCACAGCTATTATGATCATGGCCTCCGCTAGCCCCGGACTTCCCTACGCTGCCACCAAGGGATGACTTTATTGAGGCGAGAGTAAGACTGACTCTCACGGCCTCCGATGTTGCCTTTGCGCTGGGCTATTTATTGCTAAAGCAGATTCCTGCCTGATGCCCTGACAGTGATTATGGCACCACAGCCTGAATACAATGAAAGGGGACCTTTGTTCTGCAAATATTAGTCATCGGTTTTCCTACTTTTTCTTATCGCGCAATTCAGTCAATGAGATGTGGTGGGTGGGGGCTGGGGGTGGGGGGAGGGGGGTGGCTGGGGGGGGCTGGGTGGGGCTGGGTGGGGGGGGGCGTTGCTTATTTATCAGGAAGAGATGATCTTAACGATGACAGGACAATAAATACTGCTTCCAAAAACCTCAAAAGCTCACTTGTTGAACGTAAGCGCGGGAGAGGGTGGAGGGGGAGAGAGTAGGGGTGGGGGATAGAAGCAAAATCTAGGAGTTACTTCAAAAGCAAGTAAATGGGACTGGTGATGGGTTGCTGTGTTTGCTGAAAGACCTTCTTCAACCCGCTTGTAATGACCAGCAGCGAGATAGATCCATTATATTGATAGTCCTCTGTGGCTCTAAGCTATTGAATAGACACACATATAGACACACACAGTAAGCACGTCCCTGCTTTGTTAATGTACTTTGTAAAAGTTGACGAATTTCAAAGTCCGACGAACTGAGGCAAATACTACGCTAATAAAAATGAATGCTGGGGTTGTGGTAGGGTGGTAGATGAGCGGTGAAGGTACTCCCATGAAAACGTCGCCTCCAGCTGTACATATTTCTAGTTGTCTGTCTCTGTATCGAGAGAGAGAGAGAGAGAGAGAGAGAGAGAGAGAGAGAGAGAAAGAAAAAAAAAAGCCTCTCCTGCTGTGTTATTAACGGTTTTAAATCTTGGTCAACACTGGCTCGGATCCAGCCTCACAGTCAATGAACCAACTCATGAAGAGAGAAAAGGCAGGCAGGGCCAAAACCATTGATACCTTTGTCTCACCCCCCCCCACCCCCCACCCCCTGTCCATTTCCAACACCATTTTTCGCTAATTAAAAGTAACTTGAAAGTGGGGAATTTGCTATTGGAAAAAGGTCATTTTTTGCTCAATATTCACTCACAAAATACACACGTCAATTCACTTTACGGTATATTCCGTGAAGGAGCTTTTGAGACGTCTCGAAGAAGCGATAAGGAGTTGTATCAAATGCAAGGATTATTATTAGTGTTATTCTTATAATAAAACAGACAGCGTCTCTCTCCTGCTTGGTGTCAACACTTGTCCGTTCTTCGTCAGACGGTTAGATATTAACGCCCTAACCCTCAATCACTGTGTAAACTAACTGGGTTCTACTGTATTTTTCAAGTTAAATTTGAAGGACAGCACCTGGAGCAGGTTGAATGTGTGTGTTTTTTTAAAAAAAACTAGTTACAACCTGCGGGCGATAGATAACGCAAGTCAAGCCACTAAAACAATCGAGCCACTTATTCTGCAACCAGATTTCCGCACACAGCAAATTCCACCTCTATCGCTCTCTCTCTCTCTCCCCCACCACCCCCATTAGCTATCTCATCAGTGGGGAGCTAATGATGCTTTAAATAACCATTTCGAAAAGGAATCAATAATCGTAAAACTGCATTATCTCTGTCTGGCTACGACAATTTGGCCCCTAATCCTCCCGTCCGTCGTATCACAGACTCTCGTGCTGGGTCTGGAGCATTTTGTAAAATTACATTTCTTCGGTTGGCGGAGAAGTTGGCATTAACCCTTCGAATGTCAGCAGGTCCCAAGGACACTGAAGCTTTTGAACCCAACCACCCACCCTTCCCCCAACTCCACACCCCCACCAAGTGTCCTATTTTTAAGGAGATTGGGATATCCATTCTTACAAACATGTCATAATCAGGCCAAAA
The DNA here is from genome assembly GCA_035084275.1 of Hydrolagus colliei. Taxonomy (NCBI): domain Eukaryota; kingdom Metazoa; phylum Chordata; class Chondrichthyes; order Chimaeriformes; family Chimaeridae; genus Hydrolagus; species Hydrolagus colliei. Next base: position 2,605,019 of record CM068753.1, read on the forward strand.
GCCTGACACAATGACAGCACGAAGCACTGACCGAGACATACTCAAGACTATACTAAAATAATACTAATCCTTCCATTTTGATATAGTGTCAAAGCGCTTCACAGAATATACGGTAAAGTGAACTGATTGTATATAGATTTGCGGGCGAAACGCGACAGCCGATTGTGCACAGCAGCTTCCCCCCCACACAAACATTTGTGGATTGAAAATGACCAATTTATTATTATTGTGTTTTTTTTTTGGAGGGATTATTATTAGGTGAGTGTGTGTGTGTGTGTGCAGTAAGGAAAATTGCCCAAGGTTTCGCCCTGACCTGAGCTGCCTGGATTCGAAACACAGGTCTCTCACGCTTGTAAGGCGACTGGGTGCTCTAACCCACTGAGCTCCACAAGAAATGTAGCATCTTGTCCACATTCAGAACGCATCTGCAAGCACTAACACAGTAGTAGGAATCCTCGGTTGGAAGAAATGCGCAGAGATTTTCGTCTCAGAGACAAGCGTTTGTTTCTGAGACGCCGTCCGGCGTGGAGGGCGCTATGGAGGCCGCTATATAAATCGAAGTCGTCGTCGTTGTTGTTGCAGCTTCCCAAATCAAATATCAATTTAAGAAGGAATACCCCCCGACACTGGAAATATTCCCGAGCTCCAATCCTGTCCAGCGCAAGCGGTTAGACAGCAGCAAACCACCCCACCCCCCCAACTTCAAAATAAACATACGTGACACAAGACCACTTACCAAAGCGTTGGAACAAATTGGGTGTTAATTTTGTTCAAATATTTTATCAGCATTCGCCGATCGGCAGATTAAATAGCAACAAATACTGGAATTCTCCACGGGGACTCAGCTGTCACAGTTACTTGCACAAATCTTACACTTAATCCAAAAGGAAATCGTCACCTTGTTTTTCATGAACTTTGAGTGACTCTTGTAAACTTCCATCTGCTTAATCTCCTCCTCCCGATCTTCCGTGGTCAAGGCTCCGTTTGTCTTCAGCATTTGAATTTCGTCCTCCAAATCCCTAATGTTCCTCTCGAGCGAAGCTATTTTGGTGTCCTGTGGCAAATAAGACAGCAAGACAGCGTGTTTTTCTAAGTCACGGTTATCAGAAGTGTAACGGTCATATCGAGTGCAATATTCAACACTTACTCAACTAAACTAGTCATCTTAATATGGCAACCCAACGCTTGTTTTTTTTCCTCTCTCTCTCTCTCTCTCTCGGCAGCTTCCTGACATTGTGGGGCTGGTCACTGTGGGCAGAGTCCTTTCCACAGTCAACACTCTCCAGCAGGAACAGAGACTGACTTACCTGGGGCAAAACGAACAAGTCTGTCGTGCCCTCTCCTCTCCTCTCCTCAGGTTCTCCTCAAACTACACACTGGGCAAGCAACGGGGGAATCTCAAGGTCGAAGCCTCGATCGCTTGGTCTCCTGGCTGGGAGAGCCAGGCCATTGGCAGCTTATACAAGAGCGAGCGATGAGAGAAGTTGACTTGGAAGATCTTGGCTTCACTCGCTGAAATATTTACCTTTTATAATTAATGTCAGGAAAAAAAATTAAATCCGCGTGTTACGAGGAAGAGAGAATAAAGAATAAATCGAGAGAATAAATAGAGAGAATACCCGCGGGAGAATAAATTTCTTGTTAGAAACGTTCAAACCCAGTTCTCCCGCCAAAAACTCTTTTACTCTCTTTTTTCGGGTGGGGGGGCTCTTTTTGAGATCTGCGCAGCGTTAGCTGGTAAAAAGCTATCGTGGTCTTTTCAGCAAATCTTCATGGCAAAAAAAAAGTAAATGAGTTAAGTGGTACTTTAATACGGTGTAAAAACATCCCCCCCAAAAAAAGTGTTTATTACCAAAGAGAACATACTCAAACCATGCAAAAAAAAAACATGTGTTGAATGTTGAATGACAACAGATCAACCAACGTTGCCTTTTTATTCATAAAACTGGTTGTGGGGAGAGAAAGATCTCACACGATGAGCTGGACCCACCCTTGGTACTGGGGCCCCCTATTAACCAAAAATTGTTGGCCTCCATTGATCCAGATAAACATCTTACAAGGGGCAAGCTGTACGGGTTTAAGGAGAACACATAATATAATAATCCTTGCCTTTGACATAGCGCCTGATCTCGTCTTCTAGACGTCTCAAAGCGCTTCAAGGCAGAGGGAAGTGGGGCTGAAGGGATCACTTATCAAATCAGCGTCTTTGGTATTGCAAATTTCTACGGTTCTCTGGACTCCACGAAAATACATATTTTCGGCAAACTTTTAACCTTTTCTTTTTTTAAGAAAAAAATGTGTTTCTGGTCATTGAAGTAAGTGGCCTTGAGAATGTTACTGATATATATATATATATAGAGAGAGAGAGACAACCAGTTCTATGCTCCTGGCTCTTTCATAACTTTACCACACAAAAAAAACCTGGGTTTGGGGCTAGATAAGGGAATCCAGCGCCTTCGCAAAGCTCTCGTCAGCCCTGGGCTACCATGGGTTTGGAAACACACAAAAATACGATTTCCCACTCCAAATTGTTTGACTACTGGAATCGATGTCAGATCAAATAAGATTCGGCGATTTGAAGAAGGAAAAAAACATAGCAGCAGCTAAGATGTGTTTTTTTTAAGTTTCCTTAAATTTGCTGCGTTTTAAGATTGCCGTATCTGGGTTCATCAGCTTGTTTCCATCCAGATATATGTCAAGAGTCTAAAGGTCACTTGCCAATTCATATATTAGACTCAACAGTATTTATGTAGTTCAGAGCTGCCTGTCTTCACTATCATCACTTACCGAGGAGTCAAGGGTTTAACCTGTCACCGACACACAGTATCATTCAATGCTTTTGGTAAAGAGAACGAGGTAAAATGATGCTGTTCCGTCAGCCGACAGGAAAAATCAAGCGATTTCACACGAGATATTAATTAGCTCCACAAATCTACACATTTAAGCAGAGAATGAATTAGATGAACTTTATTGTGAAATATGTCAGTTGGAAACATTTCTGTCGCACTTCCCAACGTCAATTTCGCAGCCCCTCACAAGACTTTGCTTACTCCTGTTCATTCTCTTGTATCAACTCCCTTCTTCTCTGATTACCCTCTTATTACGTACAGTATTCCAATATTAAAGTAATCGGTTGGACATTGTTTTGCGTTTGCTTTTATTATTGTCTCTTTGTTTTGTTGTCTCTTGGGTTCCCTTAATCTTGTTCTGTAAAAATAATCCTTGGGGGTGCTGGTAAAGTCTTATATTGAGCCCCAATGGCCTCGCTATAATGTATAATGTATATATATATATATATCATTCTTTCTTTCACTTCAGGATTTTGTCCAGAAATGGCTCACGTCATTTATTTTACCTGTAAAAGCAACCTAAGACCCATGGGTTTAAAACCCAGAAAGACACGACCGATCGATCGATCGATCGATAAGATACATAAACAGATTCCGATCGCGAGGATTTGGAACTGAGCAGATTACCTTGCTTCAAGGATAGAATTGACCAAGTATAGTATTCCATTAGCAAACAGATCGGATGAATATTGGGGATAAACGCAGGTCGAAACGGACAAGCGCTTTGCATCTAATAATCATCTCTGGGCTTCCTGGGGAAGGATGGGGGAGAGGGGGGTGGGGGTGGGGGGGTTCAATAAATCGTGACATTAAATGTTTTCCCTTTTTTGTGGGGGGGTGGGAGGGGTGGTGGGGGTGGAGTTTAAATACACAACATGGCCACGTAAAATCAACCAGAGAGAAATAAGAGACACTGGATGGAGCCGAGCGCAGCTGAGGGAAGTCTGTAGGCAATTCTTTCATGAAAACCGATAGGCCTCCATAAGGCTATGTTGCCATGGCGGCTAGCTCAAGATAGGCTCAACAATATTGATAGCATATGCCCGCGATCATGACCACACATCACTTGTTTAACCCTTTGGTTCCGAATTTCTAGGATTTCGTTCTCCTTCCACTATTCAAAAATAACTAACCTGCGTTTGAAGGTTGGGAGCGTCAAGGTTTTGTTGACTGACTTCCTGAGTTGTGTTTATACTGCTGCAGTATAGCTTCCAGCGATGGGAAGCTGGGTGGGGATAGATTTAACTGATCCACGTAGTTTAAATGGTGCATACGTTAATACGGGCCCTGACACAGGATTAGTTTGCAACTGAAATAATATTAATACAGTTATATAAGATTACCATGAAAGGTACTGACGTGCACAGACTCTGTGCACTTATTTGGGCAAAAGAATAGTTACCCCAGAACGTGGGAATTTTAAATATTAAATCCTTGGGAGGATTACAGATAGTTTAACCCCTCCCCCTCCCCCTGATCACCAGGCAATAAAGTTTTCCTGGAAATCACACCTGGCCACAAAATACCCTACCAGGCAGGTCCGACCTAACCTGGTGAACTGTGTTATGCTGCAGTTTGGCTGAAATATATTTCAAATGGTTGTTTCTCGTGGGAGTTCCACATTTTAACAGCTTCTCACTATTATTTCGTGCCCTTTGCGTGGTGTGCGTCAGGAGTGGGTGGAGGTCGAGGTCTGAGAAATATGGGGAGGACTGAACAAATAAATATTTGCGATTCTCTCCAGGGCTGTAAGAAGGCAAGGATTTGCTCGGGAGAAAGACGACGAGAAAGGTCCATCTAGTTCATCTGCCACCATACCCAGCCTCCCCCACCCACCCCCCCTCCACACTCTTCCAAAAAAAATTGTTACTGTTCTAAAAGCAATTTATTTTCCCAGGAGATGAAATGGTGGGAACCGTCAAGAGCTGTGGGGAGAAACACACTGGACGAGCCAAATAGACCTTTGACTCTGCTGTTGGTGTAAATCCCGTCCTTTTCTTCTCTGAATGGTTTCGCTGCCAAAAAGCAACCCTTTGCACGCTGTAACAGGTATACACACACACACACACACCATAGATGTTGCAATGTTACAGTGTCGTACCAAGCTAGGAGTTTTATTAATAATCTGTACATTCAATCGTGGCTCATCCTCAACAGGCTACACACTGTTACAGGAAGAAATAATCTATTAATACCCCCCCATTGTTCAACTGGGAATCAGCCAACCGTGCCTTAATTATTAATAACCAGTTTAATAAATTCTTCTATATCCTTAATCTTCTGATTGTCGTTTCCTCACTGGTTTTTCCCTGTATTCTGTTGCTCAATGTGTTTCTCTCCGTCTCTCTCTCTCTCTTATTTATTGGATCCATTGAAACCCAACACTCAACTATTGGGCCAATTTTATGATGTGTTTTAACATGCACATTTATAGAACGTGGGGGGTGGGGAGTGGGTGGGGGGGTGTGGGGGGAGAAAAAATTCTCCATATCACTTTTTAACACGAAATTCTGTTGACACTGACCCGTAACCTGGTTATTTTTCCTTCCAGGGCAGAACAACAAACGGCAACAAAACAACAAAATTACATTTACTCTACAGGGGGCAAAGGTTTTTCTGCAATTACGGAGACACTGAGAGAGTATCAAAATATCATCATCATCGTTCAAAGCCACGTGGCACAGAATTAATTTCTGCGAGGGAAAAAAAAAAACTGTCTCTCGGAGGTTTTTGATTTTTTCTCTCTAAGCTTTTCTAATGGATTAAAGCAGATTGATCCAGTGCCTTGAGACATCCTCCCGACGTGAAAGGCTCGATAGGAAATGGCATTTTGCTGTTGCTGTTGTTGTTGTTGTTCGTGGTGTTGTTGATGTCGTGGTTGCGAAGAAGTGAAATCGGGAAGATGTGTTAGCTCAAGAGAATTAACCAAGAGTGTGTGTGTGTGTGTGTTTGGCCTGAATACAGACTGGGAAATCTCACCCTCACCCACCTGGCGAGCCTTTAGACCGTGCAGCGTACTCGTTTAGCTATTATTAGAAGCAAAACATTGATCCAATTTAAAGACAGATTTGGATGAAGATGATGATGGTGATGGTGAGGTAGTGCAATAGCTATCCCACACCGACGTCATTTACAGTTTGTCAAGTTTGTGAACAGCAGCAATGACACTTGGCTTGATTTAAGATTTTTCCCCCTCTCCCACCCACTCATCCCCCCCACCCCCTCCCTCATCCCCCCACTCCCTCTCCCTTCACCCCACCACAACCCCACAATGTCACGTACTTATTGGCAAGTAGCTAAACGTCCTTACCTTCATTTCGATGACAGTCTGAAGGGCTTTAGTCTTGGCCATTTCGGGCTGGAGAGGGGCTCTCCTGTGCAGTTCCTGTGGAGGGACCCGGTAAAAGTAAGCCTGCCGTCCGCTCATGGTTCCATTCCCCGCAAGGCCAGACAGACAAGACGCGACGAGACGAGACGCGCTCTCTACAGGTTGCCGAACGATTACTTTACACCCACCCAAAAAAACACAGGTTCAGGCCATTAGGGCCCAACACACACACACACAAAAAAAAAAGTCCGTCCCTCGATGATCTCCCTTCCCCTGTTCCTATCTTAAATTACAGTCATTGCAGCTAGCACATGCGCTATGTCAGCCTTCCCCCCAGCCCCCACCACCCCACCCCCCCATCAATAATTAATGTCAACTGCGATAGAGACGGCGAGCAAATGTTATCCACGAGTTTAATTTTAACAGTGCAATCCACACTGATCAAATCGAGCCATCGCTAAGGCCAGAGAAGTCCAGCCGGCCGACTCACAGCTTGCCATTAAACATGGCGAAAATCGATGCTTAACTATACGGAAATAATACAGATAGGACGGTGAATAAATTTTGAGTGGTTTTGAGGGGGGAAGAAATATATTTTTTAAAAGGGGCGAGTATTCACACGACTGTGTGGGAGTGCTTACACCAACGTGGGCTTTCACTTGAACTGGAAGAGCTTACACAGCTTTGAAAGAAGCCACAGATAGAACAGAGAAAAAGAAAAAACTACACACACACACACACACACAGACAGACAGACAGACAGACAGACAGACAGACAGACAGACAGACAGACAGACAGACAGACAGACAGACAGACAGACAGACAGACAGACAGACAGAACGCACAGCAAACAGCAAATGAATCCAAATCAAATGTCCCCGATAATCAAATAACATTTGACTATAAGTGAAACGACGCAATGAATAGGCAAAAAAAAGCCAAACCATGTACAGTAGAGAGAGAGAGCGAGAGAGTAAGAGAGAGAAATATATATATATACACAGTATATATTTATAAATTCTGACAAATCTTTTGTGACTACAATATACATCAATCGTGTAACAGCTGGAGGCTGTATCAGAAAGAAATCTCATCTGGCATTATTTGTTCAATTAAAATAGGTCCCAGATAGAAAGATAAGATAGGCACCTTTCCCTTTCTGGGTGAGAGAACATCTATCAACACTCCTCTCTGTAAAAGCCTCTCTGCCCCTCTCTTACAGTTTTTTTTTCGCTTAAAAAAAAACAGGGCATAAATTTACAGTGCAATTTTACAGTCGGTCCCTGTCAAAGCTCCTCTTTAATCTGCAATCAATTTGATATGATCCAAAAGGACAAGAAATATGCCGGATTTTATCCAAACAGATGGGCAGACTAAAACTCCCTCTATTCTCTGGCTTTCTCCGGCAGAGAGATGATTCCGCTAACATTTGGCAGAGCCATTAACTGCGTCGAAACTCTCCTTTCCCCCCTCCACTTCCAAATCCCCCCACCACCACCCCCACCCCCTCCAATAAAATATACTGAAGCACAGAAATAAATACTTTAAAAGTCCCACATGGCATTTATCAATTTATCACTCTCCCTGTGAAAAAGTTCCTCCTAATCTGTGTTCACCAGTTCAGATTCTAGACACCCTCCCTCCCTCCCTCCCTCCCTCCCTCCCTCCCTCCCTCTCAACCACCAGAAATAAGCTTTCCCCCGTCCATTCTATCTAAACCTCCTGTCAATCCACAACTGTTTGTGGTGGGGGGGGGGGGGGGGGGGGGGACGCTGATGTGCGCAGTTGGCTGCCGCGTTTCACCCACGAAATACACGGTCAATACACTTTGCAACAAGTATCTGTGAAGCGCTTTGAGACGTCTCAATGACGTGGTAATGTGCTATATTGAATGTTATTACTAATATTATTATTATTACGCCTTCGAGATGTCTCAAAGCTGCTACACAAAATGTAGTTTAAAGCGAATTAATTGACTGTATATCTTACGGGGGGTGGGGTGGGGGGGGGGGGGGGGGGGGGAGAGAGAAGCCATCGCACAGTTTGTTATTTATTCCTGGCTGTTACAATAGATCGATGCCACTCACAGGATTCCGAGGCAGAGAAGCCTTGCCCCCTCCTCCCACCCCCCCCCACCCCCCCACCCCTCCCACCACAAACCTTTAAACACGGGAGCACAGAGAGAGAGAAGAAAAAGATTAAACATTCTGCACTACATTTCATTTCCTTAATGGATTTTTGTCGGGGGTCTTAAGAACCGCGCGCCGTACTGTCAGGGCCATCATTTTTAAAGCTGTTTTATGTGTACAAAGCTAATATTATAATAAATCTGACTAAAGACTGTAATGGTTTAGTGTGTGCAATTATTCGTTCAGGCACCGGCATTGGGAGCCTGTGTTCTGTCTGCGTTTTTTTTTCAAACGGTTATCTATCTTAACTTGTATCACAAAATGCCCTGAACTGTAAATTAAAACCTCTGCGCCAAAAGTAATCTGCTTCAGACCATCACTGTAATGCAAACAGATTGCCTGCCCTGGTTACTGTCCGTTGGGTAGTCTCGTATACTGTGGTTATCGGGGGCGGCGGGGGGGGGCGGGGGGGTGGGGGGGGGAGGGCACGTGAAAATAGCATCTGAATCGGCCCTGGCATCATCATTTCGCTTTAACTCCAGGTTTATTATTATCTGAATCGCAGTGTAATACTGTCCACAGACAGTTCAAAAAGGGAGAGCGAGTCCTGGAGAATAAATAATCCTGTGTAATAATCCTTGCGTTTCATAATGCCTCCTTGTCTCCGAGATGTCTCAAAGCCCCTCACAGGATACAGTGTAAAGTACATCGACTGTATATTATGTGTGTGTGGGGTGGGGCGAGGGGGGGGGGGGGGGCACAAAACGTAGCAGCAGCAACAACTGTCACACACAAACAGTTGTGGTTTGAACGAGCGAAGTATTGTTATATTTATTGTAACACGGGATGTACAGTAATCCACTCATCCTTGTTGTGGGTTTGGGGGGTGTGGGGGTGGGTTCCAGGCTCGAAATGACAAAGTCCCGGATCCTACAGACCAAGTACTAGGTTGTTGTTGTTGTTGGGGGGGGTAGGGGGGGTCATAACACAAAATGTTTAGTCTATTTGCTGATAAAACTGTTTTTTTTAAAAAAAGGAGTCTCTTAATATCTTTATCTCCTGCTGTTTCTCAAGTTCGAATCCCATGGGGCCTTTAGGGTTTTGTAACTTCCTCCCCACAGCTCTATCGCTCGCTGATGGTGATATGTGAAGAACTTTTTTTTATTATTTTTTAGCATTGGTTTTTTTTTGCATCCGCTATTATGTCCCTCTCCAATTCTTTCTTGGCTTTTGCTCTAAAGCAGTTTGAAAACACTGCTTCTGTGTGTGTACGTGTGTGGGTAAAAAAAATATATATCTGGCAGATATCCCATAAAGGTTCACCGCTTAACTGTTCATCTCTTTCCAGTCAGACACACACACACACACACACACTGTACTGTCGTTTCGCTCCTGAAATACTGTACACGCAATCAATTCACTTCACAGTCTATCCTGTCAAGTGCTTTGAGACGTCTCAAAGACGTGATAAGACATTATGTCAAACGCAAGTATTATTATGATCTTGTCCTTTGTCACAAGGCAGGATTGTCTGTGGCGCAGAAGCCACTACCACAATAACAACTTGGACTTGTATAGCTCTTATATAGCTGTAGCAAGCACAGTTCAAGAGGAAGGTTTTCAGGCGGGCCTTACTTGAAAAGGGGAAGAGAGGGGGAGCAAGGCAAAGGGATTGAGGGAGAGCGTTCCAGAGTTTTGTGGGGCGAACGGCTGAATGGGCGACCTCCGTTGGGGGTTAGGGTCGGTTTCCAGGGCGGAGGGTGGGAGGGACGGGCTGGAGGCCAGTGTGGGTGGTGGGGGGGGGGGGTTGGGGAGTGAGGAGGTTGGAGAGGTAGGGAGGGGAGGTGACAGAGAGGGAGCTAAACAGCAACTGTTAATTGGTCAAGGCCAAGGCTCTTTTTAATCCGAAGCACCAAGACTGTGGATAATAAGCTGTGACTGTAGACAGATAATAAGATATTTCTTGAGCCGAATGCCACGAACAGAAGTGGTGGAGATGGATTTTAGTGGTGACTGACTTGGTCTTTGGTACAGTATTGTCTCCACATCTAGTTTAGTTTGGCTGATAAATCTCATCTCATCTCATGTAAGCGGATAAATCTCATCCGCTTACAAAATGCCTTTCCCGCAAGACGCCAGGTGTTAAAACAAGACAGTTTCGAGGCAATCGGGTCCCCGCGTTTCGGAACCAATCGGTTTGTGGGGGAAAGAATTTCGGGCGTAAATTAAGTTTTAAAAAAAACAACGACACTCACTGTGTAACTGGCAGATTGGCTGCTACTTGTTAATAAATATGTGGTCAATTGAAAGGCCATATCCCCCTTCTTCTTCAACATCTCAATAGGACTACTGTACAAACAGCACTCGGCCCATTTATTCACTTGCACAGAAATATAGCCGGATCATGTAACAGCGGATATTCACAGTATTGTTCCCCGAGAGGCAAATGTACATTTCACTATGTGATGAATAGATGAAAACATCGAATCCCCAATGGTTCGGGAGCAAACTCTCAAAAGTTATTCTCCAGCAAATCTACAACTTCCCCCCCGACCCCCACCCGACCCCCACCCGCCTAGTTACTACCGCAGCACAGACCCATTTTCAGGTTCCTTCCAAGCTTTTTACAAATTATTAGCAACAGCAGTTAAAAGCCCCGACCATAAATATTACATCACTCTCGGTGCAATGTTGATTTAATGTGGGAATTTCGACCCGCTTTCTGCTGGAAAAAACCTTCAGGCAATAACGTCCCTATTACTTTTTAAATACCGTTGCTTGAAGTATTTACAAGCACTTAGCAAAGCAAGCGTTTTTATAGTCGCGAGTAAAAAAAAAACAACACACACACACACACACACTATTCTGTTAGCTGCGAGCGGCTTGTTTAAAAGATGGTAGTACACATCATTAAGGAAATGAAATGCAATTAACTACGCACAAATGTGCTGGCCTCGATTCGGGGGACACACACAAGCGCGCTCAAAGTAAACAGGAATGTGTTTGTTTTGGTAGTCAAGCAGAGAGGGCAGTTTCTCTGTCTGCTAACATCAGGTAGTTTGGAAATCGCTGAATCCTGTTGTTGACAACAACAACAACAACTTTGACGTATATAGCGCCCTCCACTCCACGCCAGACAGCGTCTCAGAGCGCTTCACAGTAACGGATCCCGGGACCGAGCCAGGGGCAGGAAGGTGACCAAAGGCACGGTCCTTTCTGAAGAGAAAGGTCTTCAGCTGTGACCTGAAACCGGGAAGAGAGTGGGGGGGGGCAAGGCGAAGGGAATAACGATGGGGGTTCCAGAGCCTCGGGGCGTAGTGGCTGAAGGCACGGCAGCCGAGGGTGGAGCGGAGGATTCGGGGGGAGATGGAGGAGGCCAGACCCAGAGGAGCGAAGGCAACGGGAGCTGGTTTGAGGAGGTCATAAGAGATAGGGGGGTGCAGAGGAGTGGAGGGATTTGAAGTCGATCCTCTCAGGGACAGGGAGGCAGTGAAGTCTGACCCAAGTGTCCAAACCCGACCGAGTTAAACAACGCGAATCAATAGGACGTTTCCCCATCTCCAGCTGCTCTCTTAGCCGTGTTAAACAGTGTGTAAAATACAACCAAGCCAGCTGTCGGGTCGATCAGTTCCAGCAAAGCCAAGCAGACACAAAGGACACAGGTCCAAGGCAAAGGCCTTTGTTCACCCGCTTGACCCAACAACACCATTTGTGAGGATTGCCTGTATTTCGCATCGGATGCCAGCAAGGTAGCAATCAATGTCCTTTGAATATTTTATTAATGATTCATATTATCATCATCATCGCCTTATCAATGATTCGCTGTAATCAAATAAGGTTTGAATTCCATTTTATATCTAGCGGGAGGGAGGGCTAGCAAACCCACATCTATCTTGAAATCTCTCGGATACAACATCACGAGGCAAGACACAACCAAACTTGTTTTTACGATTCCTGGAACTGATCTCAAAAGGTCCTGAATGAGCGATTGTATGTACATGTACATCTGTGAGGATACAAGAGAACCTTTTCCCTCCCAAACCTTACTGTACTCTATGTATAGCCCCGACAGAACCCATACTTTGTTTGGGGGGAGTCGAGTTAATGGCATTAAAGTTGGTTTCGAATGTAGTGACTACTTAAGCTTACCTTATATTCAGATAGACGGCATAAAACACTCAACAGATGTGTTCCATTCCCTGAAAGCAAAAAAAAACTACTACTGCCCTACATGACAATGGCTTTCCACATTCTGCTTCTACACTGATCGACTGTTTTTTGTGGGGTTTTTTGGAAGGAAAAATTAAATCCAACAAAATGTTCCCAACGAAATAGATGAGTTTTAATGCTCCCTGAGATAGGGTTGGCATGGCAGACAGCTTGGGATTTATCATTAGGGCTGACAGCCCAACAAAGACAGACCATAGACCTCATTGTTGACTTGGGAAACCTAAACCCTCAGATGGAAGATGCTTCTGTCCATTAACAGCTTTATCATTGTTCGTGGGGATAAGATCACCCAATATCCCCTCATTTACTTAATTAAAGTGTCAAGATGGGCTCGAGAGATGACAAAGTCAAACAGACAGTTACTGTATACTGAATGGACATTCATAGCTAAGTATCTCAAAGCCCAGTAAAGCCAAGCTAAAACAAAAATGCTTTGTCCTGTATTTAAGTTCTTGACCTCTGACTTTTAACTTCACTGTTACAGAGTAAAACCTCACGCCCCCCCACGTAACTGAGCACTCAACTGGCTGAATGATTAGGTTACTCTCCAACTAAGTGTAGTACATGATGCAGTGGAGCTAGGTTAGTGTATATAACAGGGTTAGGGTACACTCCCATCTAACCGCACCTGTATAAGACGCGCACTGTTTAGCAAAGTTATTGTAAGGGATTTATTATTGGGGATTTAGCTTCAAGCTGTAATGCAAAGAAGAGAAATTGCTACCTTTTTGTTTAATAAATGAAAAAAAATGGTTAAGACGTCAAACACTCCTAAGCCATGGGTTGGACATTGAGAGAAGCTCTCTGTACTGTGTGTGTCAACGTTGGGGGAGAGAAGCTCACTAGATCATCCGCCATTGGGTCTGTATATCTCCATTCTTCTTAATCGTATTATATCGAGACGACATTTTGGGAGAGCTGTGAATGTCTACCAGCAGGACCTAGATTGAAACTTTATACTCATGATATACTTATGACCTTTACAGCTGTCAGTCACGGGGAAACTTTCATTCCATCTTGAGCTGGATTTACGCAACAGCCCGAAAGGTGAAAGCCGGGGTTGTAATCCATCATACACCCACCGTCTCCAGAGATGTTTCAAATCCAAGGCTTTGATGGAAAGGAACACACATCGATAAAGATCTATCCCCTAATCTTCAGGTCTACCGGGTGGCAGTTAGCTGTCAAGACACTATCCTGCAAGAAGGACGCTATATAAATTTGCAAGTTGCCATCATTGTTCTGGATTCAATAAACCCAGGCGCAAACAACCAAATAAAACATACAAACAAATAAAGAGTGTTTCGCTCCAAAACAAGAAATAATTGGCTGCTGCTGGTACAAAAAAATGATTGCTTTTCCTTAACAAAGAAAAACCTCAACTGTTAGGGACTTCTGCCCTTTGGTTTTACGTCTCTGTCTGACTGCGCGTATTCGCCGCTCCGTGATTGATTCCACAGAACCGTTGGCTAGTCAGTCACTCCCTTACGCACACGCTTCAGACAACAGAATAAATGTTTGCTGCGGGCAGGCAGGCAGCACAAACTTCCCACAAACTTCCCACGGTAATGTTATATACATTGTCGTTAAGAATGAATCTATCACAATCAATTTCCTGGGGGTTCTGTACCAGCTCTCGCCTTGTACAGTTCGGGTTTCTTTTTCAAAGCTCCTTCGACGTTGGTGAAACATTGGAAAGGCAGTTCGCTGAAGGTGTTGTTTCCAACCTGGGTGGCCCTACAAGATATTAAGCTAAGCATTGCCAGCCATCTGCTACGCTATAAACCTCCACAGATACAGTCAAATCATACAAGTATCATCTTAAGTCATCTTGTTATAATAGTTTGGGGATAAGTCAAGTAACTGCAACGATGGTGGAAGGCGGACTAGGTAGACCTCGGGTCTTCTTTCATCAGCAAGTTCTTATGTTCTCATGACAGACACAATTTTCTCACGGCTTTTAATGTGCCCCTAATACTGACGCTCCAGCTCCATTCCACGCCAATTTCCATTCAAAACTAAACTGCATCTTCTAAATGCCCTTTTTTTTTTACCAATAGATTATAATCCTGGAAATGGTGTCTCACTGTTAACTAAACTCTGTCCATTTTACTACAGGTCTAAGGAGTCCTGTAAACGCTTTCGCCCCAAAGGTGAGAGGGCCTTGGTTCGATTCCTGGGCAGGGTGTTGAAATGTTGGTCAAGTTTCTTGACTCCAACACACCTCTGTTTACCCAGCAATAAATAAGAACCCGGTTGTTAGTCGATTGGCGGATTGACTTTTCCAGGGATAAAAATGATTTGGTCACCCAATCCACGGCTGTTTGTGGGTGGACGCCGCTGTGCGCGTATTGGCTGCTGCGTTTCACCCACAAATATATACAGCCAATTCACTTCACAGTATATCCTGTGAAATGCTTTGAGACGACTCGAAGACAAAATAAGGAAGGTGCTGCGCCAACTATAAGGATTATTATTAGTATTATTACATATCTTACATTAAAAAAATCACGGCAACATTTTGCGCATTCGGGCTCTATTCTGAAACAGTGTGTTTGTTTAAACAAGCACTGGACAGACAAATCTGCAGATTTGCAAAGGCACTTTTTTTTAAACAAAACACAATTCTACAGTTCCTTCCAAAGTCTTTTCCCTCACGATTGCAACTTTAAAATATATACATTTTCAATTTTGATTACAAAAAATCCCCTCAGTGGATTGTGTAAATTGTAGTGGGAGGGGGGATTACACCTGGCAAGGGGATGGACAGACACACAGACAGACAGATAGACCACCCACATGGCAATTTTGCTTTGCGGTGTTACGAACTTATAACAGTCAGGAACAAAGATCTGCACACAGGAACCGGGGGGACTCTCTGTAGTCATATTTAAGTCTCAAAGTTTTGAGCCTGGAGCAGGTATTAGCTTTTGTGATGGACGTAAAACTGGCTTATCGTCCCCTCCCCATACTCCCCCTCCCCAACCCCACCAACCCCCCTTCTCTGGGCTCTGGTGAGCTCACGATTAAATCCCAACTCTTCCAAAGGCAATGATTCACGCTGCCAGGCTACCATGGAGGCCATTCCTCAACCTGGACCGCAAGAGATGCTGGACTGTTGAATCATGGCAGCCAACACAGCTTCGCTGGGCCCCGAGCCAGTTCTCACTCGCTCACCTTTGGAGGTTTGGTTGGGGAAGGAATCGGGAAAGGAAACCCGTGGATAAATGTTGCCCTCGCTGCCCTGAATGTGTTGAGATTGGCTTGCTCACTCGCTCGCAACAAGAAAAACACTTGAACCTTCTCGCTGCTTGAGTGTGTGACTCGGAGCCACACCAAATGGTGCGTTTACCTGAGAAAGTCTTTAGGGGGAGGATAGGGGGGAGAGGGGAGGGGGGAGGATAGGGGGGAGAGGGGGGGGGGGAGGATAGGGGGGAGGGGAGGAAGCTGAATGTGAAAACACAACCTCAATTCTGCCCAAGGGATAGAAACAAACATTTCCGGTCCATCGCGCTGATACTGGGCCGGGGAGATGAGATGCTGTCAGAGACGGCAACTGCTGGATAAGACATTAAACCAAGGTTCCTCCTCTTCCAAAGGTTTGGGTGGTACATCATTATTATTGCCTCCGAATCGTTCCTCCGTCTGCTGAGCTCCGCAGACACCGGCAGATCAGACCGGCAGATATTCCCTGGGTAGATTTCCACTCTTGTGAGAGTGGCTCTGCGTACTCCTCCTGACTCGCGTGGCTGGGCGTTAAAGCAGCACACACAGAGAGAAACACCTTATAAAGATCTGATCGGACCCGTTTTGGAAAGAAAAGGTCAAAAAAGGCACTCGCCCCCAAAAAAACACATTCACTTTGCTCCATTGCCATTGAAACGTGTCCTCCACAAATGTGAAAAGGTGCAAAACACCAACAGCAAGGGCTAGGGAGACGAGAATTATTATTATTTTATTATTATTACGATGATAAAGGTCTCTCTTGAGCTGCTGTAAGATTTGTCCCAAAATAAAATTAGTACCTATCCCACAACTCCCTCGGCATCGAGACGGCTTGGCATCGCTTCTGAAACAGGAAAGGCCGTGATGAATGCGCTGGTTAGGATTGTGTGGATTCTACAATCCCTGAGAGATGTCTTTCAAAAAAAAAAAAAAAGTTCTCATTAACCATTGCACAACCCGAGACCAGCCAAAACTTTGGCCTGAGAAGTGCACAGCGCTGAAGCAATGACCAACGAGTAATCGGGAATGGCTGAACTTTTAAAGTTTTGGTGCGTTTAATAATAGCACATCCTGGAGTTGATACAAAGCCAGTTTTATGTCAAGCGAGAAAAGTTTAGACAAGCAAATTGTTGGGGTGGTTGGGGGGGGGGGCGTGGGAGGTGGGGACAGGCAAGTGTGTGGGGGTGGGGGGGAGGGGAGGGGGGGGTGGGGTGCGAGAGGAAAAAAAAGTTACCTGAAAATAGTAGGCATGCAGTAAAATCTTCAACGCAGGTTAAATGAGACTAAGCACAGGGCTCCCAACTCAACAATGCTCAAATTAAAAGGCTGGTTTTTCTCTATTAACAAATTAACCACCGCAGTCTCACAATAAACAGAACTGGCAATGGAGGGTTTCATCGATCCAGGTGGGGGGGTTTTCTGTACCCAGAGAGAGAGAGAGAGAGTTTTACGGTCTGGAACGCATTGCCTGAGAGGGGTATAGTGGAAGCAGATTCCAATTAGATACGTATTTGAAAAAGGAAAAAAACTGCAGGGCTGTGGGGTAAGAGAGAGTGGGGAGGGGAGGGGAGGGGAGGGAGAGGTGGGGGGGAGAGGGGTGGAGGGGAGGGGGGGGGGGGGGGCGGGAGACTAGTTGGTAGCTCTTTCAAAGAGCCGGAACTCGCACGATGGGCCAAATGGCCTCTTTCTTTCTGTGCCGTGAGATTCAACGATTCTATAAAAATGACTCATAAATACTCCCGTCCCGCCGACCACCCCCCACCACCAAAAAAAAAACAAATTCGGAAATTGCACGCTTGGTGGGTAAGGATATAAAAGTGACGCAGTAAATGCAATGCATTTCTCCGTATGATTGTTAAACTAATTGCCGGCATCCTGAGCAGTAAATTGCTTTATAAGAAATAACATAAAACTGGAGCCTGACTTCAGATTAATCAGCACCTCAGTGACGAGATTGAATATCTCGCGTTATTATGGGTTTGCCTCACATCCTCAGTATAAAATGTGGTTTCCCCCAAAGCATGGGAAGCGCTGAGGCTATTTACTTCTAAAATATTGACTGTTTCTATTAAATACCAGCAGGGGTTTAAATCTTGTCTTAAGTAAAAAAAAGTTCAGTTGTTTTTTTTGTGGGGGGCGGGGGCTTGCTTTTTTTTTGCTATTTTGGTTTGAACGGAAACCACACATAAATATCAAGGGAAGCGATATCAAAAACGCCAAGCAGAAAAGAACCATTGATTCATTTACAAATTACACCGTAGCCTCTCGCAATCCAATCGCTCCCCCCGTTACTCCATTGAGATCTTACAAATAAGATACATAAAAGCGATTTTTTTTTTCGGAATCTCCATTCCCCCCCCCCCAACCCCCCCCCCCACCCACCACCACCCACCGCCCCCCCTTCTCTCCAGACAGCAAAACATACCTTAGCCCAATTACCAGGACTAACAAAACCACATTCCCTTTAGCAATACATAAAAATGAGGCAACTCAGATACCAGAAATAAAGGATGGGAGGATAATGAGAAACAGTCCTCTAATAACTATGCTGAGAAAAAGAACTTTTGCAAATTTTTAATCCCCACAGTGTTTTCCTGTAACTGGCTGTGTAAATTGAGGAAGAAATTCAGACACACACTGATGTTAATCAATTCATTTTGCTTCAGAAATGTGACTACATACAAGGCTTTAGGGAGAAAATGTGTTTCCAGTATAACTCAACCTTCTCCACTTTCAGACTTCAAAAAGACAAAGAACTAGGAGTCGTAATACTGCAAACTATATAAGATTCAGACGGACTTACTATCAAAAATAACCATTTAAAAATAGCTGCCTGATTTGTTGCATTTTTATAAGCTGCAACTGGCTTTAAACCGTTCACAAAGCTCCCATAATGACCAGGTGGGTTTAAGGAAAGACTCTGCAATAGAAATTCCACCTGGGTTAAGACTTACTTTATTAATGCAACACTTCAGAATTTGGCAAATTAAATACAGCCTTAATTTCAAAGCTGGTTCTCGGCAAGCTCCTTTACCTCGTTCCCCCCACCCCCACCCCCGACGTGAAAGGCACTCTCTATAAATGTAGATTTTGTTGTCGTTGTTGTTGTTGTTGTTAAAAGGGTGAATGAAAACCTACCCTGAAATAGAATTCGACAATTTGCCCATTTCTGAGACAATAGAGTAAATCTAGATCTCGATGGGACATAAGGATTATTGTTATTATACGTCAGGTGTAAACAGGATTGGGGGTTGGTGGTGGGGGGGGGAGTCGGTTGTATATTTACAAACATATTTACTCAGGCAAGGGACTAGCTCCAATAGAAACACAAACAGAGTGAAAGTAAAGAGTGCTGTCCACCATTGCATCTGCAGCTACATGCATTACCTCATCACTAAAAGAGTCCGTAGTGAATGGCTCTCCCATTCCAACCCCCCTATCACCCACCCACCCAACCAACCAACCAACCAACCACTTATCCTCAACTGCTATTCGAAAAGTCCACTTGAAATTAGCACTACTGTAAGATACAGCAGAAATCAATGAATGCCCCCAACTTGAATTTGGTTTCCTACCCAACGCCGTCACAGTCTCCTAACCAGGCTGGTTCCAATTGGCTTTCTAAAACGAACAGAGATTAGCACGGCCACCGGCCTTTCAACTTCACTTTCAGATCTCTTTCATACACTAATCGCTAGCCAAAACAACGCATCAGCGACAGATGAACCCGTCAACCAGTTGACTAAATTGAGCGTTCGAGAAACTTGATGGAAACGTTGCCCCCTTTAATGCTTTTTTTTTCTCTCTCTCTTTAGCTCCTTCTGTCTGGGTTTTTAAACGTTTTTAACATTTCAAAACAGAGCAGTCTACAATTTGTTGATGTTTCAGGTTCTTTCAGACATTGTTCAGTGAGCGCGGCATTAAAACAAACCGAGGTTTTAAATCTGTGGAACCTAAGTGGACTGGAACTAAGACGTAAACTAAACCCTTCCATTATATATAACTTAATTTATCTCAGCTTTTCCAATAACATTTCATCAACGCAGCACTTCCCGGGGTCAGCTAGACCTCTGGAACATTACCTCCACTTGCAATCGCCCCGACATTAAAAGGGGGAGGCCTCGGACCTTGAGGGAGAACAGAGCAACGAGGAAGATACTGGCAGCTGCAGCAATGAGCTGTGAGCAATAGAACTTGTTGGATGGAGCCTCTTTAGTCTTAGAGAAAGAGAGAGAGAGAAAGAGACATCTTGGGAGTGGATCTTATAGAGAGGGAAGTTGGGTTGCCAATAAGATTGAGGAAGTAAACACATGTTTGAATGTGACAAGAAAAGCACAGCCAAGAAGTTCTCTGGTTTTGGGTGGGGGGGGGTGAGAGGGGGGGGGGAGTGAAGGGGGGTGGGGGTTTGTTGTAAAACAAAAAAAAGTAAGTAGATTTCAGGTCAGAGACACAGAAAAGAAATGATTTACCCAGAAGGTAATTAACGACTGGAATGGATTATTAGGAAAGGTGATGGAGGCCAGGACAAGTGGAGTATTCAGGAAGGAAAAGATCAAATAGGACGAAAGTCTTTCATCATCCAAATGGTGCCTTGTGATCTTGTTTGTGGTCTTGGGCAATCACATCTGCGATTGGCGCGCACACAGACACACACCTCTTACTGTAGAGTCCCATCCGCTCAGTGAAATACTATAAATAGCAATTTATGGGTTAAATTGCGGGAACGAAACCTGATTAAAAGGTTTGAACACAATAATCGGCCCATTTTGAATGGTAACAATTCTTTCCTAAACCAAACCTTTTTTTTGGGGTGGGGGTAGGGGTGGGGGTGGTGAGGGGGGAGGGAGAATATTCGTGTCTGGCCGGCCAGACTTCCACTTTAAACCGTTCGCTTTGAACAGTTATTTACAGAGCACTCGGAGTCTAATATTTGCTGGAAAGCAATCAATTAGATATTCCCACCCCTGCCACCACTCCCACCCCATCCCCACCCAACCCCCCACCCCCCCACTTCCACCCCACATACAATGGAGGCAAAACCAGACAGTCGGCTTACTGTAAAACAAGCGGCCAGCCAACATTAGGCAAAACCACAGCACTAATACAATAGGAAGTGTCTTCTGCTAGACCACTGTAACCGAGAGAGGGTTACAATGATATTGGAAGCCGTTTGGTTATTTTTTCCACTGAAATTGTACGAACCATTGGCCAACAAGACCCACAAGCGCAACCAGAGGTTCTTTGCAAATAAAACCCTCGCATAAATCTTGCATCCAGTCACAAACTGCGAACGCAAAAACGCTGCGAGCGGAATGAGGAATGAATCTGCGGATGTATTAGTTAGTTGTGGTGTGGTGCGAGGGTGGTGGTGGGGGGGGGGGGGGGGGGGGGGGGTGAGGTGGTGATAAAATTCTATCTCCAGTCAGAAATCCCCAGCCCTGGCATTCAGAAACCTCCGCTCAGCAGGGAAGAGGAAATTCACAGGTCAGAATGGTTAAACAAGAAAATATTTCCACGCACAGCCTGATGGGCAGTTTTATGCTTTCATTTGATGTAAAGATTTTTTTGCCCCCCCTCTCCCTCTCTCTTCCCCGCCCCCATCCCTCCACACCCACCCCCCTCCCACTTCCCCCCCCTCCCCACCACCACCAACCCTTGCTCTCCAGCCCCAAAATGCAACCGAAAGGCAGAGTTCAACATCTGTAGAGTATTCGAGGGTAATGGTATATTTTAATTCTGTACAATAGCCAAAGTTTCCAAATTTGTTAAAAAAAAAGAAAAAAAAGTTAACATTAGTTTTTTTGTTCTTGAAATGGGAGTCGCAAAACTAAAACAATCAGTCTGACTGAGTGCCCCCAATACATTCCGTTTCAGTTCTGCGAGTTCAACTTTTTATACCCTAAAGGCATCTTCAAGATGGCAGCCACTCTCTTCTGGAAAAGCTTGACAGGCGGTTCAAATTACCCACTAAAGAGCTCACTAAAGAGCTCTTTGCGTTTGTAACAGTCCTCATTATACTTAGGTTTTTTTTTTGGGGGGGGGGGGGGGGAATTAAACAGAAAACATGTGTTGTATAAACCAAACACTAAAAATCGAGAACCACTGAAGAGAGAATTTTTTTTCTCTCTTTTCCCCCTCCCCCACCCCACCCACTGCCCCCATCCTCATAAAAGTCCTTGAGTGATTGGTTGCTCAAGTTATCCAGATCTTCCTTTCCCCTTTTAAAGCGCTCGACTCTCCGGAGCTCTTACAGTTCATTCGAAAAGCCCCTCAGATACCACCAATCAACAGAAGCCCAGGCTCGCCAAGCACCTGCTGGCTAGAATAATTCTCTGCAACTATTGTTCAATTCATTGTACCATTCCACCCACATGGTACTAATCAAACATCTGACCTCCCTCCCTCCCTCCCTCCCAACCTATCTACGGAGCCACAAAAGGTGAATGCACAAGAGAAATCAAATGGGCCAAATGGCACCTCAACTCTCAAGACCTTAAATTGTAAAACTAACAACTTGACATTTTTAAATGCAAATCTTAAAAAAAAAATTGGGGTGGGGGGGAAGCGAGGGGGGCTGATAATCAGAAGGCGAAATATTCAATATTTAAGTTCATGAAAATCTGGAAGGGGAATTGAACATTTTCTGTGTGTGTTTTTTGGCCGGCATCGGGTTGCTAATCCTGATGTGTATGTACATCAGTGCCCCGATGTGTGCTTTTCGGGCATTAAAGCATAAGTGAATACCACCGGGCTAGCAGTTAAAACCGCTTAATAAAAGCTCATACCACTCACAGAGAAATATAGCGCCTTGTAAACATTTCCAGCCAACAGTAAGCAAAGTCACCTACTGCATAAATCACACCCTGGGCTTTATTTTGGGCGGTGGGTGGGGGGGCGGTGGGGGGGGGGGGTGGGGGTGTGAGAGGTGTAGTTTGGGGGGAAGTATTTGCTTTTCATATTTAAGCCAAGAGAGAGAGAGAAAAAAAAAGCGCTCATGATTTCGATGCAGAGGCAAATTTTTATTTCTGTCATATTTTATGTTTAGTTTTCTCAGTCCCTTGCAAATAAATTATGAAAACATATAAACGCTGGCCAAAGCAAACTGGTGGATGCCAAACCCTCCCTCACTCCCTCCCTCCCTCCCTCCCTCGCTCACTCACTCGGGGATGTGTTGAAAATAATGATGGGGAGTGTATTTTTGAAAGGCAACAAAATAATTTTCCAGTTAGTATGTACCCTCCCTACCGTGCGTTTCTGGATGGGACGCGCGAAAAAAGTTTTGAGGCACAGATTTTTCTCAGGTAAGTAGGTTTAAGATTGTGTAGAGCCACGAGCAGCTGTTATGGCTTAAGTTATCCCTAACCCCTGGATCTATCGCTAAATTATCAGCCTAGATCAACTGCTTCTGACTCAGTCAGGACTTTAAATCCACAATAGCCTAGGCAAACACTCCAACATAGTGCCGGGGACGCGTTCCGTTGTTGGATCTCACGGTTAAGACGTTACACCAAGATCTCACCTGCCTTTTAAATGGATGTTAAAGACCCCCCTGGCACTACTCAAACAGAGAGGGGAGTCTCTCTGTCTCACTCTCTCTCTCTATCTATCTCACCCCTGGTTTCTGAGCCAACACAACCTTTGGAAAGCACCAACACTTTCACACGTAATCTCTCAACCTCCAGGGAGAGAATAACATCTTGGGGGTGGACTGCAAATCCCAGGGCCCTCTGGATGTCCGCCTGATAGGAAAGGTGGCTGCATGCAATGTGTACTTTGCTGTTCGTTAATTAAAGAGCAAAATGATGGGATCTTGTGGCAGCTTCTGTTTGAATTTCCCCCTCCTGCCGGCAATTTAGCACAAATGGTTCAAAATCTCACTGGGGAGAATTCAATGTTTTATGTTTTTTTTTGGAAAAGTGGACACCATTTACGCACACTTTGCTGCTCATATACTCCCTCAGGAACAGTAATGAGCAAACCTTATCCACAGGATAAGCATCTTGCCATCAACCCAAACAGCTAACGATTCCTAAATGGTCTTCATTGTTTCAAGATATATATATATATCTATATATGTGTATATAGATATATATATATCTAACAGGCTGAATGAATGACCAACCCAGGCAAACTCACGTCTCATCTCGTCTCTCCGTTCCACAACTCTGCCCTCAAAGAGACCATGCCAACAGATTCAAGGCACTTGAATCATCCTACAAAGACATCTTTCTCGTACGAACACAACACGTAATGACTTTTACCCAATACAGAAAAAAAAACGCCTGCTAAAGTCATTCTGACGAACTGTTAAAAACGTCGAAAATGTCTACAGCTGCTTTTCGCCAGAATCGGTCTCCCAGATTTTCACATCCTTCAATTTAGGTGCGAGAGAGTCAGAGAGAGAGAAAGAGAGAGAGAGAGAATGAGAGAGGTGGGGGGGGGGGAGAGCCTGAACCAACATCTGGTTAAAAAAAAACAGGTGAAACACTTGAGAGGAAGAGAGGTAACACATCTCAGATCACACAATAGAAACTTTGGGATTTTAATTGGACGAGTGTCATTGTGTTCAGAACCAGTTATTCTCCCTCTAATTTCATTTTGTCTTCAACACAATTCACACGTGGGAAAGGCACATGGTAATAATACTCAAATCTGTCAACACTTCTTAACTTCTAGGGAGGTGATGGAGAGGGGGTGGGGGGGGAGGGGGTTGTGTGTGTGTGTGTGTGTGGGGGCGGGGGGGGGGGAGTGAGTGGGACGCAAAAGGTCACGTTTTTCACAATGACATCTTTATAAAACTATTCCAGAGAAAGCCTAAGATGCTGCTTTTCCCCCCGAACATAAATTGCGTAAAAAAATCTTCCTCCACGTTTCACTGAACACAGGCTTCAGAACTTGTCGGAATAATTCTACTACTAATAATAATAATCCTTGCATTCGATATCGCGGCTTTTCACATCTTGTCGACGTCTCAAAGCGCTTCACAGAATATTTGTGGGCGAAATGCAGCAGCCAATTGCACATGGCAGCGTCCCCCACCCACACACAAACAGTCGTGGGTTGAAATGACCTTTATTATGGTGGGATAAGTGCCTAGAATGGCGCTTAGTGGGAGTCACACCTCACCACAGGCTAACTAAAGCCATCGCCAGCGCTGCAGGTCACTGCGCACATTCCAAGGCTCGCCCAGCGATATACGCTGATCTGGCTGTGAGGTTATCTCGACTTATCACCAAAGGAAACAAAATAACTGTCGACCTTACGCACATCCCTAGTGTTATTTGTACAGTACGAGAGCTCCAAAGGCGTCTCTACCCAGCAAAATCTGCCTTCAATCTTGAAGGAATGCATTGGCTGAAAGAAGTTCAACGTGGGTAATCCCTGGAGAGAAGAAAAAAAAGAGAGCGTTCGGGAAAACCATTTTAGGTAAAACCGAGAGTCTGAGAACAGCCCAATCGAGCTGGTAAATTAGAAGAAGAAGAAAAAAACACCGTACACATATAGGCCAGTCCCTACAACAACTTGGAAGCCAACTGATTTGACGTGGCAAGGTCAGATTCTTCAAGGTTGGAAATCCATGGAAATCAATGCGGAACAGTGCTCTTTCCTTGCATTTTCTGTCTATATTTCATATTCTACATATTTTTTAAGTCAGCTGGGTATCTAATACATGCAGAAAATGTGTGTGTGTACATTCGTATGTATGTATGTCAGTGACATATGGAACACCTAGTCTCTCCCTTGAGGGACACCCATGGCTTAATTGATTTCAGAGAGTATTTGGCACAGTCCGTCCGGCAAGAGCCAAGGCTTGGCGATCCCAACAACAACAACAACAACAACAACAACAAGGCACTTGTACAGGGTGCCAAGTTCATTCCCGCTTAAAATGGATTTTTTTTGTTTCAAACACAAAAAGAGGCTCATCCGTTACCACCACCACCATCACTATCGTCACCACCAGAGCAAAGCCTCTGTCAGGGCCAATCTGCAGGAAGTCCCTGAGGGGAAACGATCCTGGATCAAGTTATCGTTGGATCTAGTTATTGTAAGGAAGTGAGACCCCAGCGTGCGCAGGGAGGGGGAGGAGAGAGACCCTGTGCGCGCAATTTTCCCAACAAACTCAAGCGTTATTTGTACTCTCGGTAACTGATCTGATTCCAAAAGGAACTCGGGGAGGCAGTGCCCAGAGGGCCTGAAGTTTAACATAATCAGTGGAGGGGAAAAAAAAATATTTTCTCTTTTCTTTTTTTCAACAAACAAACACACACACACACACACACACACACACACACACACACACACACATACACACATACACACATACACACACACACACACATACACACATACACAAACAAAAGGGAAAAGTACTCGGGAGAGTTCCAAGAATGTGCAAATCACCGCCGGGTGCATGGGATGGGGTTAGAATCCGTGATTAGGGCTATCAAGAGGGAAGGAGATAGATATCTGAATAGCAGTTGGTCACAGGGCTCCGAGGAGAAGGAAGTAAAGGGGCCTGAGTAGATTGGGTTTGGCATTGATGAGATGGGGGCCAAAACCTATCAGAAAGACATGCACGCTAAGAAATATTGACGTCAGAGAGACAAACGGCCGCGTCTGCTTTTCGTGGTTGCACTGAAACCTAAACTTCTTAACAGAAACTTTGCCAATAACATTCATAATTTATTATTTATAATAAATAGTAATAAATAATAATAAGAAAGTCTGAATTTTGTTCAGGCGGTTAGTTCCCTATCACTGATAAGCCTGAAAGCGCTTCACAGGATTTAATGTCCAGTGGATTTTTCTTGAGGACAGTTATTGTGTCCCACAAACAGCCGTTGAACTGAGCGACCAAATCTCAGCGGCAGCAACCACGAACTTTCTAGGACAACCGAGAACTAACTGGGAAACCTTACCCCCCCCTCCCCAACCCAACTCTTACAGTAACTGTATTCTCTCATGTATACACAGGCTAAATGACCCTATGGTTTAAATAGTAGCCGAGTGTTCTCACCTCTGAATCCCCGTGAAAAACGTGTGGTTGATACAACCAACCGCGCGCACTCCATAATTACCCATCAACGTTGAAGGGTGTGACTCACTGACTAGCAGTGCGTGTGTGAGTGTCTGCTGCCGACTTCAGGAAACCTGGGACCACTCAGGACCTCGCGAGGCCATAATGACTTGTCTGTGAGCAACCTTGACTTGAGCTCCAGCAGACACCTCATTCCTAGAGAAACTGCCAACTGCCAACGGGATGTGTGGAGGGCTCGATCCTCAACCGGGCCGGACTCTCTTAAAGCTGTACCGCAAAAGGACTGCGTCCACCCCGACCCACCCACCCAACACCAACCCCCCCCCCCCCCCCCACACCCCCAGATTAACCTTTTTCAGAGCGGGAAGGTTAATCCTGAACCCAATGGGGAACCAGGACTTCCAAAGCAAAGCAAAGCTGCCCCCCACAAATTCGATGAGTCGAGGGAGTCTTTGGATTCAGCTACTGGTTATCCCAGCTTTCTAAATTATGGCTAGTCGACCAAAGTATGTAAAATTGTTATCTCTCTCTCTTTCCAGCCTTCCTCCCCACCTTTGTCGTCGTCCCTGTGTCCCATCCCCACCCCCCTCCCACCCCCCGCACCCATTCCCCCCCCCCACCCCCCCCCAACATCACTCAATACCAGAGCAATATACCACAGAAGGGTTCACATTCACAATTCTGATCAAAAGTGACTTGATGGTATTTAGAGAAATTGCTTTCTTGATCCTACATTTCAAAAACATACGCTCTACAGTATATAAATTATAATTAGTTATTGGTCTAGAAGCACAGGGGGCCAGCTGAAATAACTTGCACAAGAGCTAAGTCAAGGCTGCCAGGGTTACAGGAATTCCTCACTGTGTCTATGGCAGAAATAAATAAAACTAGCAAGAGAGGTGGGGGGTGGAAGGTGGAGGGGGTAACTTTTTCTTCAGTTCCGAGACCAAGTCAAAATAATAATAATCATAATAATGTAGTCACCGAATTCACTGCCGTGTGCAATTGGCTGCCGCGTTTCGCCCATAAAATAATAGTCAATTCACTTTACAGCATGTTCTGTGAAAGCGCTTTGAGACGTCGATAAGGCGCTGTGTGAAAATGCAATGATTGTTGTAGGATGATTCAAGTCTACCGGACACACTAGTCTCACGAGCCGGTGAGAAACAGGTTAAGAAGAATAATGCAACGAGGTCGACTTTTACAAATGTGGAGGATAAAGCGAAGAGAGGTACAGCCCAGGTCGGGAAAACAGTGGAGCAGGAATATGCGTAAAAGCAAATATGCGTAAAAAAATTACAATAAATTAAAATTGATTAATTAAATGCATTTAATTTTTTAAAAGTTTTCAAAGATAATAAGTGAAGGAACAAACACACAGGTATAGAAAGGAGTATATTTCTTGGTAATTAATAACTTTTGACTGTCGATTAATATTGCGAGGGAAGTCGCTCTTTGGAAGCCTGCGATTTATAAAGCTCAGAGAGTTAGTGTTTCACTTTACAAACCCCAAAAGAAAAAAAGAAACAGGTCTTTTGAAAACCTTCCCTTAATCTCCTTAAGACACCAAATGTCAACGGACGAGTTCAGACTTTAATGAGTTATCTGGGAACCTTAAAAAAACAACGCAAAAGTACTATCATGATATGAATCAAAGTGAGCGTGGAGAAATGTCAATGCAACCTTTTAAAAGATTATGGGAGCTATTTGCACTGTGACGTATGCAGCTCCAAGTTTAGATGCTATAGTCTGGAGAATTTATTTTGTGTTAAGCGCTCAAGTGATTTCTCCAACACTCAAATGAAGAGCAGTCAATATTGGGACAGTTCCTGGCCTGCACCTTCGAAAGGACTTCCGTGGCCTGGCTTCCCCCTCTGCCTCTGCAATTTTCTAACCCCCCCCCACCCCCCCACAAGGCCCCCCCCTCCCCCACCTCCCCACCCACCCTACCAACCTACCCACTGCCTCCTCTCACCTCGCTCCTCTATTGGCGGGCGGACAAGCTGCCCCGCCATCTATGGAACTCCATCCCACAGTCCCCACGTCTCACCTCCCCCCTCTACCCCCCCCCCCCCACTCCCCTCCCCCCCCCCCCCTCCCCTCCCCCCCCCACCACCATCCCTGGCCTCCTTCGAGACCCAACTCAAGACCTTTCTCTTCATCCTGTGCCTGCGGTCGGTCACCCTCCTTCACCCCCTTGCTCCCCCCTCACCCACCCCCCCAAACCCTCCCTGAACCCCCCACCTCTCCAGCCCCCACCTCGGTGAAAGCTATTTTACACATGTTATTCTTATTGCTGTTGTAGTTGAGATCCCCCCACCCCCCACCATCGCCCCCCCCAAACAAAATCCCCCATCACCATCGAAAACCAGGTCTCGGAAACGACAACAGACACTGCCATCTAGTGACTCCACGCCGCCCTATACCGTGGCCTCCAGGTCCCACCCAGTTGGTTGGCATTTAAATAACTCCTGCGTAAGGATAAAATCATCATCTTTTCTTCCTACAGTCGGTCGGAAGAGAGAGGGAAAGCGAGAGAGATCCGATTCAGCAACAACTGCAAACACTGCAACTTTACAACAGGGGAGTTAACAAAAAAAAAGGTTCAGGAAAAACTGTTTTCCTCCAGTAGTTTTTTTTAACTTCACTTCCCCACCTCTCTTGCCCCCCGCCCCCCCGCCCCCCCGCCCCCACCCCACCCCACCCACCCCCAAACGCCCTTCTGTGGTCCAAGTAAAATACGCCAGCGGCCTTCAGCCACTTTTCACACAAACATGTGGACTAAATGACGTACTTTGTCATCCACCCTTCCCGCTCAGCAGCTGTGTGCAATCAGCAGTATCCCCCCCCACCACCACTTTTCAAAAGCAGGTGCAGAAACTCAGACCCATTTCTGACATTCACAATCAACCCATTTTGTACAGAGGAAAGCTAACCAGCAAATACCGCTCGCTCGCTCGCTCCCTCTCCCCCCCCCCCCCCCCCCCCAGCCCCCAAATAGGCAACCCACACACAGAAAGAGAAGCGAACAGCGAGCCGGAGAGTAATAGCGTGTGGTAGATATATATATATATGCACTGTCCCTCCACCCCACACCCACCTCACCCCCCCCCCCACCCACCTCTATGTCTCCCCCCCCCCCCCGCCCACACCCACTAAATCGAGACATTGTGTTAACAAAAAAAAATGAAGTTGGCAAAACATGCATTTAATAATAATAAAAGAGAGAAAAAAACCTTTATTTCGCAAACAGCTGCAGTTGCCATCTTAAAAATGCCACAATTGCAGGAAGTGATTTTAACCCATCAACTGTGGACGTCTGAATACCTTTCAACTTAAAAGGACCACATGCTCAATCATCCACAGAGCAGCCGGTTTGTCAAGGTGAAGACAGGCAGCTCGGACATATATTGATAGAGACGCACACTTGTTTGTCTCCCTCTCTCTCTCTCTCCCTTTTTTTTACACACACACACAGATACACAGACACAAACACTCACACCTACAGACACACACATAAACACAGACACACACACAAACGCACATACAGAAACACACACCACACAAACAACCCTCCACTTAATAAACTTGAATAGCAATGATCTACCTGGGAAAACTCTAATGCTACAAACACTCTACTGTTGTACTTGCTTTATTCACCTTGAGAGAGGAGATTCAGAAACCGCACCCCCCCTCCACCCCCATTCCCCCACCAAACAAAAAAGATTCTTAAACGCAACTCGAAATGTGATGAGGGATCGTTTCAGCAGAATAATCATTTAATAGTACAGTAACATACTAAACAATACAATGCACTCAGCCACACGCCAGCCCTGACATAGGTTGAATTAAGCACCTCACATTCAAAGGTCACAGCATTCCACACAGTGTGCTAACTTGGCACGTAGTGACTTGTGTGGGGGAACGTTGCTGTGAGCAAATCGGCTGGCACGTTTCGCCCACAAATATACAAGTCAATTGCACTTTTCTTTATACGGTATACTGTACTCGTGAAGCTCTTCACAGAATATACTGTAAAGTGAATCAACTGTATATATATTTGTGGGCGAAACGCGGCAGCCGATTGATTGCGCGTAGCAGCGTTCCCCCCCCCCACAAACAGTCGTGGATTGAAATAATCAATTTTTATTATTGTGTTTTTTTGGGGGGAGGGATTATTAATAGGCGCGCGCGTGTGTGTGTGTGTGTGTGTGTGTGTGTGTGTGTGTCTGTGTGTGTGTGTGTGTCTGTGTGTGTGTGTGTAGTAAGGAAGCCTGCCCAACATTTCGCCCTGACCTGCCTTGGATTCGTACACAGGTCTCACGCTTGTAAGGCGAGGAGCTACAGGAGCTCCACAAAAAGAGAGAGCGTGAGAAGAGATTTATTGCGGTGATACCAGGGCTGATTTCTCTTTGGGACGTCCGCCTGACGTGGAAGATGCTCTGAGTGTGTAATTTTATTGCTGCTGTTGTTGTTGGCCTGTGCTTGGCCTATAAGCGAAGACTGGACAATACTTGTTACAAGGAATGAGGAATTTCAGAGGAGATCTGATTGAAGTCTTTAAAACTTCCGGGGAGTTTATTGTTTATTGAGTTGAGAAAAGAGTGAAACTATTTCCTCTCCCTGATTGACAAGAGGCAGTCAATTATAAAGACTAAAAACATTACAAAATAAAATGTTTCCCTCCCCATCCCCCCCCCCCCACCATTCCCCCTGCCCCCCCCCCCCCCCCCCCCCCACACCCCACACACCCCACTCCTTACCCTCTGCGCTAAAATACAAACTGAAGTATCATTGAGTATAATATACACCCAGATCATACAGCAAGATTTAGACTGGGAATTGGTCAATTTCAGCCACACGTACACCATCCCAAGTCCTCACAGTGACATAACCCTCTTGTCAGTTACAAACATCACACGTTATATGTTACAGAGATTCCAACTCACTGTCACAATTCGAGATTGCATCACAGTTATGTTACAATTATACAATTATGTATATTAAACTAGACAGACAGACAGACAGACAGTGTTCTCATGCACTGGCTTAGTCATGCTGGTTAAGTTACAACTCACAAACACGCAAAATGGGAAAATGACTATTTTTTTTGTGGGAAAAAAAGAGCCGTCTAAAGAAAGGACAACTCTGTTTCCGACGTTGAAACGATTAACATCGCAGCCTGAGGGGGCACAAATTCTTGATTTAAATTTGCTGTTTCTTTACGTTTGTGCACCATTTTGGGAGTAACGTTTTGTTAAAACAGCAGCGCTCCCCCCGCCCCCCCCCACAAACAATCGTGGATTGAAATGACCAATTTTTATATTACTGTGTGTTTTTTTGAGGGATTATTATTATTGGTTGTGTGTGTGTGTGTGTGTGTGTGTGGAGTAAGGAAACTTGCCCAAGGTTTCGCCCTGACCTGGCTGGATTCGAAACACAGGTTTCACGCTTGTAAGGCGAGTGAACGCTCTAATCCACTGAGCTAAAGTACGGCTGTGTTTGGCAACTCATTTGTTGCCGGAAGTAACTTGGGAGATTTCAAGCAGGCTGCAAAGGGAACCCGGTAAAAATCGTTAGCTTAAACGCAAGGATTATCATTATTATATAAACATTTGGAAAAGGCGCGGGTATAAGAGAGTCCACAGTGCAAATCCAATCTGACCCAAAAGGAAAAACGATTCTAGGCGACGCGTGATTTATTTGGACGAACAGACGGACTGGGGAACAAAAAAAAATGCAATTTTTCTCCATTTCAACCTCTAAGACTGCAAACAAGAGCATCACACTTCCAAATCTACTGCAATCCTTCCAACCCCCTTGTGATTTGCATGTACTGGTCTGGTCCCTGCAATGATATTGTACAGAGGATCAGGAAATCAGAATCTATGTCTGGAATGTATCTTTTTCTTCTCTTTTTTATACACACACACACACACATACACGCACGCACGCACACACACACACACACAATTCAAATTCTAGACCTTAAAGGGAAAACAAATTAACGCAATAAAGTTGGCGGACGGCAACACGTAGGGTCCTGTAGCTCAGTGGTTAGAGAATTATTATTATTATTATAAGTCTCTTATATTCCAAAGGTTTATTTCCGTTGTAACTCTGCGGGTGCGTCAAGGTTGACAGGGGAGCTATCTCCAACCCATTTGCACGGACAAGGGTCGAAGCCCTCAGTCAGACCATGGGTGGGGCTGACCAACAAGTTCTAAGTTCAGAAGAATGAAAAGGCAGTTTTGAGTCTTAGAAACAATAGAAGTAATACTATAATAATCCTTGCATTTGATATAGCGATTCTCACGTCTTCTAGACTGTGTCTCAAAGCGCTTCACAGAATATACTGTAAAGTGCATTGACTGTATATATATTTGTGGGCGAAACGCAGCACCCGATTGTGCACAGCGGCGTCCCCCCCCCCACACACACACAAAGTCGTGGGTTGAAATGACCAATTTTATTATTGTGGTTTTTTTGGAGGGATTATTATTATTATTAGGTGTGTATGTATGTGTGTGTGTGTGTGGAGTAAGGAAACTTGCCCAAGACCTGCCCTGACCTGATCTGCCCGGATTCGAACACAGATCTCACACACGCTTGTAAGGCAAGTGAGTGAGTGAGTGAGTGAGTGCTCTAACCCACTGAGCTACAGGATCTCAAGAAAAGAGAGGAGGTCTATTCAGCTTCTCGGGCCTGTTGATAAGATCATAGCTGTTCTGTACCTCTGGTCATGGTACCCAACCCTCGACCCCACCATATCCCCCTAATACCCTGACCTAACCAATACAGTTTTCAAGCTTTGCCAAAAATGGAACCGCTTTGAGTCTAACTAAACCCCACCACCCCACCACTGACCACCAACCCCACCTCTTGCTCTCACTGCGGGAGAGATGTGGTAAGATGGTTATTAATGTTACACAACTAACCAAAGGAATTAAAACACTTTTTTTTTTCCTCCCTCACATATTTTAACAAGAAATGTCAGGAATTAAATTTTTAAAGACACACACCTTATAGTATAAAACACTGGTCAGATTCCCCAGTATGGGGGGGGGGGGGAGGCGGTGGGGGTGGGCAGGCAGCCACATTCTCAATCGAATTACATGTTTAAATCATAGTACTGTAGTCTTTAAAACATTATTGTTTCTCATAACGGCTTTGGGGAATAACTGCCTAAACTCGAAATGACCCCCTTTTTTTTTGTTGCAATATTTTGGGATTTTTCTTATGTTTTATTGAATACTCTTCGGGGACAGATCAAGTACATTAACGTTACAGAATTGGGTTTGAAAATTATAAATATATTCATGAGACCGCCCCCCCACCACCCTCCTCCTGATCCCAACCCCCAGCTCGGGTCTAAGTCCCTGACTTTTCCTCCCGATGAGTAAATGCAATTAATGTTAACCGTTTCAGGTTGGGTTTTTTTTGCGACTCCCTCCCTGAGAAAAGCATCATTGTTAATTCATTCTAACAAGGCAATGTGGGTCTGTAGGAATTTAGATTTACTTTTAACATCTCGTAAGCGAAGTTCGAAAGTTTTTTTTTTATCGGATACCGAGAACATCATACGTAAACGGCTTATTTACATTAACTTTTGAAATACAGATAGAGAGAGAGAGAGATTACAAAGGGGGCAGGCTGAGCGAGCTGGCTCTCATGTGACTGTGTTATCGACAGTTTTCTACACAAAACACATTCTGTCTTGCGAGCGAGTTTCTACAAATGACTCCTATAGACCCACAAATGTTTTTGCACGGCCCATTAAAACCTCGCTAGATTCGCTTGCGGAAGTTTTTTCGCGAAATGAAATGGGCTGAAAGGATAAATAAATATATATAACCATCCCTTTGATACGGTGGGATGGACTAGCGTTTGGGAGCTGAGGCACAAGACTGCGCTGGGCAGGAATGATGGGGGGAAACTCAGGTTCCAAACGAACTGGGATTCAGAGAAATCCATAGAGGTTTTCAGGCTCTCTCCCCTCCACACCCTCTCACTCTGGCCCCCCCTCCCAGCCACTCCCCACTCCCCTCACCTGAACCCTATGAACAATCCTGGAGATGGGAGTGAGGGAAAGAGAGGAGAGGAACGAAAAAAGGAGATGCATACGTGAGTGGAGAAAGGAATGGGAGAGACGATCGGGAGGGTGGAGACGCAGACACGGACTAGTTGGGCTGACTGTCCGTGTAATGTTGAAATAACCCACCCAGCCAAAGGGGACTTGTTGCTAATGAGGTGTTTGATAAACCTGAACCTTCAGGGAAGTCGTGTCCGCGATTCACATCTTATCCACGTCTCAAAGCGCTTCACAGAATATACTGTAAAGTGAATTGATTATACATTAAAAATGCAAGAATGATTTTTATTATTATTTATTATTACCAATGTAGCAGCTGAGAGCAGTCGGTGGTGACACGTGGTAGACTAGTGGGAGGAGGAGGAGGAGGCTGTGGATTACAGTGGCTATGCATGTAGACACATAGGT
The DNA here is from genome assembly GCA_035084275.1 of Hydrolagus colliei. Taxonomy (NCBI): domain Eukaryota; kingdom Metazoa; phylum Chordata; class Chondrichthyes; order Chimaeriformes; family Chimaeridae; genus Hydrolagus; species Hydrolagus colliei. The sequence continues at coordinate 2,640,322 of CM068753.1, forward strand.
TTGAAATGTAAACCACACACACACAAACACACACAAATTAATGACCAACAGTGTGAGTCAGTGTGGAATGCGGCCAATGTTAGGGTTTGTGGATTCAGTAGGTTTGGCATTCCAAACAGATGGGACATTCAGTAAAGTTACTAATTGAGGTGAGCATTTTAAGTGCTTGCTTAAGGGCTGGCATCTCCGTGAAGCTTCACTGGTCAAACCGATTGTGGCTTCTGGTCCCAAATAGTAATAATAATAATAATAACCCTTGCATTGGCTATAGCGGCTTTTCACATCTTCTGGACTGTGGCTCGAAGCGCTTCGCAGGATAGACCGTCAAGTGAATTGACTGTGTATATATTTGTGGATGAAACGCGGCAGCCAATTGCGCACAGCAGCGTCCCCCCCCCCCCCCCCCCCCCACACACACACACACAAACAGTCGTGGGTTGAAAATTAGGAATTTTTATTATTGTGTGTTTTTTTCTTGAAAGATTATTATCAGGCGCGTGTGTGTATGTGTGTGTGTGTGTGTGTGCACGCGCAGTAAGGCAATTTGCCTGGAATTGAACCCAAGTCTCCTGCCTGTAAGGCGAGTGAGCGCTCTAACCACTGAGCTGCAGGATTATCTGGCACTCGAATGCGCAAAGAGTTCAACAAACGGATTCTCCAAACGTCCAATTTTTTTCTTAAAACTGAGAAACCATACACACTCAGAGCTCCTGACGCCCTCGAGTCAATGGTAAATTTGTCAAATACAGCGGCGGAGGAGAAGGAGGGAAGAAGCGCACTTTCAAATCCAACCTAAATACAAACTAGAGTGCCATCTAGTGTCTATCTCCCTGCACTAAATTACAAGAAATTAAGAGACTTCTCATCTTCATGATGTGAAAGGCGCTCTATAAATGTAATTTTTTTTCACTGTTGTATTTTCAAAAGTGATTTTGATTTTGATATTGGTGGGAAATAAAATTATAATATTTTGTTTAATAAAGGCCTTGTTTTTAGATCAAATCTACCTGGTCACAAAGACATGATTCTCTCCCCTCTTTCTCTCCAACCGCACTCAATCCTACCAACCACACCCTGACCATCTCAATATGATGAGATCTACTACATCAATGGATGAAACATCTGGGAACAATTGTATTGCTCGCTTCAGTTGTCTTTACTGTAAATTGGTGCATCGAACTGGGTTTGAGTGGGACTTGCCATCCAGTCAATGGAATGAACACAGACAGATAGATATAAACACACACACACACAAGCAGGTATTGTGGGACTATCCAGTTGTGCGCGATACGGGAGCGAGAGACTCTTTAACATCTTTCATTCAAGTTACGACTTTACACTGTGCCCAAGGTTGACATTCCTCCCCCCGCTCACCGTACGTTTAACCCCTTCACTCTCAGAGAAGTTAATCAGTTCTCTGGCTGGCAGGGCACTGATTTCACACCACGTTTCTTCCCCCCCACAGTGAGCGGTGGCCGGCTTTGCAGCAAAGGTACAGTATATTGATTGGGTTAGGGTTAGATTTGCTCAACAATTAACCTGCCTTTTTTTGTGTGCATTTTAAATCGTTCAGACAGCTCCTAACAGGCAACAATCAATAAGTACGGCGAGTGTCACGAGAACACAAGCTGGCCTCTACTAATAGCCGCTCATTAATCTATTTCCAATTTCTCGTCAAGGCCAGGCTTTCTTGGCTTCTCGGTTTTCAAACGTACAGTTGTTCAGACAGCTCGGGCTCTGAGGAACTGGATTCAACAACGAAAACGGTTCTGAAAACGTACGGGACGCAATTGTAATCAAGCTCCCCCCCCTTTTCCAAAGTGCCTCGCAACCCTCCTCCCCCCACCACCAAAAAAACTAAATAAAAATCAATCCTGCTTTAAGACTTTCCATTCAGAAAAGGTCTTCTGATATCCCTCGGAAGCTTTTTTAAAAAATCCTTGGGAATTATTTCCCCCGAGATGTGATCAGGTGTTGTATAAAAACATCAACTCTTTGTTTCTAACGATGACGTAACCTATTGACTACCAGAAAAAAGATTAATTAATCGGTACCGTAGAATATCAGTCGCTAAGTTCTCTTTGGGGTCAGTCGGCAAGCGTTTGCTTAAAGAGTCTCCAAACCCACCCCATCCTACGCACGGAAATCCCAGAGATAGATTTGCAATGGAATGCGCTCGCACTCTCTCTCTCTCGTTCCCTGGAAGGGCGCAGTCTAACTGATTCAGGAATGATTGAGGTATCGGTAATTACAAGGGTTTAAGGCAGAATCGATTGAAGATACTGTATACACACACACACATATGTAATAATAATAATAATCCTAGCATTTGATATCGTGGCTTTTCATATCTTATCGACTTGTGTCTCAAAGCAGCATTCACAGAATATACTGTAAAGTGAATTGACTGTATATATTTCTGTGGGTGAGTGAAACGCGGCAGCCAATTGCGGCACAAAACAGCAGGGTTTCCCTCCCTCACCCCCCCCCCCCCCCACACACACACACACACACAGTCATGGATTGAAAATGACCAATTTGATTGAAAATGACCAATTTGATTGCTATGTTTTTTTTGGGGGGAGGGGATTATTATTATATAATATATATATAATACACACAGACACACACATAGACAGACACACACACACACACACACAAACAGCTACCTCTCTCAGGTGGAGATTCTCCTTCTCCTTCTGATCCAGGATGACCTCCAGATGGCTGACTTGCGATTCCGCCTCCGATATCCTGCGGTTCCTCTCGTGCTCCTCCTCCATGGACTTGGAAGGCAAGCCCTTGCTCTGCAGCATCTCCAGCAGCTTCTTGATGGACTCGTCCCTGGCCGTCAGCGTCTGCTTCTGGGTCTCGATGCGTAGCTCCATCTCCTCCAGGGTCTTCCTCAGCAGGAAAAGCTCCTTGGCCTGCCTCTCGTGCTCGGCCTGCAGCCTGCGGAAGTTCTCCTCGGTGAGCTCGATGGTGTAGTGTTCGGCTCCCCGGCTGACATTCTCCTGCTGAAGGAGGTGGTTGAGATCTCGTTGGGTCCGCAGTTCATCCTGCAAGGCTTGGATCGTCAGCTGCAGGTGCTGGGTGGCGGGGAGGGAGGGGAGCGCGAGGAGGGCGGGGAGGGGAGGGTGTGGAGGGAGGGGAGTGCGAGGAGGGCGGGGAGGGGAGGGTGGGATGGGGTGGGGAGGGAGGGGAGGGTGAGGAGGGAGAGGAGGGAGGGGAGGATGGGGAAGGCAAAAACACAGGAACGCTTTGAACAAAATCTTAAAAAGAACTGCTGGTTCTCATCCAAAACACACACACATATATATATGTATATATATATATACCCCTCCACCCACCCACCCCGCACTCTAAATCGTTCTCTCGTATCACCTTCCTTGACCTGTATTTTCACATAAGATGTACTTTTAAAAAAAATTTATATATATATATACGCACACACAGACATGCGCACAAACACACACACATACACGTGCATACGCACACACAAACACACACACGTGCATACGCACACACACATACACACATATCTATCCCACCTTCCTGCACGCATCGTTACTTTCATTAATTAAAAACTTGCAGGAAAACTTCTAGGAAGCCTCTACATACTCCAAACTACACTACAAGCATCTCTGCATTCCCCCCCCACACACTTTTACGTGTTACGCATAACGTCAAAAATCTTCTCCCTCGAAGGAGAGTAAATTCAGAACAAATCAAAGCGAGCGAGTGAGCGAACGAGCGAGTAACCAACTTGTGGAACAAGCTCCCGAGGATGGGAGCAGAAAGGGGTGTCGTTTGTCTCAAGAACAGACGAGATTGCGCTGGACAGTTTGGGACAAGACATGGCGAACGACTGGCCGGGGATGGTGGGAGGGACAAATACATTAGATGGGTTTTGGGGCTTCCCTGCTTTCGCCAGTGAATACTTTCTAGTTAACTAGAACAGGTTAACTGGAAAGTATTTTCTAGTTAATACTTTAACTAGAAAATTGTTCTATTATTTTCTAGTTAAACCAGAAACTCTTTAAAAAAAAACTCTTCCGCCTGCCGCGGGTGACAGCGCGAGAAAATGTTGTCTTGCGCTCAGCCGACAAGTTTCTCTCCCTTGTGGGAAGTCTCACAACCTGTGGAACCTCCATCCCACAGTCCCTCTGCCTCGCTCGCTCACTCGCTCGCCCCCTCCCTCCCTCCCTGGCCTCCTTCAAGTCCCGCCTCGAGACTCTCCTCTTCGATGGATCCATCGGCAACTCCTAATTCCCCCCGTTCCCCCCCCACCCCCCCACACCCCCACCCCACCCACCCCCCCTCTCCATCCTCAGCTCGGGTCAGAAGCAGTGACTGTCCAACAGCCTTGGGACGTCCCCTTGACGGTGAAAGGCTCTGTCTATTCAAGTGTAATGTTGTTGTTGTTTGTCACCCTCACTCAGCTGTTTAGAAACTGGAGAGTCTGAGACACTTGTGGAGTGAACTTTTTTTTCCCCAAACTAACAAACTATCCACGAGATTCCCCCTACTATCCCCCCATCCCACCCCACCCCATCCCATCCCCCCCCCCCCCCCCCCCACCTCACCCACCCCCTGAAAAAAAAACGTTTCCATGACTTTAGCGGTCTTTTAAATCAAACCCAAAACAAACATTGATATGTAGATACAGCACATCTTAAGTCTTCTCCAGCAGGTGGAACTCTTTTGAGAGAAAAGCTATACTGCCATGTGTACACACACACACACAGACACAGACACACACACACACACACACACAAAAACCATATATTACAGAATCAAACGCGATCTTTGAAAAGACTATTGTGATTATATGCACCGTATATATACAGTAAAAAATACATATTATTATTTTACCCAGACTTGCGATTCGTCAAATATCAAAGGGAGTTTCACGGTTTCAAACCAAACGGAGGTAATGAACCCCCTTAAACAAGAAGGATGGAAGCTTCTGTTTTGTTTAAGTGTTCCCTTATTTTCTACCATATTTGATGACAGCACAAATCTAACCTGGCCAGTGCCAGTAGTGAGGGGGAGAGACAGAGAGAGACAGAGAGTGACCAGAGAGTAAGAGAGAGGCAGAGAGAGTTTTCTGTACCAATTCCATTTGCAAAGAACAGAATAAATATACAGTATATTTTTTTGAATTATTGTTTCGAAATTGCCCATGAACTCTTCCAGATTGAAACCCAAATTGTCTTGTTTTGTTCACCAGCAGCCTCACACAGAGAGAGAGAGAGAGAGAGGTGAGGAGGGGGTAACTGCTCATCAAGTATGGTATTAACTCAGGTTAGAAACAACACACAGAGACATTAGATTACACCTGAGCTATTCCTTTTTATAATTTATTTTAAAAAACATACATAAACCATCCGTCACCCAGGTAAAGACATCTGTCCGTTTCATTTTTCAGTCATTTTTCAGTTATTTAATTCTTTTATTTGCGAAAAGCTGCAAAATGACATTACTGTTTTACGTGAGGTTGAGCTACCAAAAAAATAAGCAGTTAATTTTTGCCGAAAGGTGTAATCTAATCATCTCTCACCAACTCAAAAGATTTTTTTTGAAAAGATCAGAAATTTAAACATCTCATTTAACACACATAAAAAGACACACACGCGCACACACACACACACACACACACAAACACACACATCACTGAGACACACAAAGCAAAATTGCACTTTATTTTATGTTGTGCAAATCAAAGCTTTGCAAACATAACACAAACCTTTGATCTCCTGGCATCCAAAGGCTGAATAGCATGGCAAATGAAAACAAACGCAGCAAAAATCAACAATAAACGGGATACAAATAACGCAAGCAGGAGTAGCAAACAACAGAAGCAACGCTTAAAAAAAAATCTCCGCCAAAAATTCAAGTTTAGCAGCAAATTATTCTTCGTTAAAATAAGGAGTTGAAAGTTACGAGCTCAGCGTTCACTTAGTGGATCGGTCGTAAAACTCGGGAGGTTCTCAACAAATTATTCCTGTTGCAAATTCTTGAGAGAGTACGATGAAATGACTGTTTATACCTGATTCACACATGACGTTTATTGCACTGTGAAAACACACATTCATATTATATACGTTTAGGGAATACTGTACTGTATGGGGAGTTTGGCTACTCGGGAATTTCCCGTTAACGGTATTGCAATTAACATACACACAATTATACCAACGGAAGATAAAAGGGCAGGACTTTATAAGAATAATAATCGCATGTTTTTGCGCTTTTCATGTGTTATCGATGTCTCAAACCGCTTCACAGAATATACTGTAAAGCAAACTGACTGTATATATATGTGTGGGCTTTTTATTTTATGCTTATATTTCACGTTTTTCCTTCCAGTGCTGGTGTTTGTCGTGACCCAGTGACATAGTTTGAGGAACAATTTTCAAGTCCACACTTTATTTAAAGCCCATTATGCTGTAAGATACATTAATGCTATAGCTCTCCTCCTTACAGTACACACACACAGACAGCAAAAACACAAACATTAAATATATCTCCTTTCAACTTATTATTAAAATTTCATATCGCGCAACGTTTAATTTTTAAGTTAACCTTAAAAATGTCAGGTGGGTGGGGGGGGGCAACTCACACACACCCCATCAAAACGCAGCAGAGAGGGTGGGGGGTGGCTAAGGTAAAGAGTTGAAGAGAGGGGGGGAAAATTGAGTCACATAAACAAAAATAATAATAATAATCCTCGCATTTGATAACAGTGCTTTTCACGAAAATATACAACAAGCGAATTGACCTCGTGTTTGTGGGTGAAAGGCGATAGGAGTCGGGCGAGGGAGCAAATCTGAAGACAGAGGCATAATCTAAACATAGACAACACACTCTCTCTCTCTCGTCTGAAATCAAGAGACACAGAAATCACAACTGAAACGCCTGACCTTCAAAACGCTAGACAAACACGGTGACATTTTTTTATATCCGGTAATATATACTAATAAGGCAGCACACTGAGAAGATGCAAAACAAAACTCTAAGACTGGCTCAGGCAGGGAATGGAGAAATGGTTTTGGGAGCAAAGTTAACATTTAAAATGTATTTGTACGTGTGTTTAAATATACAGTATATATATATTTATCTACAGTATAAGGCACTTTCGAGAACATGTCGTTTCCTCTTTTGGGGGCAATCTCCCTCCCTCCCTCCCTCCCCCCACTTCCTTCTTGAAGCGCCACAAATTATTTAAACAAAATTAGCTCAAATGTAAAAGATCAGAGGGGAAAAAAAACATCTTGAATTGTTAGGAACCCAAAGAGACACGGAGGAGGCATTTGATATAGCGGCGCTTCACATCTTATCGACTGTGTCTCAAAGCGTTCCACAGAATATCCTGTAAAGTGAATTGACTGTATATATATTTGTGGGCGAAACGCGGCAGCCGATTGCGCTCAGCTGCGTCCTCCATGCAAACAATAGTGGATTGAAAGTGATCACTTTTTATTATTGTGGGTTTTTTTTTACATACACACACGCACAAGGCAGTCATTTACAATTCCAAATGTAATGTGGAGTTCTGTACTGAGCAATCCTGAACTCACATCCAGGGAAAATCCCATATAAAATATACACTGAAGAGGTGGTGAAGGTGAAAGTCGAGTGAATTCCATCTCATAAAAAAGACAGAAAAGATTACAACACAATCCGACTGGCAGAAATTGGCAGAAATCTAGATTTGGGGTTTAATGAGATATCTCTACTATGTCTCTCTCTCTCTCGTAATCTCTCTCTCTCTGTGTGTGTCTGTATCTGTATCTGTGTGTGTGTTTGTGTGTAAAAAGAAAAACGCCTATTTCCGTCTATATTTGTACAATAATACATTTTCGGTAACTAACCCAAAACGGGTGGTTTTAAAATTTCACCTTTGGTTTGCGGAATTTCTGCCTGCAGCCAAAAACATTTGAGTTTCACTTGAAAGGGTAAACGCAACAATTAGGAGGGTGTTTTAGTGCCTTTTAAAAATATATATATATTTTAAAAAACTCAAAATGCTCATTAGCGCACAAAATAACACTTCATAACTTTACAAGCGAGATTGCTTTTTATCACCTTACTCATCCTGTTTGTGAGGTCGGTTTGTCCGGGCTCCTTCTCTCTCTCACACTCTCTCTCTCTCCCCCTCTCTCTCTCTCGCTCTTCAGATTTTCTTTAGCCACAGGATATCAACAACAACAACAACAACCAGTCCAATGGAGTCCTGAAGCTCAGTAGTTTAAGAGCAATTCTCCTCCTCGCAAATCTATGGCAGAATAAGAGTTCGCCAGTGGCTTAGCGTGGACAGCAAGTGAGACTGCTTTCGATTTGACACAACAGTTTTCAACTCAGTTTCCAGTTCCCCATCATATTAATCAAAGTCCAGAGTAACAACACTTTGCAGCCTATTTACCAGCTGGTCTCTCAGCCCTGGCTTACACGATAGTCAAATAATTCCATTTTTCATATTCCTAGACCAGCAGTAAGTGGCCTGGCATCTCTGGCTTTGAGAAGGTGTTATGAAAGCAATTAAAATCCTGCCTCGCAATCTAATAATACGTCCTCTTGACATGACTTGAACTTAACATTGTGTGTTACCTTACCCGAGCATAAGGAAATCTCTTTCTGTTGAAAGAGAGAAAGGTGAGTTTTGTTATATCTATATTATGTATATATATTGTGTGTATGTATATATACTGTATATATAATATTGTGTGTATGTATATATACTGTATATATAATATTGTGTGTATGTATATTATACTGTATATACAGTAATATTATGTATTGCGTATATATACTGTATTGT
>CM068753.1:2649339-2860240 GCA_035084275.1 Hydrolagus colliei
TATACTGTATATACAGTAATATTATGTATTGCGTATATATACTGTATTGTGTATATATATACACTGTGTGTATATATATATATATGTGTGTGTGTGTGTGTAAATTTACTGAGTAAATATTTCCACAAATGGCATGACAGACATTCTTATAATTGAAAAGTTTCCGCATTGTTTGTTGATCATTGGGGAAAAAAAGGTCTTTTTTCCTTGTTGTAACCAGATCCCAACATTACAAAGTGAACAGCAAATGAACGCAGTGCAGGATTGTGTGTGTCCAGTGGTCGAGCAACAAATTAGGGGAGGTTTTGAGTGAGTGGTTCTGTTCCACCAGCATTAACTAACCAGCGGGGGCCGAGTGGGGTTTATGCTCGAAACAAATCTGGAATACATTACGTCATTGAAATATTTTATTCCTGAAGAAGCCAGTTACTCACCCACCCGCTCCTTCACCTGACTCCCCAAAGCCTCCTCTAACGCAAGGAAACAAAGCGAGGGGCAGATCTGGAACTCTCTCTCTCTCTCTCTCTCCTCCCCCACAGAAGGCTCCATTCCATTCAAGACTGAGGTGGACAGATGTTTGTTAGGGTTCAGGGTACTGGAGTTGAGGTTACAGATCAGCCATGGTCTGATAGGATGGTGGAACAGACTTGAGGGGCTGAATGACCTCTTCCTGCGTTCCTAACCTTTCTGATTTTCTTCACCGACAATGGAACCTAACAGTATATATACAATGCAACCTATAGCCTGACCAGATTGCCAACGAGCCTCCGTTACGTCAAAAACACCCACAAAAATAGACGTTGGTATCACACTAGACTTGATATTCCATTGGGTTACATAAACATTCTGTGTGTTTGTGTGTGTGTGTGTGTGTGTGTGTGGGGGGGGGGGGGGGGGGGGGGGCGGGGGGGAGTAGGAAATGAAGCGCAATGAATCCAATTTTTTAATTTTTCACTCAATCCGTTTGTAATCCAGGATATTGGCCAACATTAATCTTGACGCTTCGGCCTCAAAGAATCATTCCTGCCGAGCACAGCCTCCTCACTGGTGGCAGCAACGAGTCCAAATAACTCACAACTGCCCCTCTCTGCCCCTCCCCACCCCCCACACACACTCCGGGGCTCCATCCCACAATCCCTTCACCTCACTTTCTCCCTTTCCTCCTTCAAGGCCGGTCTTAAGACCTTCCTCTTCGACCCTGCCTTCTGCTGCCCTCCTAACTCTCCCCCACTCTCCTACTCTCCTTCTCCATCGCCTACCCCATCCCTTCCCCCTGAGCTGACTTGGGATGTCCTCCCGATCTGAAAGGCGCTATATAAATGTGATTTTGTTGTTGTTGTTCGGTTGAAATTCCACGAGTCAGTCAGGGATGATTACTCTCTGTAAGTCTTAGTTTGTCACATCAGGGATAGCCTTGCAAGCTCGAGCGAGCAGAAATATCACATCGTTTGCATAGAAAAAAAAACACACAGACCTAATTATTATTTACTATCTCGTGGCAAAGCTTTTCTAAAGGGACAAGAAAGAAATTAAAATGTCGTTCCATACAGTGCTTTCACCCCATCACAAAGGAACATAATAAGGGGGGGGTGTAGGGGAGGTGACATAAGGAAGATTAAGTAACAATTGGACTGCGCTGGTAAGCGCTTGTCTAGTTAAGTTTATTCAACGAGTCAAAACACCAGCAACATCAATCCAAGGCACAGGTCAAATCGCTGGGGTGAAAAGAGAGCGCATGGGTGCAAAGTGGGGGTCAAGACACAGACAGGGTCGATCTCCACAACGCAACTGTGATTGATGCTGAACGGGAGGCGAATGATCTTTGTGTGTGGCCGCCAGTATCACTCTGGGTATAGCCTGACGTGTTAATTTACATCCACGCGCTTTGGAAGTCTATTTAGTGGAGCTCCTGTAGCTCAGTGGGTTAGAATCACTCATTCACCCGCCTAACAAGCGTGTGTCAGACCTGTGTTTCGAATCCTGGTGGGTCAGGGCGAAACCTTGAGGCGAGTTTCCTTACTCCACACACACGTAGACACACACACGTAGACACACACACAGAGACACACAGACACAACACACACACAGACACACACACACGCCTAATAATCCGTCCAAAAACAATAATAAAATTGGTCATTTCAATCCATGACTGTGTGTGGGGGGGACGCTGCTGTGCGCAATTGGCTGCCGCGTTTTGCCCACAAATATATATGCAGTCAATTCACTTTACAGTATATTCTGTGAAGCGCTTTGAGACGTGGATAAGATGTGAAAAGCCGCGATATCAAATGCCAGGATTATTATTATTATTATTAAGCTAGAGACCCTGGGTTTGGCATTCCCGAAACCTAATAATCCTTTAATAAAAAATAATAATATTGTCACTCAATCCACGACTGCTTGTGGGAGACGCTGCTGTGTGCACGATTGGCTGCCGCGCTTCCCCCACAGATATATATACAGTCAATTCACTTGACAGGATATTCTGTGAAGCGCTTTGAGACACAGTCGATAAGATGTGAAAAGCTGCGATCTCAAATGTTATTATTATAATATTATTATTATATTCCCTAACCTCCCCCGGAGGAATGGTGCCCCTCTTTATGAATCAGAAATCAGAAACCGGACACGATTCCTATGGAGATTGGACGACGCAAGTACAGCAATCCAATTGAAAAAAAAATAACTGTAGGAGGAACATTCGTTAAAAAAAAAGCAGAACTTGCATAGAATCAGTCTGTCGCAGTGGACACACACACACACACACACACACACACACCACACACACCACACACACACACACACACACACACACACACACACACACACAGAGAGGTGTTTATTCAAGACAGATTAAGATTTTCGTTGGAATGCATTTCCAACACGTTCAACAGGATACCTTGTCATTTCAAATATAACGGCACCGTAACTATTTACTCATCCAATTTGTATTTGAATGCAAAAGTGTCACGTTAGCTGGTATTCTCCACCAAAGCATTAATACTGTAATAATAATATCAATTCTTGTGTTTGATATCACGTTTTTTTTCACGTCTTCTAGACTGTGTCTCAAAACGCTTCACAGGATATACTGTAAAGTGAATTGACTGTATATTTGTGGGTGAAACACGGCAGCCGATTGCGCACAGCAGCGTCCCCACAAACAGGCGTGGATTGAAATGGCCAATTTTTTATTATTGTGTTTTTTTGGAGGCATTATTATTAGGCGTTTGTGTGTGTGTGGAGTAAGGAAACTTGCCCAAGGTTTCGCCCTGACCTGCCTGGATTCGAACACAGGTCTCACGCATGTAAGGCAAGTGCTCTAACCACTGAGCTACGGGAGCTCCAATATTCAGTATTTGGGAGAAACATAAAATTATTAGTTACAGATTTCTCTCTCACAAATGCCAAATGCTGCTCTATCTGAAATTCAAGCGTAGTAGTCTTTCTTAAATTCAGAGCTCAGTGAGTTTATCTCACACACACTCGCACACCCACACACACTCAAGACACACACACCCACACACAGACCCATACACACACACTCACAAACACACACACAGACACACACAAGAGGCTGAGCTGAAAAGCTATTTCAGCCGCAAAATAAATGCAAATCCCAAGGGCACTGTGAGGCAGAGACGCAAACTGCAGAAAGGAATTTGGGTAAGATTTACGGTTGCAGCCAAGACAGCAGCTGAGCAAATCCTTTGCTTAACCTACAGACCTGTACGTACGCACACCTAACCTTCTCTCCACTGCCCCCACTCCCCCCCCTCACCCACCCACCACCGCCCACCCCCCCCCCAATTGCTTTTCTGCAATACAGAATACAGTCCATTCACTGCACAGTATTTTTCCGTGAGGCGCTTTAAGACGTCGATAAGATGTGAAAAGCCGCTCTATTAAAATACCAGCATTACTATTATTATTATAATTATTGTCCCATTTTACCTGAACTATTAAAGCTGCGCGTCCGTGTTTCAGTGGCCGACTGACCTGTGTGTGTTCCCAGCATTTTCTATTTCAGATTCCCAGCGTCTCCAGGGTTGCTTTTCATTCCTAAAACGTACAGCCCCGACCGCTATACGCGTATGCCAAATACGAGAGAGAGAGAGAGAGGCAGAGAGACAAGAGAGGGAGAGACAGAGAGGGAGAGGGAAGAGAGGGAGAGACAGAGAGGGTGAGAGGGCGAGGGAGAGGGTGAGAGGGAGAGACAGGGAGAGACAGGGAGAGACAGGGAGAGCGAACAATCTTTGTGACCGCGCAGGGATTCAAACCGCATTAATTTCCAGCAGTACCTACAGCGCAGGAAATGACAGAAGCATTTTCTCGCTCTCTCTGTCTCTCTCTCTACCTGTCGTTTCTCTCTTCACGCAGTTTCACCCGGCAGAACGTGACAATTCCTGTCAGCGGGGGGGGTGGGGAGGGGGAGGTATACCGAGCGCGAGTGAGTGACATGTTTGAGTTGGATATCTCTCTTTTTTTTTTGCCGTTTAAGTGCCATTTTAAGCGCCAAACCAGGAGGGGGCAGAATCTCGCAGGACACTTTTTCCCAACCTCTGAAAATAACACGAGGTGTCAAAACACCAAATCCACTGCAAAAGCCACATGGGGACGTTCAGATGCCACACTCCAGACGGCTTCAACAAGGCTCAAGGCCAAGACAATGCTGAGACCACAGTCACACACACCCCCACCCACCCCCTTCCAATGGTAATAATCCTTTCAAAAAAATATTAATCATTCAGTCACTCGATCCAGGACTGTTTGGGGGGGGTGGGGGGGAGACGCTGCTGTGTGCAATTGGCTGCCTTGTTTCGCCCACAAATTATATACAGTCGATTCACTTTACAGTACAGTATATTCTGCGAAGAGCTTTCGCCCCTTTCCCAGAAGCAATCGCCTTAGACACCTCTGCTGTGCAATTATATGAACAATGTTTAAATATGAAAAAGAAGGAAATAGGATTTATTGATTCGGGATTTATTCACGGTCGCAAAGACACGATGAGGAGCGACAGCAAACGCCAGGATTGTTATTATTATCCCAACTCCAAAACAAGGTGGAAGGAAGACTTGTCATTAAAGAAAAAAAAGAGAAACGAAACGCAGGCAACAGGGTTATTTTTACGTAGAGAGTGTATCTGAACTGCCCACTGGCACAAAGCAGTTTTTTTGTGACACTCTGCACTGTCAGCAATTAAACCTGTTCCAATGTGAAATTGTTGTTCACTATTTCTCGAGTTAATAATATTAATGGTAATAATCCTTGTATTTGATACAGCGCGTTTTTTTTTAAGACTTTCTGGACGTTTCTGTAGCTGTACTGTATACTCCAGACAGTTCCCACCGCGACCTCAGCGCAGAACTGCACACAGTCTTCTAGAGACAGTGTCTCAAAGCGCTTCACAAGAATACACTGTTAAAAGAAAAGTGAATTGACTGTATATATATATATATATATATATGTGTAGGAGAGCGAAACGCGGCAGCCAATTGCACACAGCAGCGTCCCCACCCCCTACACACACACACACACCCCCACACACACACACACACAAACAGTCGGAGGTTGTTAAGACCTTCCTCTTCGAAGCATGACTACGGTCATCTCCCCCCTTCTCTTCCACCCCCCCCCCCACCCCCACCCCCCCCCCCCCACCCCCACCCCCCCCCCCCCCACCCCCCCCTGACGTTTTGTACGGAGATGTTGCCTGCCCTACAGTGCGCACTTTTACGTACACGATTAGTTAACCAAAACCACACACACACAAAAAAGTGCTCTCTCTCTCTCTCTCTGTCTCTCTAAATTTCAGTCATTATGTAAATATTACAGGAAGCCCATAAATCAAGCTCAACCTGCTGCACAGATAGATGGGAGCGCCCACCTCCCACCCCCCCACTGTGGTCTCAGTTGCGAGAGAGGCTGTGAGAGGAGAGAACGCAGTCTCCCTCCCACACACACACACACACACCTTCTGGTCATAGGCAGCCAATAAAGCTGATCTTGCCTGTCCGTGCGCCAACCACACACTGGTTATGAGAGCTCTCTAAAATTAAACTTAATTAAGAAACTTATTTTTAAAAATCCCTTTTAATCCAGCGCCTTTGGTGAAAGAGCCCATACGAGTGTCTTCTTCTTCTCGTTGTTTCTTGTTTTGGCTGATCATTTCATTGCGGAGTCCAAATGCGTAAATGATATCGCATTACGTTCCTGCAACGCCAATCGCCCTACCTTCAAAACGCACGCGTGGAAAAATAATTCGCAAAGTGTTTTCAGGAGCCAGGAAAACGAGACTAGGAAACGGCGAGGGAAATGGGGAGCTTTCAAATGCTCAACCCACAGCCAAGTCTACACATTTGTTCGCTCGGAAAGCTTTCTGCGCTAACAGCCTCCTTTAAAAATTATATTTTTTCTCAGTCAAATTAAGTGCAAATCTGAAAATCCCGAGTACAGTAATTTTCAATGACTTTATAGCCTTGTTACTCGCAGATTTGTAAGGGATTATCTACTCCCTAAACCCACACTAACTGTTCTTCATCTCGGCCTCTGCCCTCCGCAGACTCAGCAGGGTTTTTTGCCAGCACAAAACCTACGCACAGTCTCCACAGATTGGATTAAAGGCTTTTTTTTTTTCATCAACTCCTCACATTACAATCCAACAACAACAACTAATTCACGTCAAAATCCACACAATAACTTGGCTGCGTTTTGGTGGAACAGATTCAAGAGAGAAACTTGGTTCAGTTCCACGTTGGGGGTGATTTCTGAACTTCCAACTTCATTTCATCCCAGAGTTTCAGGCTCCAGTGATCAACGATGGTAAGAATCTCTCCAGAAACTGAGGTTTTAGACACTCCATCCCACCCCCCCCTGTGGCTATTTGTGGGGGAACGCTATCCCTGCGTGACTGGCTGCCGTTTTTTGCCCACAAAAACATAACGGTCAATTCACTTCACGGTATATCCTGTGAAGCGCTTTGAGACGTCTCTAAGACGTGATAAGGCACTATATCGAACGCAAAGATTATTATTACTGTACTATACGATTTTGTATAATTCCACAATTTACAAAAAAAAAACTTGGGGGCTTTACCAGCTAATTCATTTCCCATGTCAAAACAAAAGGGTGAGTTTTTTTTTCCAAATGGAAAAAAGTCTTCGCATTTCTCTAATAATAATATTAATCCTGGCATTTGATATAGCGCATTTTACGTCTTCTAGACTGTGTCTCAAAGCGCTTCACAGAATATACTGTAAAGTGAATTGACTGTATATATACTTGTGGGCGAAACGTGGCAGCCAATTGCGCACAGCAGCGTCCCCCCTCACAAACAGCCATGGGTTGAAATGACCTATTTTATTATTGTGGTTGTTTTGGACAGATCATTATTAGGCGAGTGTGCGTGTGTGTGTGAGTGTGTGTGTGCGTGTGGAGTAAGGAAACTTGTCCAAGGTTTTGCCCTGAGACCTGACCTGCCTGGATTCGAACACAGGTCTCACACTTGTAAGGCGAGTGAGTGAGTGTCTCTAACCTACTGAGCTACAAGGAGCTGCACTAGCTCTTAACGCTGCTTACAGCGAAGGAATATCAGTGCGTCGACACGGCGGCTAACAGTGACGGAATCACAGCGTGTCAGGTACCTCACATCGAGTCGAGAATGATGAAGAGAAATCAACATTCAAACACCTTGAGAACTCAGTGTTCTGTTTCTCTTAACACCCTCCTTCATACCCACAGCTTCAGGATGCAGGAAAAGCAACCGCTAAAACATTGTCAACCACTCACAGCTTCTCTTTAAGGTCTGCTTCTCATGTATGCAAATCCATCACCATTCCAAACTTACAAACTTGCCTGGTTGGGTTTATATATAATAATAAAAATAATAAAACTGGTCATTTTCCGTCTTCATTCTCTAGTTTAAAAACAGAATTTTTTATTTCAATTTTCTTGATATCTATATACTGTGTGTAAAATAATATTTGCAAAGATGTAAAATAATATTTGGAAAAAAAAAGTTGTTTCATTTAAAATCCAAGGGATTCTACTCTTTTCCACCCGCAGTTTAGACGTCAAATCCCCTGGCGCAAACGGAGGATAGAAATGTACAACATATGACACTGAAGCAGGTCAGTCGGACTAGCTAGTCTGTGCTGGTGTAAACCTTGCGCAAATTTCCTTACTCCACACACACACACGCGCCTAATAATAATCCCTCCCAAAAAAAAACACAATAATAAAAATTGGTAATTTCAATCCATGGGGATGCTGCTGTGCGCAATCGGCTGCCGCGTTTCGCCCACAAATATATACAGTTAATTCACTTTGCAGTCTATTCTGTGAAGCCTTTGAGACGTCGATAATATGTGAAAAGCCACTATATCAAATGCCAGGATTATTATTATGTATACAACTCAAATTCCTGTATTGCAAAGGAAATATGTCTGTACAAATGCCCCAAAACCCAATCACATCAGCGTACGGTGAAGAGTTAAATGGCAGAGCAGAGATCTTAAATAGTCAATTCATCAATTAAAATAACTTAACGCACTGAGGTTCCTGTATGTATTATGATGACGAGCTCATTCAATTCCTGAACTCAACCATGTTTATTTTTCAATCCAATTTTTTTTTAATGTACAGTATTTTCTTCCGAGCTAGTTTTTGCCAGGGAAAAGTTAGTTCATCAGGTGAACAGCGGGAGTCAGAAAGGGCAGTGTTTTTCTTCCTCCCCCCCACCCCACCCCCACCCCCACCCCCAAAAGTCTGTTAATCAATGACCTCTTTTTATTGCTGTGTGGTCTTGGCCATTTTTCAGATATGGAATTAAATCGTGTCACCTGCAGGGAAAAAAATATCAAGCAACAGAACGGCAAATAATGATGTTGTTCAGTGAAACTGGTTATAACTTGCTGAGTATCTGGATTCTTTTTACTTTATGATTCCTTTGTTTTGCCATCAGTAACAGCAACAACAACAACAACTTTGATTTACACACCCTCCCTCCCTCCCTCCCTCACTCCATGCCAGAGCGCTATTCACAATAACGGATCCCGGGGCCCCCGAGCCCACGAGCAGAGGGATAAAAGTGACCGAAGGCATGAGAAAAAATAATTAATTCATTTCTGCTTTTTGCATCACGTTTCCACGTTCAGGGAAAGACATCTTGAAACAAAACCATGAGAAAAGGGTGGCTTTGGTTTCCTTGCGAGTCTCCGCTCACATAAAACCTAGAATAAAATGTGATCATTTTCAATCCACGACTGTTTGTTTGTTTGTGGGGTGGACGCTGCTGTGCGCAATTGGCTGCCGCGTTTCGCCCACAAATATATATACAGTCAATTCACTTTTACAGTATATTCTGTGAAGCGCTTTGAGACGTCTAGACCACTGGTTCTCAACCCTTTTCAGTAATGTACCCATTGTTAATTTTGAACATTATCGTGTACCACCCCATCCAACCACACACACACCATCCCCCTCATTCCACTTGCATTTTATGACCAAGCTTGTCTTATACAGTATAAACTAAACAACTAGCGACATACACAACCAGGGGAATAACAATTAAATATACAATTTGGAATAGCTATAAAACATTAAATAAGAGAGCGAAATAAATCAATGTATCGCTACCTGTACCCCCAGAAGTCATTTTGTGTAGTAATTACTCCTGGTTGAGAACCACTGGTCTAGAAGACGTGAAAAGCCGATACATCAAAATGCAAGGATTATTATTATTATTGCTATTATTATTACGCCATGTTCAATTTTAAGAAATTAAGAAATAAAATGGACTTCATCAAGTAGGTCAACGGTTGCGATCCAATAAAGAGAAAGCCCCCCCCCCCCCCCCCACCAAAAAATGTAGAGATCGGGTTTAAACGTTGACTGTGGCACGAATCAGGCAAGTGTTAAGAGTCACGTGCAAGCGTCTGACAACTCTGGTAGTAAATGAGTCACGTAAGTGGGATGCAACGTAGGTGCAAATGGAAAGTCATCTGTCCTCCTTCTAGTTTCTTGAACCCGAGAGAACGCAGCAAGCGAATTTAAAATCAAATCCACAAATAAATGAAACCGACTCTGGAGGAAAGAAAGGATTCAGTCGCTGCACTCTTTTTGCAGCAAGTGGAGCTCAGTGGGTTAGAGACACTCGCTCACTCGCCTTACAAGCGAGAGAGACCTGGGTTCAATTCCCGGCAGGTCAGGGCGAAACCTTGGACAAGTTTCCTCACTACACACACACACACACACCACACACCACATACACACATGCCTGATAATAATCCCTCCAAAACAAAATAATATTAAATAATAAATAATAAGTAGTATTATTATTATTAAACCCTGCCCGAAAGCTTTGGCAATTCAAGAGAATTTCTCCAAGCGTAACCCTTGCATTTGAGACAGAGGCTTCTCACGCCCTTGAGACGTCTCAAAGCGCTCCACGGAATATACCGTAAAGTGAATTCGCTGTGTATTTTGAGGGAGAACGAATAGATCGCGGCAGCCCACGTTTGTTACGATGTTCTGGGTGCGGTGTTGCTCAGGACGCTGGGTTTAAAGAGAACATTAATAAGTCATCTACAGACAGTTGGGTTTCCTGAGATTTTGCCAAGATCTCACAGGCACAGGAAAGGCAGAGAAACAGTGATACAGTGAGGATCATTCTGAAACAAACCATCATATTGGCGAGGTTTGACGAGGAAACGTCACAGTCCTGGGCTGACCCAGTAACCCAGTGGCTGATATTGCACCCACCAGGCTACACACAGCATCACAGAAACCTAACGGGGGAGAGAGAGAGAGAGAGAGAGACACACACACACACACACACACACACACACACACACACACAAAAACCACCTCAAACAGCAAAACCCAGAGACCAGGCGCAGCGAGAGCGAGAGTGAAAGAGAGAGAGAGAGAAAACACGAGAGCTTGGGTCCCAATTGATAAGTGAATAATAAGGTCACGGAGCAGGGATAAGGATAATTGCAAAAACATTGGCAGTAACCCTGAGCGGCACCCACGGGGGGGCGGAGGAGGGGGGAGGGATGGGAAGGGAGGGAAGGGAGGGGGTGGATGGGGGAGGCTGAAAATACAAGTCCGGCTGGTTCATGTCACTACTGGTTCCTCTCACTTCTTTTGTTGACTATAACTGAACCGCAAGCCCACAGCTAAACCACCTCAATGTGGCATCGATGCCTTAACGCACGCGCCACCGAGCTATTTACTGCACAGGTCAGTGACGTACAGATGTCAGATTGACGGGGTGAGGACGGTGTGATTGTGATTCGCAATATTAGGATAACTGCAGACGGGGAAACGATTTGGAAATTGAACCTCCGTAGAGACAGAAAGGTATTTGCGTTGTATCAGCAGATTCCTTTCTAAATTATTTTAGCTTTGAGCAGCTATGGCAACTTTTAAAAATTGAACTGTAGCTCAGTGGTTAGAGCACTCACTCACTCCCGCCTTACAAGCAAGAGACCTTTGATCGAATCCAGGTAGGTCAGGGCAAAACCTTGGGCAAGTTTCCTTACTACACACACACGCGCGCGCACGAATGCCTAATAATAATCTATCCCCCAAAGAAACCACAATAATAAAAATTGGTCATTTCAATCCACGACTGTGTGTGGGGGGGACGCTGCTGTTCGCAATTGACTGCCGCGTTTCGGCCACAAATATATATACAGTCAATTCACTAGACAGTCTATTCTGTGAAGCGCTTTGAGACGTTGATAAGGGGGTTGGGTGGGGAGGGGGTGGGGGTTCAGGCCTTCAATTCTCATTAGCTGCAAACCTCACCCCTGGGATGGTTTTCCGTCAATGAAACAGACATTTTTATACATACAGTATATGTATAATATATATCAACATATATTTTTAAAAACTTCCGATATAAAAGTAATTGGTTCCATCTGGAAAATGTGTGGTGTGGGAGTCAGCAGGAAAGCCACACAAATAATAAGTTTTTCGGTAAAGGTTAGAAAATAAAACATTGAGGAGGTTAATAGGGGAAAAGTGACAGCAGTACGAGTAGCATTATTAAGTACGCCTTTAGTTTAGCTTTGTTCCTCATCAAGGTAATTAACGAGGTTGAATAACGGTGGTGTGTGTCCGAGCCAGTTGGGAGTCTCTAATAACCTGTCAGAGACGGAAAGAGTTTTAAAATCAGTGGCTCCACATCATCGCTGACTGACCCGGAGACGAGCGGGAGGGAGCGATAACCAAAAGTAGATTTTGACGGGAGACAATGTTTTTGTTCCCGGCGGCTACAATAAAACACATTATTAAATTGGTCTCCGACACTACAATCTGTGCAGCGAAATTTATTTTCTCCTTGGGAGTCAAAGGCAGCGATTTGAAGTAGTTCTCACCTGTATACGGTAGACAGATACTATATACTGTATAACAGCCTTGTTATCTCACAAGTCACATACAGTAACAAGAATTCAAATATAGAACCACAACCTGTTGTTACCATATCTATATCAACAACAACAACAACAAAACTTACATTTATATCGCGCCTTTCATGTCGAGAGGACGTCCCAATACACTATACAGTCAGGCAGGGACAAGAGCAGGGAGGGACGGAGGGGTCAGGGCAGGACGTAGGAGAATTTACTATATTTATGGGCGAAACGCAACAGCCACATTGCACACAGCAGCGTCCCTCACAAACAGTCACAGAAGTGGGATTAAAGGGGAAGGGGGGGGGAGGATGATGGCAAGGGGAGGGCTCGGGGTGGGTGGGTAGGGGAGGGGGGGTGGAGGGGGAGGAGAGCAGGAAATCCTCAGGCAAAACGTAAAATTCAATAACTTTAGAAATGACCCCGAGGATCCTGAACGTTACAACCTTAATAACGCGGGAGAGACAGTCCCAGACTTCGGTATCTATTTTAAAACCTGTAATTAATTAGGGGAGGAAGAAGGGGAGTGGAGGGGAGGGGGGTTACAGAGCAGCTCGCACTCCAGGTAAGTCAAGAAAACATTCGTCACTGAATAATAACTGCGACAGGGTTCCGTATCACTGTGGTAAATTGAGTGGGATTTTATCGTGAACACTTTCCATGCGTCTTCATTGCAACTGTTGGCCAGCTGCAAACCAAGCACGATCGGTCCGTTTCTGACGAATGTCCCTGTCACTCGCTGAGTCTGTGCGCAAATCTATTTATGTTTTCTGAGAGAGAGTCACAGAGAGAGAGTCAGCGAGTTAGAGAGAGAGAGAGAGAGAGAGAGAGAGAGACAGAGGGAGGAAGTCTCTCTATCTGCAATACAAGCTTTATGTTAGTATTATTATTATAAATACAGTACAGCATTTCCACACGTCACCCCATCACTGCTTCTGGTCAAATCCACAACTCCTGTTTAAACGACTGTAACATCTGATGCGTATCAAACCTTATGCGATTTCAGATTTTTAAAAATAATTATTACTATATAAAATAAAATGGTGTAAATCAGTGGCAGTCACAGCAAGCTTCCCACCAGCACAGGGAGCAGTGAGATAAACCAGGGCCTGTCAGTCACACACACACACACAGGTTATACACTGTACACATATCTTATTTCTAACAACATAAACATTGTGAAAAAAAATCACACCGACAGGACAGAATCAACACGTTGTGTAACTTAGAGCCATTGGGACCCTGTGTGTGTGAGTGAGTGTGTATGTGTGAGTGAGTGTGTGTATGTGTGTGTGTGAGTGTGAGAGTGTGTGTGTGTGTGTGTATTTCATGGATAATGTACAACCGTGAGCTGATGTCATTGCAGATGCAACCGTCCTCCCCAGAGACAAAGATACAGAGAGGGAGGGAGAGACTGAGAGACACAGCCTGGGTCAATCTAAACTCAACATTTTGTTTTGCATCCTCCTCAGTGTTGCTGCGATGGAAGCCAATTTCTCTGGCTGCATCAGAGAGAGAGCGAGAGAGAGAGAGAGAGAGAGATGAAACAATGCAAACGGCTGGTACCTGGTTCTCCTCGTGAGACACTCTCATCTGCTCCTTGAAGATCGCCATCCTGGCCGCCTCCTCCTTCCTCATCACCCGCTCCTTCTTCAGCTCAGGGCTCCAGAACGTCTTGATGCTGTTCATGGACGAGCCCAGCTTGGTCTCCTTGACCTCCAGCTCCTTGCGCAGAAGCTCGTTCTCCCTCTGGACGTCCTTGAACTGCGCCTGGAGCTCGTTGATGGTGATCTCGCGGGCCTGGTGCTGGCGGAGGGACGAGGTCACTTGATGATGTGGCTGTTGGTGCGGCTGGGTTTGGTGTTGTTGTTGGTGGTGGTGGTGGTGATGGTGGTGGGAGGACGGGCCGCCGTGCTGGTCACTGAAGCTCAGGACGTCTCCCCCGGGAGGGAGTCCCACCGAGGCGATGTTGGGGCTACTCCCCATGGCTGTGACCCTCCCCCCGTACGTGGCTCTGTTGGTGGCTCGGCCCAGGGTCATGGTGCCTTTGGGGAAGTTGGAGGAGGCCACGCCTTCGTGGTCGCTCAGGTACATGGGTCCCGACGTGGCGTAGGCCGCGTTGAGTGATTGGATGTTCTCCATGGACAAGGTCTTGCCCGTGCCACCGGTTCCCCCGCTGTTGGTCCTCCTGTGACCCAGGCGAGGAGACCGGGGCAGCCGCGGGGAGCGCGATGGACTGCCGTCCACATGGCCCACCACCCTGGAACTTCCATACATGGTCTACCTGAGCCCCTCTCTCACACACACCCACTCGCACCCGCGCACTCACTCGCTCGCACTCACTCACTCGCTCGCACTCACTCATGCACTCGCATGCACTCAGGCACTCACGCAATCACTCACACACTCGCACGCACGCACTCACACACTCGCATGCACGCACACACGCACTCAGGCACTCACTCACTCACACACTCACTCGCACTTACTCACTCTCTCACACACACGCACTCACTCGCATGCACTCACGTACGCAGAAAAAAAGAAAGCCTAAAATAATGACTGTGTGTGTGTGTGTGTGTCATCCACCACCTCACTCAGTCTCTCTCTCTCACTGCCTGTCCTGGCTTGTTACAGTGACTCTTGCATTCCCACCAATCAAAGGACTTGTTCTGCTTTGTAGATCTGGTGGGGGTGGAGGGGTAGGGGTGGGAAAAAAAACCACAACATATATACAGTCAGTTTCTTTCGTTTAAAAAATTGAGAGACTTAAGAAACTTTTTTTTTAGTAATATACCCACACCCCCACACAAATTAAAAAAAACATTCAAGCCACCCAAAGTATGTGATAAAAATTGCAGATAATACAATGAAAGAGTTACAGACAGATGAACAACCCAACGTCTACACAATTAGCGGCTGCAATGTAGGCAGATTCCCGGCAGACTTTGAGGTGAGAGTTTCTAGGGCGTTGTCCACCGTCAGTGAGGTGACATTCGCTCCACCTTTAGGTGTTACCACATTCAGCCCATTCAGTAATTAGAAGAAGAAGAAGAATCCTTGCATTCGAAATAGCGTCTGGCAATGTCTTCGAGACGTCACAGAGTATTTACTGGGATCTCCTATCGTGGACGTGAAAGGCGCTATACAATTTGTAATTTGGTTGTTGATTGGATGAACTATGCTGTACATATATATATTTTTTATATGCTTTAATTAAGCCCTAAAATATGGGGTACAACAAGGTAGCGGCAGAGGAAAGCATGCATCCTTCCTTTTTTTAATACACACATCTACACTAATATAGTAATAATAATCCTTGCATTTGATATAGCAGCTTTTTCATATCTTATCGACATCTCAAAGCGCTTCACAGAATATACCGTAAGGTGAATTGATTGTATATATATTTTGTGAGTAAAAGGCGGCAGCCGATTGCACACAGCAGCGTCCCCCTCACAAACAGTCGTGGATTGAAAATGACCTATTTTATATAGTCTGCAACAAATGTATAGCAGTTTTTTTTTGCCTTGCAATAATTCAAAGACCTACCTGATCACACAGGAAACGCCTGCGTTTAGCATAACTTTAATTAGGAGTCGCTCCCAGCTGCGTATACTGAAGACGAAATATCTGTCAGCGTGAGACCATTTACATGCCAGACTAGACCCTTTGGTTGCAAGCGGAGCTAGTCCTAAATCAATCCAGATTGTGTTATAAACCCGGAAGTTAACCAAAACAGCAATGTTTATACTGAAAGGGAGGGAGGAGGATAATAATAATAATAATGTGGGAGCTCATGAAGTTTGGGAACTCGAATGCAAGGGGAAAGCAACCCTAGCTCAGGTGCCAGACACTGATTATGTGAAGTCCTTCCTCTACCCTAGATTCATCTTCTCCCTCCCCCTCCCCCCACATCCCTCACCCCCACCTACTGACTAGCAGTCATGCTCCGCCATTGACGAGTCCTCTGGGTCACTGGTCTGTGTCTGTGTCTCAGCTATATAAGCGCAAGCGTTTCCTCTATTTTAACAATCTTAAACTCGTCCTCCAAAGTGGCCGGTGTTGAGATCTCCACCCGGATTCAGCCATTGCTGCCCAACTTCCCTTTGACAAGGCCAATTTGTACTGCGTTGTGAACACACACTTCTGTATTGCAACCCCACAAACCACTAAGAGCCATGTGAAGGCTGCCAAAACGCATTCCAAATATGTTCAGCGGAGAAGAGACTGGAGTCCCATCAGGCTGAGCTGAAGTTGACAGTGGTCGGGAGCTCCTGTAGCTCAGTGGGTTAGAGCACTCACTCGTCTTACAAGCACGAGATCTGTGTTCGAATCCAAGCAGGTCAGGGCGAAACCTTGGGCAAGCTTCCTTACTCCACACACACACACCCCTAATAATAATCCCTCTAAAAAACTCACAATACAGTAATAAAATAAAATTGGCCATTTCAATCCACGGCTGTTTATGTGGAGGGGATACTGCTGTGCGTAATTGGCTGCCGCATTTCGCCCACAAATATATATACAGTCAATTCACTTTACAGTCTATTCTGTGAAGCGCTTGGAGACGTCGATAAGATGTGAAAAGCCACTAGGTCAAAATGCAAGGATTATTATTATTATACAGTATTATAGTTTCTCAAGGTGAATGTATTGTGTAAACCACAGGGACCACCCAAGTCCTCCCCCCACTCTCTTCCCTCCTCCCCTCCTCCCCCTTTCAGCTTTCTCTCCATTCCCTATTTTCAAGCCAAGGGCACAGCTTGAACGAGAGAGAAAGTCTAGCGATAATGACAATGTGGGTGGGAGTGGGAGGAGGCGGGTGGGAGGAGGAAGTTACCTCAGGTTGATCGCTGAACGGTAATTATTTATGTACGCCTGTTTAATGGGGAAATTCCATTCTTCAAGACGAGGCAGCAAAAGTATTTTTTTTTGAAAACAAACAGATTGAAATAAACCCAATGATTTACTATTGGAAAAAAAATTGGTTACCCAGATTCAAGCACATTTAAAAGGTAAAAATAATGGGACAAAAATGTAATTAATTGTTGTTGAATTTTCCCTCAAATTCCACATTAGCTGTGCTTGTAGCTGATATACGTTTCACCCACAAAACACACACTTTACAGTATATTCCGTGAAGCACATTGGGACGTCTCAACGACGTGATAAGGCACTATAACAAAATACAGTACAAGCATTATTATTATGGAGGAAATTAAAAAAGATGGGGGGTTGGGGGGGGGAAGAAGGAAGTTTTGTAGAGAGTTGGAATGGCCACTAATTGTATTTAAAAAAAAGGGAAGAAAATTAATGCTGCAGCACCACAAATAGAACAGGTGTCAAAGTAACAAACGCCAGAGTGAAAAATATTGAAATACAGTATTAATGTTCCAATCAGAAAGCCATCAGCGAATGACAAGGAGGTATCACTACAGGTGTCATATCTCCGTCCACACGACCACACCCGATTTTTTTCTTTTTTAAAAAAATAAATCTTCATCTTCAAATGGGAAATAATGGGAATAATCGTGTGTGTGTGTGTGTGTGTTTTTTAAAAAAGAATAAAGGATGTCAGTAATCTATAGGGATGACATTATCTAGAGAGCAGCCCCAGGAAATTAAAACTCAGGTGTCAGGAACAATTGTGTGTTTGAAATGTACGCAAAAAAAAAACCCACAGTGGGGAGCGGAATGCTGACAGAGAACCAAAATAAAACAGATAATTCGTGAAATAGTACAACAAATAACAAAATTACAACAACAAAATTACATTAATAGAGCGACTTTCACGTCGGAAGGTAGATAAATACTTACCTAGTAAGTCTATCGGGGAGAGGGGGGGAGGGGGTAAGAAGGAAAGGCGGGCAAAATTTTATTGAGTTCCAGATCAATTATGATCCAAGACTACAGCAGAGCAGGCTGGAGGGGCTGAATGGCCTACACCTGTCCCTATCTATCTCCACCCACTCTTCAACTGAAGTGGGGGGGGGGGGGTGTTAATTCCACACAACATTTCATTTAATAGCATTTCATTATTGCCATCAGGTGGAACCTAAACAATGGAATGGATCTCCACAAAGCGTTCTCATTCAATGAGAAACGGTTCTTTTGTGCAGATGATAGGGAATACAATACAGGGCCATTGGCTCTAACGAGCCTACATTACTGCTAGGATTTCACTAATCAACCGGCTCATATCATCATTCCCCCGGCTCTCTGGGGATACGAGTGAGCTATGAAGGGGAAGGTTCGGAGTCGCACAAGTGGAAAAAGTTGGGAAATAAATCCATGTCAAAATTGGTATTAAATCTTTGGTTAGATCCCACCTAGAGTACCGGCCACAGTACTGGTGCCATTTTACAGAAAGGATATTGTAGAACTGGAGAGTACTGTACAGAGTAGAGGTTCCTGGATGTAACAGGACACTGGATCCATTCAAATTTTGGTCCAGACTAAAGGTGGGGAGATGTTTGTCAGGTCAGGGTCTAAAGGGATACGGGGGCAAAGGGCGGGGGATTGGAGTTGAGGCACAGCCTTATAGAATAGCGGAAAAGGCTCGAGGGGCTGAATGGCCTCCTTCTGCTCCTAAAATTACAAGAACAAAATTGCGGACGTCCCAAAGCGCTGAACGTTCAGGTCGGGACCCTCGCGGGGGTGGGGGGGTGGGGAGAGTCAGGGTAGTGGGAAAGGGAAGGAGAGTGGGAGAGGGGGAAGAGTCAGTGGGGCAGCTGAAGGCGCGGTCGAAGAGGAAAATTAACCTGAGCAGGTAGACATGTCAGGGTATTCAGCCTCAATCAAAAGGGTTGTTGTGTTTGTGTTGCTCAATTGAGGGAAGGAAACAAACAAAACTCACAGGCACAAAACCCGCTGCCATCTTTGCACACCGCGCGGTTTTACAGCAACGCTGTAACACCGAGCAATCTCCCTGATTTATTTCACAATTGGAATATCTGACACAGTACCTATTTTTTTTGCAGCGTTTCATTCGGTGTGAATTGCATTCACTGAGTTGAGAGGGTTACAGGTAACCAGTTCGATTTGCGACATAACAGTGTGTTCAATTGCCTGCCTGAGCAGGTCACCTCCCCACCCCCCCCCCCCCACACCACCCCACCCAAGAAAAAAGGGAATCAGTTTTCCATTTCTCCTTGAAGACAGAACGCTCACGTTACAGTGTGGGGGGAGAGTGTGAGCTCAGCCGCACTGTATTCAGGAATAGTCAAAGCCAGTGAACAAAATGTTGCCTTGGTTACTGTGGTCTGTGGCTTTGTGCTGTAGATTTTATTGCAGCAGCATACTTTTTCAGGGTGGATTTTGTTCTGATCAGAGGAAAAGGCACGAACATTTCCCCCCCCCCCCCCCCCCCCCCCCACCTGCTGTCAGGCAGAGAATCGCGCACTCCCACACCATCCGACTGACGCCCGCCGTTTAAAAAAATATACGGTCGGTTCACTTTAGGGTGTATCCCGCCAAGCGCTTTTTTAGACGCTTCCAAGACGTGATAAGGCACTGTATCAAATTCGAGGTGTGTGTGAGTGTGTGGGGTGGGTGGGTGGGGGGGGGGGGAGTGATTATTATGGTATGGATTAGATGCAGGCTGCAGTAGCAGCAGCTCCCACTCTGTACCCAGCAAGATGCTTCAAGCCCCGAATGAGGCACTCCCCATTTACCAGCCGCAAATTCGATTCCCGCCTCCCCCCACAGCCTCTGCAACCTGTGAGCGAGCGTTGAATTATGGACCTGATCGGGTGGCTGTGGATGCACACCCAATATGGACCTGGAATGAGGCTGCTTGAAACCCCACAATGGTTTTGGTACCCAGACAGCGTTGGGTAAAAGGTGATTTCGTTGCGGAATTAAATTTATAGGCACACACGTACACACACACACAAAAAAGGTTAGCCTTCATTCAGGAATATCAATACGAGCAATTTTTCTTAAATGAACCAGAGCCGGTGTCAGTGCGTGCGTTTAAATAATATACAATTTAATATATATATATATACATGATAATCCATGCATTTGATAAATCGCCTTATCATGTCGTTTGAGATGTTTCCAAAGCGCTTCCTTCCACAGGGGATACTTGTGAAGTGAATTAATTGAATGTATATTTTGTGGGGCGGGCGGGCGGGCGGGCGGGCGGGAGAAACATCTTAAAACGCATTAGCAGAAAAGAACACATTTCTACAATCTGACCGTAATAATCAACACGAGTTGATTCTCACAAACCATACATCTTGCAAATGATTAAGATTAATGCACATACGCGGTAAATACTCATTTGTTCAATATATATATAGAAATAATGTCTAAATATATATATATATATATATGTGTGTGTGATTTACATACACTGTAGACATTCTGACCCCTATGATTTATGCATCATAAAAATCATGATATGCCTTTCAAAATCTTCAGACTAACTAAAGGAAGGGAAGGAAGCTCTTCCCAACCATTAGAGATGGGGGGGAAATGACAGAGCACAAATGCCTGTTACAGCAGCCCCGGCCCTCAATGGGTTAAACCCAATGCTATCAGTGAATGCACTGATTTTCACAGGAAGGCAACCTAACTTGACGTCGGAAAACCCCGCCCATCAGCCTCCCCGATTGGTTACTGCAACCGGGACGGCCGAAGGCGCCGTCGCTGATTGGTCTGAGGAGCTGCCAATCATGCGCAACCCGGTTAGCCCCTCCCCCCCTCTCAGTATCAGGTTAGGTAGAGGCGGCATCAGTCAAGCCAACTTACCCTCCCAGAGCAATCAATACACACTGAGCTTCTCTCTCTTCTCCCCCCCCCCCCCCCCACCCACCCCAACATTAGCCCAACATAGAAACTAACGCCTCACATCCTACAGCCTGCAAACCCTGAGCAATGTCAACCTCATCATAAATAAAGAGAATAAAACCCAAATAAAATTCCCACCTCTCTCTGTCTCTCTCTCTCTCTCTGTCCATCCTAGCACTGGGCGTTTGTCCTGCTCATTCCATAGACACACACACACTCTCTCTCTCTCTCTGTATCCTCAGATACATCATACACATAGGCCACCAGCCCCTCTCTCTCTGAGATATTTTTCTCCCTCTCTGTCTCTGTCTATTTCTCTTAATACTTTACTTACTGTGTATAATTATATATGTATATATGCTTTAATATTAACTACCATTTTTTTCACAAGCAGAAGAAAATAGGTGGTGGTGGGGTGGGGGGGGATCTCTGGCTGCCAGTAAAATCCTCAATTCATTCACCCACCAAAAAAGGGGCTTTCCCATTAAACTGCAATCATTTCTCATTCTGTGATTGTTTCATAGAGACATATATATATATATATATAAATATCAGTTATATTAAAAAAGCCGGTTACTCACCTTCAATCATTGCATCCTGAATTCTCACAGCACCACGAGTCATGTGGGGGGGGGGGGAAAGGCAGCTGATGTGAATTCCTAAACTGCTTTTCTTCCTGTTATTAAATAATAATAATAATTATTATAATAAATAAAGAGACAGGGAGGGAGAGAGAGAGAGAGAGAGGCAGAGGCTGTGGGAATGCAAGCAGCAACAGCACTGATTGAAAAGGCGTCTCTCTCTCTATATATATATATATATCTATCTTGACAGAAGCTTGTTCCTCTGGAATCCTCTCTCTCTCTCTCCCTCTCTTTCAGCCCTTCCTTCCAATCCCTCCTTCCTTCACCATTGAGCTTCCCCCACCCCTACCCCAAACAGCCAGGCTTGGCTTCACATTCCCAGCATTCCCAGCCAGCCTTGTACACCTTCTCCTCCATTGGCTCTGACTGCCCCCACACAGAGGCAGGGAATTTAAAGAGACAGCGACCTTACTGTTCCATCCACTTGGCCTGACAAGGCGCTTGGCATCCTCACTCCATGGAACCTCTGGCCTCCAGAGTCACAGGGTTCATAGGATCAGTGCTCAAGTCCAGACATTGGAACTCGCATACTCTAGGCTGACACTCCAACGTTAATAAACCCTGTGTCTGATCCAGCGCCTTATCACGTCTCCTAGACGTCTCAAAGCGCTTCACAGAATAATAATAATAATAATATTGCATTTGATGTACAGTGCCTCATCAGAATATAATACAAAAGTGGACTGACTGTCTGTTTTCCGGGCGAAACACGGCAGCCGAATGCACACAGCAGTGTCCCCACAGACTGCTCGCGGGTTGAGCGAGTGACCAAAAGAGTTTAAAGGGATTATTGCAACAACAACAACAACAACAAAATGACATTTGCAGAGCGCCGTTCACGTCGGGAGGACGTCCCAAAGCGCTGAATTACTCCCAGAAACGCCATCTGCCAAAAGACAGTTCCTACTTACTGCTGGGCAAACAAAGAAAGGTTTGCGCAGAGAAAAAAAAACACACAGCAGCCCACTGTCTGAGGCTCACAGCCAGCCAGCCCACATCCATACAGAAACAGGAGTGGTCCAAGTTCTGAGCAATTGGCTGGGGTTGGAGCCTCTGGTAGTGTTTCTAAGTCCGTCAAGCTCTGTGGTAGCTGCAGGCAGTGGCCTCCTGTATCTCCTGAAAACTCTATAATTGACTATGAAATCAGATACCTGTGACACTGTTTCAACTAAGGACCAGACTGGGTGGGGGGGGAGAAAAATGCAGCCGCATTGTACATACCATAATAAGCAGATTCAACTGCGCACGTAATAAACAAATATTGATCTAATTCAGCCCATTGTTTTTATTGACAAACATAATAATCAATAATACAAGATTAAGGCAACTTAATAAAGAATTGCTTTACACAGCAAAACAAACAAAATGAGAATGTGTACTCCCGACTACCCGTAATAATATACAATCCTCACAGTTGATACAGCGCTTTCTCAGGTCTCTCGAGCGCTTCACAGAATATACCGTCAAGTGAACTGGCTGTATTTTTTGTGGGCGAAACACGGCAGCCAATTCCACACAGCCATCCGTGTCCCACAGACGGTGGTGGATTGAGTGAACAAATTTTTTACTTACTTGTAAACAGGAGGCACGTGGAGTAAGGAAATTTGCCCAACGTTTCGCCCTGCCTGGGAATTGAACCCAGGTCCCATCGCTTGAGGGGTCGTGTACTCTAACCACTCATCTTTTGTGTCAAATATATTTTAAAATAGCTTTTTACAATATTGGCTTCAACAAAGTTCTGCACTCCAGAGCTAAATTGCCCCCCAAAAAATTATCTCTCCGTTAGAAGCGCTTTCAACGCCACTTTAAGCAGAGTCGAATTAGTTAAATATTGACTAGTGAGGTCCTTGAGTTTACAATGCTATTCTCCATTAGCAGGTAAGCAAAATGAGTGATCAGATTATCCTGAGATAGTGACCTCTATAATAACCGTTATCTACTGAATAACAGTGGACAATACCGCACATCTACGGCCGAGTTAAGAACACACAAAAAAATTATGAAAACCACTTGGATGGCCCTTGTGTTTTAATCATCTCTGTTTTTTCTGCTGCTCCAAACAGAAAGCCAATTAAACCTATTAAGAGTAGAGAGATTCGCCCACAAATATAGTCAATTTTCCTACCAACCACGACCCTTCCCCTCCCCCCCCTGCTCTGGTCCCTACCTTGTTGTATTCTGTGAAGAGCTTTGAGATGTGGAAAGCGCTATATAAATGTAAGGATTATTGTTATTAGAGAGTTGACACAGCTTGGAATTCAGATTGGCTGACGGGGTATCTAATTTCAGCTCGAGTTTTGCCCTGGTTCTATTTTTCTCAAGTTTTTTTTTAAAAGCGCACAAACGCAACGCATCAAGGTACATTGCACCCTGATCTATCCAGTAATGATTGGCATTGCCAGGCTCAACTGGCTGCTCTTGTATAAATAAATAGCTTCATATCCACCACATCCGCGCCGTGACCAACTTTGCCTTTCTAATCTCCTCCGCATTGCCCGGCTCCACCATTGTCTCTCGCTCCAGGCTGCCCGAGACTGTCATCCACCTCTTCATCATATCCAGGCTCGACCACGTCAACCGTCAACACCCTGCTTGTCAGCCTCTCCAACCCCTTCCTCCATAGGCTGTGTCCTCACCCCCCCGCCCCCCACCATCTGTGCCCGACCCCACCACACACAGAGGACACAGTTCAAGATCCTGGTCCTCGCCAACAGAGCCCTCCCTCCATGGCCTCGCTTCCCACCACCTCTCGGCGACCTCCTAACCCTCTACCAACCTGCCAGCTTCCTCCACTCAGCGGGCTCTCAAGACCCAGCTCTTCAACCGTGCATTCGCTTACCCTCCTCCCCCTCCCCTCTGAAACACTGACTGCCCAGAGCCTTGGGAAGTCCTGCCGATGTGCAAGACGCTTTACAAATGTCATTGCGCCCTGTGTTCCAAGAGAATAGTTTACTGTTCAAAGCCAGTGACAATTTAGCCACAACAACAACAGCAAAAGTACCAAACATTAAAATACATATAGTTCTCCCAATTCTATTGCAACCTCGCTGTTGGCTTTGCTGTCACCTGGTTTCCCTCTATTCCTCACAGGAAGATAAACGATAGCGCAAGGAAAACGCGGAATGAGATGTGATTTATGCGCCTGAAAATCAATAAACACAAGAATTCTAAATGCAGTCCCTGAACCCGGAAGCAGTTTACTGTGAGAACTTGTCTGTTCAACCTCAAACCAAACATATCGAATGTCCTTCCTTCCTATGGTCATAAATTAAATATTTTTTTTAATAACATTTTTTAAAAAAACTTGCAGAATATGATTGACTCCAGTTACAGGTGGGTTGACTATATTGGCAGTTATTAAGTGAGGATAGGTCGCAAGAATAATAATAATCAGGAACCATGTCTGTTGAAAGTGTCCACTATTTGGCTATCAGGTTAAGTACTGTATACACTGTATGTAGTAGTATTATTGTAGAGTGCCAAATGTTTACATCTATTTTTAGTTAATAATGAGAGTTTACTGACACAAACATGATGATAAGTCAAACAACAACAACACCGAACATGTTTTACATGTATATTTTGAAACGTTTCTGAACGCCTTGCAAACTGCCACACCCAATGACAATTCCCTGAACCAAAGAGCTTTGAGATTACTGTACTGCTATGTATTTTCACCATCTACAAATTGAATGGGGTTTTTTTGGGGGTAGGGTGGGTGGGGGGGAATAAACGTTCACGATTGTTTAGATTTCAATCATAGATAATGTGGCGTTCTCACCCCAAGCTGACACAGAGACACTAGCTTGCGTTTGAGCTGGGTTTGCAGATTTACAGCTGTGTGTTCCTGACTTTCCTACTACCCTGACCTGATTTCCAAGCGAGCAGTAGATACAATGGGCTCATTAACTCACACACACACAGACACACACACACACTCAGTTAGTGTAGAGGAACAATTCTCCAACTAACAATACCTTCTTAACTAAGTTGAAATAAAGCATGAAATATATATGAGTGTCTTAAACTTAACGTTTATTTTTGGACAATTAAACAGACAACACAAAATGTTTTCAGGTTGGATATCAGGTTGCCGTCAGAAGCTGTTTGGTTGCAACCTTACAAGGGTTTTGCGAAGAGCTTTCCTGTCAACGTGCTGCTCTGGCGAATTAGCGCTCTGACACGCAGTCCGGCGTGGAGGGCACTATATAAATCGGAGTTGTTGTTGTTGTTGTTGCCTATTAATTGTCTATTGACTCGAGCTCTGGGACACTACGCCGCATGAAGGGGCACTATATAAATGCAAGTTGTTCTTGTTGTGACTGACAACAATTAAATGGATTTAACGGTAAGAAATCACTTCTATCCAGCAAGCATTGGTTCCAGACATCAACAAAAACACAAGTGGCAATAAAATGAAACCAGTGTTGGAAGTTCCAATAGGATCAGAACACAAATCAAAGTCAAGTCAGTCATCCCTCACTCCCCCCACCTCCCCCCACCATCCACGCCATGGAGAGTGAACCGAGGAATGGTAAATATTACACTGTTGCAGCAACAGTGGGGGGGGGCTCTTTTGAAATTGACATTAAGGGATGTTATTGGACTCAGGCTGGCTGAAGTCAACCCCTATTTGCATTTGTGTCTCATGACAGGGAGCCTGTCAGTAGATACGAAAATGCGTTGGAAGACTCCATTAATGAGCTCAAAATGCACCCTACACTACACTCAAAATAAAATGTAAAACGACTTATCGAACTACAGTAATAAAATTAACTATGTGTAATTTAATTGGACAAATAGCACAAAAGTAAATTAAGAGGATCTCACGTTCTGCCTGAACCATAATTAGTATCTAGCGGGAAATTATCAATGTGCTTGTGGCTGTGAAAAGTGTTTATTCGCAAGGCTCCAGACACCTCTTTTGCATAAAGATAAGAGTCTTTAGAGGAATTCTGAATATGTTGCATATCAATGAGAATGGAAATTTGTCTTTGAAACAAAAAAAATGTAATTGTCAAGAGAGCTGTGTACAATTGCCCTTACGCATTTTAAGCAATCTCTAAAGCAGGAACCAATGTTGGGACGTTTACTTTGTCTACATTTGTTTTTAAAACTGGAACAATGTTTTCTGCTCTTTCCAATGTAGAAACTCAACAAAGGAGGGATGGACCATTGTGGCATGGAGACAGTAAAAAACACAAAAGCTTAGAAAGGAATGAACAGTACATTCAACCACATGGTTACTATCTGATGAAAGGCTGTGTGTTATTTGTACTGTAGTAAGCTTTGCAGAATTATAATTCGGGGGGGGGCGGGTGGGACATTTCTTAAGGTTACTGATATAATGCAATAGCAATTGTCATTACCAATGGTCATTTGAAAGAGCTTTAAAAAGTAACATCTGCTCATCTAGTCAAGGGATATTGATAAATCCTAGTTTTTCTTTTTTTCTCTAATCTAAGCAGTCAATCTTTGATGAAGCTGATACTATAATAAAATTAGTATAAAACGGCATCAATTAGCTCTCTGAACCTGCAGACAGACACTAAATTTATTTCAAAGCAGCAAAGGACTGAGAAAACAACATAAGCCTAAAGGCTTAGATGAAGGGTGAGAGAATACCAGAAAAAAATAAATTTACATGCCAAACAAATGTTCATTTATTAAATGATTTTTTTTTAATTCAGAGTAATGCAGAGTGTGATAGAAGTGTGGTGACACCTCATAGTATTACAGCCAATATAATGTACAAATGCATAGTATAAATGCAACAAAACAACAACAGCAACATTACATTTGTAGAGCGCCTTTCACATCAGAAGGTCTTCCCAACTCACTGAACAGTTGGGATGGGGTGGGGGGGGGGGGGGGTGTCAGGACGCACAGTACAGACATTTCAAATTGTCAAGAGATAGTAAATGAAGAGGATAATTAACATCTGTTTCTTTATGCAGTGCCTGGTTTGTGGGCTGAATTCATCAGACATATGTGTTGTACTGATTTATGAGTTCTAATTCCTTTCAACATAAAACATTCATCACACACATTTGCTTTGAAGCAAATTGGATTGATCAAGTTTTTCTTATGAAATTTTCAGATAAATTATTTAAATTTTGCTGCAATTCAGAATTATATATCTCAGATTATACATTGCATTCGAACGCACAATTATGAATACACAATGTAAGACTGGATTTTTAAGAAAACAAATGATTTGAATCCGATGGAAAGCAAAACGGGCTACACTGGCCTCTATTCTGAAACTATTTTAAAATCTGATTTGCTTTAGTAATAATGCTTGTACTGATTTATATAAATAATAGATTACATTTACAACAACAGAAAGCAGGTAAACATAGATGAATGCGTGAATTCATGTGAATTGAGATAAAACGAAAGCCTGAGAAACAAAGTGGAACTGATACTTTCCATACAAGCAACACAAAAAAATGTTCAAACAATTGGAACATTTCCAATGTACCTGCTTCAAGAAGATATAGAGTCATACGATTGTCAACATCCAATACTGTATAGCTTTTGGCTCAGTGCCCACTCAATTTCTTATTGACTATACAGGATATTGAATTCTCAATTGATCCAGCAGATTGCTTGCAACTCAATAATTAAATGTGTGCAGTATATGTGCCACATATGTATACAATTAGCTAGAAATTCCAACTGAAACCTATTCTATCTTGTATATAACATTGATTTTCTTTGATGTGAAGCAAGAAGTTGACTCCTGGGCTAAATTAAAATCAGCAATAATAAACTGATATACTAGTGCAGAGTATTCAGTTCCATCTTCTAATGCTGTTTTGTGAGATAATATCCAAACCTATGGCACATAGCTAGTTTATTAGTGTGCCGAGATACATCGGAAAGACTAAGACTGAGTTGAAAGCACACAAATGTTTAACTTGTAGAATAGAGGAATCTTGTTAATATAATAGAATGTTACTATACAGTATGCCATAACTGACTTGTCCATATATCATGAATTGTTTATGTACATAAATCACCAGAACTAAATTCGCCTTGAATAATTACTTATATTGACAACCTTCAGCATATAAATTATGCACTTTGTGAGGATGTTCATGCTGTGCAACTACTGTAGTGGCATCGACTGAGCCTGAATCTAAATTTTGACAGACAATGTCATACATTAATCTGCCTTAAATAATGCACTCATTAGAACTGATCACTAGGAGGTAACATTTGATGAAATCGAAACCTCAATTGCTTCCAAGCATTCATTTATTGAGTTTTTTTTCTTTCTTTGCATTGTTGTCACTTGACCAGTCATCTTACACTCAGAAGGAAGAACTCACATGTTACTGCCAGCTCAAGCAACAATATAGATCTTCACTTTGGGTTCAGTATCGATTAGCAACCAACAGGCAGAAAGCATTAAAATGTACTTCAGAGCAATACACCCTCGAGTGATCACCATACCCCTTCCCTTTCCTGTTTATTATTATTATTTTCCCATTGCTTAAATTTTACTTCCTTCTCCATTGTTGCTGATGAATTTCCATACATCATTGTGTCCTACAGTTCAGCTGTCTTTTTCAGAGAGAGGGGCAGGTTTTCCATGAGATACAACAGCTTGACTGTACACCGACAAATCACATTGCACACATGGCTGAGACATCCAATTGCTGGACACCAGGCATCACTGGGGCTAGAACCGTGAAGTAAACATCTTAACTGCTACACTGTGGGACTATGCAAATCATTGTACACCAAGCATGGAAATAGTAAAGAATTCGCAAATTTTAATCTAAAGGAACAAACCTTTATTTAAAAGCACAGATTTAACATATGAAAATGTCAATTACAGTACTGTATGTTGATTAGGAGAGACCTTGATTTTCTCAGCAAAAGTTGACACACATTCAATGTTGATCAAGAGGGATGTGAAAGTTAATGTAAAGTGGAATCATCTTCAGCTGTCTGTATTATCAGATATGATGCACAACCTTCTTGGCCTTTTCCTTCCCAACTGACGGACCACAGCTGATGCTGAACTAGGCAAGCTGTTCCCTCTTCACAAGTAATACTATCAGCTGTAATGGGCATGAAATCAATGGTGATCTCTGGAGTAGCTAAAATGGTTAGCACCTGATGCATGTTACAATTGCCATTATACAATAAGCATTCCTCCTTAGTGTTTTTATAGGTAAGCACTTAAAGCCCACGTAGAAAATAGACATTATAGCAAGGTACTCAATGATTGCCTTACGATGGCCTTACTTTGAGGACCCCCTTTCAAAGAATGCCAGGATTGTCGCAGTCTTTCCAACTGCCTGTATGATGACAGTTTGCTTCCAATGAAACCACAGTCCTGTGATTGTTGCTGTAATCATAGGTTTCAATCACCCTCAGTCAATCAACCCTCTGGAACATTAGATCCACTCACAGATGTACAGAGAAAAGTCAATATATCTACTTCACAAACCTCTTAAGCAAAACATTATAGCTGTGAATAACTCCTAGACTTTTTCAGCCCCATAAGTTCATTAGCATTGTTAGGTCACCTCAAGACTTTGGGACAAATCTGTTTGATACTACAGTACCTTGTAGTCATAAGGTAATCTAATAAATTAGCTGGTAATCTAATAAATGCTAAGTATTCATTCATGTTCAATTCCTAACTGGGAAGACCATGCCTTTCTTTCGATGGCTGGCATAGCAAGATACATCAAACCATATTCAGTCACATTTACACAACATTATAAAATGATACACGTGAGAAACTGGTAGAATTAATCATATATATTTAATAGGAAAAAAATGTGTTTGGACAAGAGTAACGAGGCAAACTACTGTAAAATAATAATTATTGCGTTTGATATTGCTCCTATAACTTCCAAGACATCTCAAACTACTTCTCGGACTTTTAGGGGGTAATTTATCTTCCTTCCAGCTTGCAAGATTATTATCAGTTTGAATTTAGATTAAATATTATGTTGACAAATGGATTTCCAGTATGATACATTTCTTACCCTTTAAAGGTACTAAGCTGTGGTAGAATAATATCCAATTTGAGTTATTTGAAGGAAATACTTTCACCAATTTATTTCAAGGATTAGTATTCTTCCTGACCTGAAGAGTATGTATGTTGCATGAGGGTAATTCCATACAATGTGTGACACCACTACAAAAAGTTCATTGTGTCATTTGATTTAAACGCCTGACATGGATCAATAGTGTATAAGGTGAAGTTTCAAATTTAACAGTTACAAGACATAAGGTGGCCATTGTGGTTTTCAAATTGGCCACCAAATTATGCTTTATTGTGGTAGTCAAAAGAATAGTATTGATGTACAACTTGCTTGCTGCATTTCTGCCCTACTGTGTATCTAATTATATAACTTGTTTGAGTTTTAGCTTCTTCATGAGACAGGTTATTAAACAGATAACAAGAATTAGGTGATATAATTACTTGACAGCGACAAAATATATTAAAGTATAATGTATATTAATGTAATATCAGTTACTGGGAACATACTTTTTTTAATTTATGATACAGCCATTGAGAGATATTTGATGGTGCTTCATATTTTTCCTCTATAGTCAATCCCCTCCCAAACCAGCCTGAATGTAGAGTGAACGTGGGTTTATCTTTGTTTAAATCAGCTCAGTAACATGTGTAACATCAGTTACCATAGCATCAGTTACCAATGTGTAACATCAGTTACCAGAAATTCTGCATTATTCTGCATCATGCTCCCAACTTCTACTTATGCATGTATAAAAAAAGTAGATTACTTCATCATCATTTTGAAATTATAGACACTGCCAAGTAAGTACAGGTATGTTATTTTATTGTAAATATCAAAAAGTTACACAAAGGAGAAAAGGAACATTTATGCATTGTTTCATGATTAATAAAGAATGCAAATTCACATACATCATATTTTTGTGAATGTGATTCAGTAAGCTTTGAATTTTTTTTTACTGCCTCCGGTTAATTTTCTGCATCATAGCATGATCAAACTGCTAAAGAGTTTCCAGTTAGAACTAAATTGTGTACATGTATGAGAAGTTCATGCTAATTGAGTATTTAGTGTATGCTGAAAAAATAACTTGTGAGATTTTATATGGTAGGTCTACTTAGTAAAACAGATTGGACAGGTGCACACTTCATATAAATGTATTTTTTGTATTTGTTTTTACTTGTTTTTCACTTCACATGTGCATGTACTTCTGTTTCTATCTGAACGTATACAAAAAAAATGTTGCTTCCAGGATGTGTATTTGATATGAAATTCTTGTTTTTTTTTATCTTCATACATGTTTATAGGGCTACTATTGGTCTTAAATGATTATCATAGTCAACTTTCTTTAGAAATAAAGTGAAAGATGCTACATGTATACTGTACATGTGTGTCTGCCCTTTACTAAAGTTATAACATGTATCATCCATGTATTGTCACTTTATCAACCCATTTTTGGAGACTTTCTTAAACCATTCTTTTCTCAGTTATGTTTTTTCTTTGCCATGAACTTCTTTACTGTATTGAAATCTGGGTGATAAATAAATTTTTCTTAAATACTTGCCCAATTAGGCAAATTAGTATTTTTTTCAATATTAGAAAAATTGCTTGCCTGAGCATAACATTTCTATAACCCTATAACTGTTTCATACAACTAAAATGGATTTTCCACCAGCTCAAGTTGGGCAAGTTGTGTACTTCGCTGAAAGAAGTACTTGCTTGATTTTAACTTTGACTGGCCCTGGGCAACCAGGTAACCAGGCAAGAGCTTCTGTGGCACCCTGGTTAATGTTCTTTCTACACTGGTGCAAAGGTCTAAGACTCTAAATACAGCTTACTTGGGGTTTTCCAATTATATGATCTCTTACATTAACCTTACACTTAGCAAAAAGGAGTGTAACCTCAGTTATCCATACTTGCATGTTAGAATGGCAATAATTCAATGCATACCTGCCCAAATTCCTTACTCTATTGCCCAGCTGTAGTATGAAAACCAATTATAATCTCACATAAAAATCATCTCCCAGTAATGCACAGGGACATGAGATATCTTAGTGCAATAGAGTACCCAGGTTTTTGGTGTCCTTTTTGCGTAACGTCAAGTTCTTGCCCGTTGCTCATGAAAAGAAAGTCAATGCAAAAAGTCCTCTTCACTTAATTACACACAGCTTTTATAACCATTATCAGGAAATAGCCCTGTCAGTCTCATTTACTTAGCTGTATTGGACTTTACTGTGCAAAAATCCTGCATCTGTAACATCAGTTACAATGGATTTGCCAATGAGAAGAATTAGGCATGTCTCAATACATTTTACATCTAACACTTGCTATATTGACTAACAGACACACTGGTCAATGATGTACCAGCTACATTAATAGAAAAGGAAGTCAGGTTTGAATGTTTCTGATGGAAGGATGCATGCATGGCTACCTGTGATGCATTTGTTTTGAGCTTCTTTGTGAGATCAGATTTTATATCAGGAATCATAAACTATCAAAAATGAACATTGGTATTTGTCCTTTACTTCTCATTTACACCAGCTAATTAGGCTAGATTTGGATGGATGGAGGGAGGGCTCTCCCTATAGATGCTGCCTGAGTGTTCCCAGCCAATTCTATTTTCCTTTGTGGATAGATAGATGGACGGATCCAGCAATAATAATCCTTTCAAAAAAAATTGATCACTCATCCACAACTGTTTGTGCTGTGCTCAAATGGCTGCAGCGTTTCGCCCACAAATATACAGTCAATTCACTTTACAGCGTATTCTGTGAGGCGCTTTGAGACGTCCACAAGAAGTGAAAAGCGTGATTTCAAATGCAAGGATTATTATTATTATTATTATACAGACAGATGATAAAATTGATGGATAAGAGGATGGATGGCTGAGGGATAGGTGGGGTTGGGTGGAACCAAAATAAATATAATGAAAGAATATATTAAATCATAAATATCAACAATTGGTTAGATTTTGAAAGCATGAATTTGACAAATCCTAGACTATTGTTTTAAATTGTGCGTTCCATATTGGTAAGACCAGTTAACAAAGTTTTCCTACACTGTAACATTTGATGCACAGTAATCTTTCGTACATTGGACAACAAATCACTATTTACAGATTACTTGTATATAGAAAAGTACAATTGATAGCTATGCCTCCAATTTACATTGAATATATGTTCAATTTAAATTTAATAGAGCTGAAATTGAACA
The DNA here is from genome assembly GCA_035084275.1 of Hydrolagus colliei. Taxonomy (NCBI): domain Eukaryota; kingdom Metazoa; phylum Chordata; class Chondrichthyes; order Chimaeriformes; family Chimaeridae; genus Hydrolagus; species Hydrolagus colliei. Next base: position 2,683,432 of record CM068753.1, read on the forward strand.
GTACTGTATCTAGCTGACAGAAAAATAATAATTGATTACATGCAGCAAATTAGGGGAGAACTTCTAGCTTGACAACAGCAATAACATTAGTGGCCAATGTTTTAGCAGAATGCTTGATTAGAAAATATTGATTTTCTTGCTGAGCGAATGTACACATCAATCACATTCATGGATTTACAGATTGCTTTATAAAATGAGAACAGAACTGACACTCTCTGTTGGCCCTAGCAGAGATGAACCCTTGGAAACATAGTTCCCTTTACATACGTGTCGAAATTGCCATTTACCATCCAACAGTTCGAAAATACTGCCTTCCTTCTGTTTCATGAACAGAAACGCATGCCAGGCTGCAACCATACTAAAATCATAATCTTAAACTTCGCTCCCCCATTACCCCAGTCCTTGCCAGACTTCACTGGCTCCCTGTACCTGAGAGGATCGACTTCAACATATTCACCCTTGTTTTCAAGTCCCTCCACTCCTCTGTACCCCCCTATCTCTCTGATCTCCTCTCCCACCAACCCAGCACCCGCTGCCTTCGCTCCTCAGGGTCTGGCCTCCTCCGTGTCCCCCCGAATGCTCCGCTCCACCCTCGGCGGCCGAGGCTGTGGAACTCCCTTCCTCACTCCCTTCGCCCTCGCCCCCTCTCTCTCTCTTCCCAGTTTCAGGTCACAGCTGAAGACCTTTCTCTTCGACAGTGCCTTTGGTCACCTTTCTGCCCCTGCCCCTGGCTCGGTCCCAGGATCCGCTATTGTGAAGCGCTCTGAGACGCTGTCCGGCGCTGTATACATCAAAGTTGTTGTTGTTATAATCTGATTAATACAAAAAAATCTTAATTTTTTGTAAGAAAAATTCAAAATCTAACAAAAGGTGACATAACAATAACTGATATTATTGCATTTGATATACTGCTTTTCATGTCTTCTGGACGTATCAAAGCGCTTCAACAGAATAATAATAATAATCCTTGCATTTGATATAGCGGTTTTTCACGTCTTCTAGACGACGTCTCAAAGCTCTTCACAGAATATACTGTAAAAGTGTAGTGACCGCATACATATTTGTGGGTGAAACACAAATATAGCCAATTGCGCACAGCAGCGTTCCCCCACCTCCCCCACCACACACACACAAACATTGATTGAAAATGACCAATTGTATTATTGTGGTGTTTTTTGTCGCAGAGATTATTATTAGGCACGTGTGTGTGTGTGTGTGTGTGTAGAGTAATAAGGAAACTTGCCCCCCCAGGTAAACCCAAACCTAAATATCAATCTAAATGTAAACAAACATAAATAACTAAATAACTAAATAAGACAAGTTACCAATATCAAGAGTTTGAATCCTAGGGGAAGGAAAGAAGCCACACTAAAGCCAGCTGCTTGATATAAACTCCAGATTAAAAAAAGGCTTAGACAAAAAAATATATCTTTGGCTCTTCAATGAGGGTGTTTCCAAATGTCAGGCAGAGGACACAGCCGTTTCTGTTTGTACTTTGCAAGTTAAAGGAGGCGGACACAAATCTAGACCATCTCCAGCCAGCCATCTTGCTTTCTTTCTTCCCGCCTTCTCCACGGTAGGCGTTTTGGACCAATCAGAGCCGCTCCTATTGTCACACGCCTCCCGCCCTTCCCGCCCCCGCCCTTCCCGCCCCCGCCTTGCCGGGGAGCATGTGACACCTTTTACAGTAAGAGCGGTTCCGATTGGCTGGTTGGCTGAGTGTGGAGGCGATCGGACCAATCGGAGCCGATCGTATTGTCACACGCGGCGCGCGGCGCCGGCAGGCGTGCCGACCTTTACAATAAGAGCGGGCTCTGATTGGCCCAAAGGAGGCTTTTTTTTTGGGGTGGGGGGCGCAATCAGAGCGGCTCTTATTGTAAGGTCGGTCGCTCCCGGCGACGCGAGCAGTCTGAGTCCATTAGTCAGTCAGTCAGTCAGTCAGGCGGTGGTTTGTTGTTGTTACCTCAGTCTCCCTCCCCCCCCCTACACACACCCCGCTTCACTACCGACCCGGGCTGTGTCGTGTTCCCCCCCATGACGACTGTGCCATGAACCTGGGGTAAACTGATCTACCCTTTATCTCTCTCTGTGTGTGTGTGTGTCTGTCTCCTGTACTGTAACTGGAGTTACTTTAATTATCGTTATCAACGACAACAAGACACTTGTATTAAAATCAGCGCCCTTTTCAGGGCTCAGGTTCAAGCGCGCTCTGAGACGCTAAACTATAGTACACCCACTCGCGCGTGCGTCTATGTGTGTGTGTGTGTGTGTGAGAGAGGCGCTGTTTTTATTTAACCAATGCAAATTCTTCTTGTTCCTGGTGATTATTTTGAGGGTGATTTATGAAGAGACGTCCTTTATGGAGGATGTCCTCTCGGCCCGAAGTGTAAAATGTTGTTGTTGTTGTTGTCGTCGTCGGTGTGTTTATTGTTGGTGTTGTGGTGTTAGTTGTTGTTGTTGTGACGGTATATCTTTCAGCCTCTCTCTCTCTCTCTCTCTCTCTCTCCCACACACCCCTCCACCCCCCACTATGGAACTCTATCCCGCAAACCCTTCGCCTCCCTTCCTCAAAGTGCTTCGCAGGATATACTGTCAAGTGTGGTGGGACTGTATATTGTGGGTGAAACGTGGCAGCCAAGTTGCGCACAGCCACTTTTCCCCTTGCTTCCCCGTTTTTTGAGATGTGAGATCATTGTTTAATCGGTGCGCAATAGTGCAATAGATTACCTTGTTGAAGAGCGAGCCATAGTAAACAATGGGGTCGCTGTAAATCTAGTTATCCTCCACTGTACTGTAGTCATGGACATTGTCATGGAAAAGCACCCTGATAAAAAGTTTACTTGAAGCTGGAGCACGTCTTGAAATGAATAAAAATATTAATCCTTGCAATGTAAATCAACTGGAAATTGAATTGACTGTATAATTGTGGGCGAAACGCGGCAGCCAATTCCGCACAGCAGTGTATCACAAACAGTCATGGATTGAAATGACCATTTTATTATTGTTTAGGTGTGTGGACTAAGGAAATTTGCCTAAGCTTTCTATTGTCAGCCTGCGACTGAAAGGTGCTGCCAGAGAAGACCAGCTTATTCTGTTTTGCGAAAATTTTACATCAAGAACCTGCGAACAGAGGAGCCAAAGTCACGAATATTTAATGCGCAACAGTTCATTAGCTTTATAAAGCAGAAATATGTGCAATTTTACATTGATACAATAAGCAGGGTTACAATGTATATAACATAGGACTGACAATATCGAAGTCTACAGGCAGGAGGCGAACTTCTCTTGTTTGGGAACACCGATAATAAAAGGCGATCAATCTCTTGCAGCTGCGTTCTTCTATCGTTTCAGTCTGTTCTGTTTTCTTTCAATGTTGCTGAAATCTTGAAACAGAATGAGGAGGGGGGGGGGGGAAAATACCTTCTCGCCAACTTGAATTCAGTACTCAGTCTGATCACAATGAACTTTAGCTTTTATTGTGGTTCCTTTTTTAAAAAAACCATTAGGTTAATCCGTGCGTCTACGTGTCCTCACCCACCTGATAGTTGTTTAATTTGCTGGGGCTGATCTGATTGAAACAATGCAGGACACATACATCAACAATTAGCAAGACAAGTTGCAGCAGCGATAAATTCACTTGTGAACCAATTTAACTATTCAAGGCACAATATAGTGATGTTCTTTCATAACATTTTATCTAACTTTATACTTGTTACGCTGGCAACCTTCAATATAAATTCTACTACTCAGCTCAATTTAATTGGGCTTCGAGGTTTTCAAGTCATTTTGTTACTGACTGATGAACATAAGCAACTTTCACCTAATCAAAACACCTAAATTTTAATCAAGATTGGCATTTTACAGGTCATCTCGATACTTGCTAACAAGCATATGCATATCTAACCCTAACAATAAGCATATCCACAACAGAAGGGAATTGTCTCCCAGTGTTGTGATCCCAATCTATAAATAAAGTTGGTGATTCACTGTTGTTGGGATTTCCGATCTGAGGTTCGAAATGTGACCCGACAATCCAATTAAGGTGTGATAGGGCTTTATTAATCAAAGCAACAAATACAAAATAACTAAAATACTAATGCCACTAGAAGTAAAAACATATACTACCGGTTTCGGAGCAGTCAATTGCAAGTCAATTTCTATGCATCTCTCTGCGGGAACTGTTGCTTTTCTTGCCCAAAGTTAGGATAGTTATACTATTTGCCCCTTGTATCCTCCCCTCAATTCCCCTAATCGCATTCCTTGTCAGTTCCTTATCTGTACTTTACAGGTAACCCACGCTGGGGGGGGTTCCCTGAGATAAAGCAGCCTACCCGTTACTCCTTAATATGTGACGGCTTGTTTCTCCCTTCCTTGGGTCGGTGCCTGTCTCTGAGTGGTAAAAACAATTAGATAGATTGGCGTGGGTTTACAGAAAGCTTGGTTGCTTTAATTAGGTATATTTAAAGGAATCCGTTTTTCTATATTATCAGCGAGCGACAGCCCGCTCCTCTCTCGGAACTCGTTCTTTATCTTGCTCCTTCCATTGCAACTGACTTGTTAACCGCTAGAGCTAAAGCAGCTTATCAAGTAAATTCTTAACATATTTGGTTCTAGTCAAGAGTAAGTAGTTTCTAACAGTTTCTATTCATTTCTGACAGTTTCTTTTTGCTCAATATCAACCTTTTCTAACAATGTGGGTTGGCTGCCCTCTTCCCCCCCCCCCCCCCCCCCCCAGGCATTACAGTAAATTCTGTGAAGCACTTTTGAGGCTTCCTCCAAATGTGAAAGGCACTGTATCAAATACGATGATTTTTTTTATGCATAGTAACTTTAGGAGGACACCAAAAAAGATATCTACAAAGCTTAGTGACTAAGAGCGGTCAAAATAGGTAGGAACAACATGTACTTCCAACATTCCTTTTCTGTGGCAGAGTTTTCAGCAATTCATCTTTACTAGATCAAGCTAATCCCTTGATTAGTGGGCCAAGTATTTCATCAAATGAGGTTGAATTACAGTACCACTGCTCCAAAGGAGTGGTGAGTATTCTGAGATGGTCACCAATATTAATCCCATCAATGGTGTATAATTCTAAATAGGCTATCTTGTTTCTGGAAGACACATTTCCTGTAGATATGTAATTAAGATAATTTGTTCGCTTGGATTCAGAGGATAAAAGTGCAATATCTTTTTTCAGGGCCCTTTTATTATTGCACTTTGGAAGATTAGCTGAATCTGGAGAGACTGGGATGCAAACCCTGATTTGTGTGATTTATTGTTGCCTTAACCCACAGGTGTGGGAAGGAATAGTGATTTAATTGATGTGTATAAGAGCAATTTTTTCCTTTTTGTAGGGATGGTTTAAAGCTTGAAACACAGCTTTTAAATGGAAAGGCTCGAATACTTTTAGCACTTTGTGGTAAGTGTCAATTTTTAAATAATGCTTCTTCACTTGAAAAGCTAAAAATGTTAAACAACAATAAAATAACATTTGCCTAACACCTTTCACATCGGGAAGACGTGCCTAGGCGCTAAACTAATTAAAGTGAAACCGATGCTTACCTGTTCTGCATTATTCATGGTTATTCTAATTTTATTTGTATAGATGAATCGGAAAAAGACACAAAAAAGGTAAATAGTTCAAAATGTTTTTTTATTTGTGCAGATAATTTAGATGTTACCAACAGAAGGCTTTCAGATTTTGCTCGGTGTACGTATCCTGGCAGTTTATGGCTTGTGTGATTGTATTAGTTCTGAAACAATCTCGCCAACACTTCTAGTGGATCTCACAAGTTGATCTCTTCAACCTGTTACCAAGACTTAGTAGTCTTGGTAGCATGTGTAATGTGAAAGTAAACTTTTATCCAGTGATAAAGATCAAGGTAGTTTTATTGTTTAAATCACGTAGTTGTATATCATAATCTTATAGAAATAACTGCATAGTTTTAAGAAAGCTTAAGTATAAGACAATATTCTAAGCTGCAATATATATTTCAAAATAATTGACAGATAAAGAGCAAGCACAGAACTCGGACTCAACTGCTTAGAACCAAACAGGCAATCCAGGAACTTTCCCCAACCCCTGAAAGCTATTCTACGACAGAAAAGACGGCACTGAAACCTGCTGTAAATCTTACTGCTGCTGTGCCCGAGAACAGTGCAAATAAAGAACTGATCACGGCCAAAACTGGACCAGCTAATTCTAAACAAAATCATGGGGAAGCAACGCTTAAGACTGGCCAGTCTGGAACTAATTTGCAAAAGCCTAAAACTACAGTTAAGAAGGTTCCCACGTCTAAACAGCCACCGGGACATCAAAAGATCTTGTCGGAAGACGTGACAAAAAATTTGCTATGTCTGACCCAGGAGCAACTCCAGCAGATCTTGTCCTCCATAGGTCACATTAAAGGAAATTCCCATCAAAATCAGGAAGAAGTTAAAGGTACAATCCCAGCTACTGTTGGTGGCACCAGAGGAATATGATGCTCTGCTAGCGTTTGGTAGTTTGATACGTGTGTCCATTGTATTTTAAATGAAAACTATTATGTTCCTATTGTGTATATTTCTTCCCTTTGCTGAGCATTCGTTGCTCCAAGTCCATTGTTTTGACAGCCGTTAACATGTCCTCTTGCTGAAGTGCACGTTTCGCCTGAGGGCCTAGAGCTTTGTGACAGCCTGAGCCTCTGAGCTACACCTTGTCCTGTTCATGTTAGGCCCCCACACAGGTGACCCTTTAACAGAGATTGCTGACAAGCATTAATGATCTCTTGGCTGACTTGCCACCAACATGATTCATTAAAAGTTCTACTTAAATATTTTTTGAAAACTCCCCTACCCCAAAAGGTCTGTGAAGATTAGGTTTCTGCAAGGAGCTACAAATGTCTTGTTTCTGATTAGAACAAAAAGTCAAAGAGAAGGGAGTTGAGGGAGTCGTGGCTGCGGAGGAAATAACCAGGCCAGACTGCAAGGCCGCTCAGTTGAACAACTCATCACAACAACCAGGGGGACCTAATGATTGTGGAGCAGGCGGCAAAAACGTTAACCCTGACGGCAGGTAGGTGTTGACAGTAGCCTGGCTCAGTTTGAAACACTCTCCCGTCCACGTCAGAAGGTTGTGAGTTCAAGCCCCACGCGGGGACTTGGAACTCGTAGTCTAAGCTGATAGTATTGCATTATCGGCGGTGCTATCTTTTGGATGAGATGTTAAACTGAGATCCCTTCTGCAGTGCCTTGGGGCGTCCTTCCGACGTGAAAGGCACTCTATAAATGTAATTTTGTCGTTGGTGTTGCTTGTTCAGGTAGATATTAAACATCCTATGGCATGTCACTATCCTCTATCACTATCTCATAGGAAACAAAATAATTATTTCCCTGCTATTGTTGATTATTCCAGAATCTTTTGGCATTGTGTCTATGAAGAGTTCATATAACTGTAAAAGATGATCTCTTGCGTTTGGACTTGATCATTCTGTAGAAACTGATAAGAGCTGCTTTCAGCTACAGAACAATGCATTGTTTAATTAAAAATTTACACTATAAAAGCTGTTGGAAAAGCGTAAGTGTGACAACAAAATCAGATTATTTTTGTAATTGAGCAGCACCTGCAAGCAAGGCGAAGATGGTTTGTTCACTTACTTTGGAGAAAGAGAAAATGGGAAGGAACTCCTGGAAGCCAGGAAAATCCAGTGGAGGAAAGAGCTGGGTATGTACTGTAAGCTGTGGAAGTGTTCTTTTTTTAAAAAAGGAACCTTTTCGGGAAGTTTATCTGTGGAAAAAGAAATCACATATATATATATTTAACTTTCCTAAATGGGGTCTATGAGATTGATTTTGCAAGCAAAATTTAAATATTAATAAATCGCTATCATTTGACATTAATTAATTGAAAATTGCTTTTGAGAATTTCAGTCTAAAGTTCTTAAAACAACAAGCTATTCAACTATTGGGGCTTGAGAGTCAAACAAGATGATAGCAGAACCCAAGGGTCAACTACCTTCTGCTTGATGTTTGATGTGTATTTTCTGACTTCAATGGGAGCTTTAAATGGTATCTAATCTAACTTCTTGTGAAATGGATGAAAGGTTTTCCATCTCCCAATATTGACACACACAATCCGCTCTCAGGAAATTAGAACATTTTGTCCTGTTGGTTATAATTTTCAAGGTAAATAAAATGATTTGATGACTGCGTTAATAACTTTGACTGCTTTAAATCTACAGATGAACAGGTGGCATTCAAGAAGCAATCCCAAAAAAGTCTTGCACCTGAGGTTTTGGTGGAGAGGAATCCATGGGGAGCCCATGACACACCCATGTCAATTAACACAGGGAAAATGCTCAGATCTGGTGAAGCTACGGTAGGGCAATTTAGTGCTGGTATCTAGAGAACAATTCTTAAATTGGCCTGTGTATTGGGATTGTATTTATTACAGTGCCTTATCAAAATATCTCAAAGCACTTCACAAGTTGTTCTGTGAAGCGTGGTGTATTTGTAGGCACCTGAAGCAGATGATTTGCACCGTTTTATTGCAACTGTGGGATTGAACTTTGAGAACATGTTTGAACATTTTGATGTTTGAGACTGTTTTTAAATAAAAACGTGAGTGATTTCTTGCTGTTTCTCGCGGTTACAGGTTACAGCAGCCGTGCCAGCCCCATCAGGCCCATCTCCTAATGGTCGAGTGATTAACATTGGGAATGCACCAATGCCTCCAGAGGCCCGCAGTGGACAATCCCATCATTTCAGTTCACTAGATGCACCTACTGCCATCCGCTCAGTTTTTGTCCTTGGGGTAAGAGCCGTCAGCACGTTTCACGTCGAGAGACGAGATACTTGTCCCAAGACACTGAAAGAGAACAGTCTTGGATGATGTTGCGAAATTCTCAGTTGCAAGTTTACTAGTTTACAGCAGAACAACAACAAATTACATCCCAAGGTGCTGGTGCAGACTGTCTGATTTATTCTGGTCTGTTGAATCAAGTTATTATAGAACTGTTTACTCTTGCATCTCTCAGGAAGCAGTACCTACGGAGGATCTTTTCAACGCGGTAAAAAAGGAACAACAACAAAAGTGGCTTCAAGAACTGGATAAACAAAGGGAGGAATTGAAAGCTAGGAAATTCCAAGAAAAGTTAAAATACGCTGAGGTATATCTCCAATGACAACCCAGTAACAGTGTAGCAAAATGTTGTCCTAAGATTTAATAAGATGTATTTCCTTATTTGTTGCAGCAAGTCACTAGTATATCAGATTATATCCGTCTGTATTTTCTTGTTCAATAGTAAGTGCGTGCCAGATATGCATTTTTTTCCCAAATTTTTTCCACATTAGCTTTGAATGATTCTGTAGCTATCAAAATGCGTGAATATTTTCATTTTTAAAAGAACAATATTAATTTACAAAAATATAAATATTTTGTGGCGTTTCTTCCCTAAAGGTTGATTTCATCTTTTGACTTTTGGTGAGAGTGGTTTTATGTCTCCGGCTGCCTGTTGCACCGAGGATTTGCCAAGCTTGTTAAAGACTTTTATCAATAGGAACTGCAGTATTCTTCTGACTTTGCCTTTTTTTTTTTTGCTGCTTCGATAGACTGAAGATCACAGCAGATGGGCTATGCATTTTGATTCTTTCCAAAAGAATTCTGACCTCCATTCTCCAGTGACTGTCGGTACGATCAGAGGAACAGTGGAAAAGCCATGGGAAAGTTATCAGCAAAATGCTATATCTGAATGGCAGCAATCTTCTGTTCAGTGTGCTCCTCCACCCAATCACCTCAGCGCTGTGGGAGCGGATGTTTGCGCTGAAACTCATCCAACAGCTACTGTACAAAAAGCCAGGTTAGCTCCAGCTAGGACTGAGGGAGACAATAGCTAAATAGTCCTCTTAAGTGTATCAAATGAAGTGTTCAGCCTGTCCCTGTGGTTCTCAAAGCGCTTCTCGAAGCAGTTCTCGACGTCTACTTATCCGAGTACGTCGCCTATATTTATATGAATCTCGTGTGAGCATTCTTCTGTCTATTCTGGCGCTTGCTGTAAACGCATGTGTTCTCTGCCTTTGTAGTTACTTACTGTTGTAAGGATATTGGGAAAAGCACATGTCTCATCCCGAGGAGAGAACCTGTTGACCAATGGGAGTCTGTTTATTTGTAGCCCAAGGTTGGGTGTTGACCACTTTGATTTAGGATTAGTTTTCCGGCAACATTATAATCCCTTTTTCTCCTGATTCTAACCTAACGGTGTTTCTTAATCATATAACCATGTAGCTGATGAAACTTCTATCTGGTTTCGTAACTCTGGTTTTAACCCTTCATCTCCCAACATCACTATGCACAGCCATGTATAGACCATGCGCTCGGTTGTGTATCATGCATTTTCCTGGCTCGTAACCAGGACTATCTACTTGCAAGAATTTCCCATAGGGGTAACTCAGATGCTATCCCCTGCCTCGTTCCAATAACACCAGGTGACACAACTGGACCCGAGAATCCGAAAGGACTTTGTGTTATAGTCACAAGCCGTTGCTGATTAACTTGCCAGACTCAGTTAGAGCATTCACACCATTGTGGGTTCAAGTTCCACTTTATCACACTGAGCTCAGTCTAGGCTGACACACACCGATGTAGTATTGGGGGTACACGGTATTGTAATGCTCTCCTAAATGGTGTTTACACTTGCTTTCCAAGTTTCCCAAGGCAATAGACAGAAATGGGAGTATTCTTGTTGCCTTTCAGCTTTCTGCGCTCCATGACAGCCTTACTGGATCCTGCCGAGCTCGATGAACGAGAATTACGGCGACAGAAACAGCAAGAGCACCAGGTATCTTTATAATCTGAAGCCTCACTGGTTCAGCAGTGTAGGCGACATTACATCCCTGTGAGCAAAGCCCTGAAATGTAATATAAATATAATTAAATATAATTCAGATTAAATATAAACTGAAATATAATCTCCCAAATCACCGTCTCTGCACGTTACATTAAATCCTGTGAAACATGTTAAGGCTTTTTCGGCTGCCCGATAAAGAGCTCTCTGAAATGCCAAGAATGATTATAATATTTTTGGTAAACCAACGCGGTTGTGATTACCTTTGTATGAGAGAAAAGCAACTGAGCGTTTGTGTGTTAGAAAGCCATAGCCCTGCAAGTGGAGGAGCGACGCAGACACAAACAGCTGCAGGAGGACAAGAAACGTCAAGAAGACCAGAAAGAGGAGTCACGTTTGGCGGTGGAGAGAAACAAGTTACAGCAGCAGTACGAGGAGGAAAAGAAGCTCCTGATGGAGAAAGAAGTAGGTTTTTTACTGATGTGTTTACCATCCCGGGGAAGGTTAGATTAGTTCAGGATCTCACCTAGCATTGCTGCATGTAGGGAATAATACTGCAGGTGAAATCCAGTTAGTACTAATGAGTGAGGGTTTGCATTGGTGCAATCTCTTATTTGCTCAATTGTAGTTGCCAGTAGGTGGGAGAGATGAGTTTTCCTACTGGTTATTGTGAATAGATAATCTGTTGCTGGAGACTGAACGTAAGTGCTTGTTTAGCTTTGATTAGAGCAATGTTCCAGTAGTAACTTCCACTTGTTGGGTTCATTGAGAATCTCACACCGACCAAATTCAGCCGTTTTGTTTCCCAACAATAGAATAACGCCATCTTCATTAGTTATCTAGGCTAAATCTTAGAACTCGCCGAAACTTTCACCCCCCAAAAAATAATTTTTTGATTTTTACAGATGCAAAAAACTCGTAAAACTGACCAATTGTACGAGGTTATACAGAAAGCTCAAGAGTTGGCGCAAAGGGACAAGCAGGAACAGCGTATGAGAGAGTTGGCTCGCAAAGGACACGACATTTCAAACCTTCAGAAGAACGTAGAAGGTGTGTAAGTTTGTGTTTGGGGCTGAAGGAGACTATAATATTTTGTTTGTTCGTCTATTATATTTTCTTTTATTTTAATATAGATCACTGTTCCTTCCTGCGTTTAGGTACCCCAGGTTATGTGGGTCGGTCTCCAGGCCACTGCAGTGCTCTGGGCTTTGCGTATGAAGAGGTTAATGAGGATCTAGCAGGCATGTCGGGGATAGAGCAGTCCCACACCACAAAACAATGTGTACAGAAAGGTGGGTCGTTTTTCTGATGAGTTCGAATTCGGTTGTTTTTTGAACTGTTCCCGCCCAAAGCTAAAGCTTGGGAGGCAATAAGACAGAAAATGTTTAGTTACACACCGGCGGGAAGGCCTTTTCAATTTGATTTAATATGAAAACTGTCAAATCATTGTCATAAATGTCTGCAGACAGTTATTAAAACAGGTACAGGTTTCATGCTGACACCTGCAAAAGGTGATTTAGGGCAGGCTGATCTCGACACCAGGAGAAATTCATAATCCTTTGGCTAATTGTTTAGCCCACAAAGTATTACAGTATCCCATCGTGTCCAGCCTGTACCGTGACTGCATATGTTTTATAGGTAAACGCGGCAGCCAGTTTGTTGATAGCACAAACAGCTTTCAAGTGAACGACCCATTTTATTTGAGGGATTGTTGGCCTGGACCCTCAGGAGAAACTCCACCCAACCAGGCAGATGGGAATCTTGGTGCAAACTGGATTCATAATGTCCCAACACTTTTTTGTTTTGCAGAACACCGTGATCTAGCTGAGAAAGTGACCTACAGTCGTCAGGTTCTCAACCACAATCTGGTCAGTTACACTCCGGATATTCCTGCAGAATACAAAATGGCACCTGATGAGAACAGAACGAAAAGGGAGTGGAAGCCAACCGAGAAGGTGTTGGTCACGGGGAAAGAGAATGCTTCAAAACAAACCTCCGGAGGCAAGCGCACTGCGCGAGCCGATGGGAAAGAAAAACTGAGCGCACGGCCGGAGTGGAACGCAAGCAAGACAAATAAAAAGTACCTTCCAGCATCAAAACGCTACCCACTAGAGTTACAGGAGGAGAGAGAAGTCAGTAAAATGAGGAGGCAGGCAGAGCTGCTGCACCTGTTGGAGAAAAATGCTCCCGAGCATCGCACCCACAAGCAGCAGTGCTCAGCCGAGGCCTTGCCAGACAAAACATCTTCGCCGGGATCCCCTGGACTCCAAGCCAAAGCCACCGCAAAGGTTTCCTTTCAGGCTGAGGACAAGCTTGTTCGTCCCTCACAAAGGAAGGTAATGACTGAATTGTGGTAAATACTACAGTGCAGGGTATCCCCAACAACATTGTGATATCTACCCTATTATCTAAAAATATATATAGACTGTATATCATCATTTCATCAGATGTTGTAATGGGCTCCCAATGTTTTGATCACCTCGTATACCTGGGTACTACAGGACACGCTGTACAGCGACTCATTGTCTCCCTGGCCAGATCAGCCGCATAGAATGTCCTGGCCAGAAGGGAGATTTTGATGGACTAAGGCGAGTCTGGGAAAAGCGATTTAGTTTAAATCCTCTTCCAAGAAGTGTACCTTATGCTTGTAGAAAAATTAAGGATAAATCATTTCACGGTAGCTGGGGAAAATGAGGTGGAAATTTGCAGAAAGTGGGGTGTTCAATTGATTTTGACACTTGGAAGATGTCTAGAATATTGAAACCCATTCAAAAAAAAGCAGTTCCAGATTATATCATTTTCAAACGATATCAAATATGCAAATAATTTATGACTTAATTAAAACGGTGGTAAATCTTTTGACAGGAAAAAAACGAGGCAAGAAGCAAACCGAACCACATTGTTCCTCCAGGCAGAGATTTCAGGTGGGATTAAACCGTTTGGGGATTAAATCCAGATAAAAGCATTATTTTGTGGAAGTGAACGTGGGGAAAGATTTTCAAGGGAACACAGTTCAAATGACCCACATTCAGTAGATTAGTAACAGCTTGTTTATTACAATGTCTGCAATAGAATGTGAAAGGTTGATCAAATGTAATTTCTGTACTTTTTGGTCAGTCAGTTAGAAACACACCAGCGTGCTCAAAACTAGCCCTGTTTTAAGAGTGGTAAAATTTTCCTGGAATAGCAAAACGTTCATTGCAAAGCCTTTGCTCCTGACGAAAACAAAACGGAGAGTTTGCCCTTTGCTGAGTTTTTACTGAGACCTTCTCTTGCTTGTAGATGTGATTCCCCACCAGTTCCCGCCTTGAAGAACAAACTGCTTCAAGTGGAGCAGAGGCAAGTGAGCGAGGAGACCAATCCAGCTCACGATGTGGGCGCAGACCACAGGCCTCCCTCGTCCAAATTCGTTCCTTACGTCCGCACCAATGAGGTTTACCATTTGGATCCGGATGCTCCCATGTCAAGGCCTTCATCCAATGACCCTCAGTACAGGCAGTGCAAAGGTACTTTGCCTCCATTACACTCGCACTTACCAGCTGTGTTGAATGTACATCAACAACAAAAACAACAAAATGACATTGATAGAGCCTGTATTATGTAGTGTTGGTCCAACACCACAATCGTAGAACAACTTCAATTTGAGTCCAATTCATATCAAATCCGGTTTAATCAATAATCTACACTGTGTATGCAAATGACTGAAGCCGGTAACCCATAAACACAGCCCTGTCCATCACTGGGGGACACTTCCCAGCTTATTGTATTGGCCTTGAGCAGTAATACACTATTGATTGAACAAAATTTTCTACGACTGATACAGTTTGCCTGAAACTCAGACTTTGTGTGTTGTGTAAATCAAATGCTGTTCAGGTCCTGAGAGACAGGATTTTTGTGAGTTTTACTGTACTCAGATTTCTACGTCTTTCAGTGACTGACGACTCGCAGGTCCACAGCTCTACTGCCGGACCCGAGAGAGATCCCTTACTGAACCCTGATCTGGTGAGGAACCGGGAAAGGCAGCAGGCCATTCTCAAAGGCCTTTCTGAGCTTCGCCAGGTAATGCGTTCTAATCAGCCAGTTAATAGCCTGAGGTCTTTTATGATGCGTTGAAGTGTGTAAAAAGTAAATTGGAAGATGCAATCAGTACTTGCCTATAAATGCAGTATTTATATTTTGACAAGACTTGTACAATTATAATAAAGGTACAGTAAAAGCCCGTTTATCCATGACCCAACCAACTTCCGGTACCTTCCATATAACCAGTATCTCAAAAAAAAGGTCCGCATTCGATTAGCCAGAATTTATCCGGCACAATGTATTTTTTTAAAAGAATTTTTTTTGTGTGTTTTCAGCCGAATATCCGGCATGCGCTTTAACCAGCATTGGCCAGGTCCTGAGGGTAAACAGATAAATAGGCTTTTACTGTATAAGTATTCTATTGCAACATTTAGTTTCAAGACCAACATCCAAAACTCAGTCCCACATTAAATCCTCTCCCTTTTCTCCATAGGGTCTAATGCAGAAACGGAAGGAGTTAGAGACTAATCTACCGCCCAGCGTTTCACATCAAGATATTCCCTTTCAGCATGTATGATGAATTAGAAACAAATTATGCTGAGATAGCGCAATATACCCTCTGAAATTCATGGATCAGATAGTTACAGCACTTTTATTACTGTGTATTCTGTAAACCTGTTGGAAATTATTGTATGCACTGAACCACACACCTACTGGCTGCTAGTTTTTAATACAGACGACTCCTCTACAAAAGTTTACATCATCAAGTCACCAGCAGTTATACGACAGGTGTTCAGTGCCTCGGGATGTCCTCCCGACGTGAAAGGCACTACACAAATGTAATTTTATTGTTGTACTGTTGGGCAGGCCTATGCAAAAGTATGAATGGCGTTGACTTCTAACGTGGCAAAAGACTGGCTGTTTATCTGATACAAGCAGTCGAGACATCTTTGATGAGAGGGGGAAGGTCATGTTTTGTTAGGGCTTCCTGTTCCTCATTCAATGTTGGACTTGCTAAATTGAGCTGGCTTTAAGAGTTAATGGGTTACTTACTGTTCCTTTCAGTGCTGCACATACTATATTAAGAATGTTGTATGGCTTTTTTTGCTAATTTGACTACTTCCAGGTGCAGGATTTTACACAAGCGTAGATTTGAGCCTCCCTCATACCCAATCTGTAAACTATACCACGGCCTGTACAAAACACCTGAAGAAAAAATTGATTTCTTAATACACTTAATTGACCATTACTTCTACTTTTAAACTTGTGTTGAATATGTTGTTTTGAGTGAGTAAATTAAATAAAGCTTTGTTTTTCATTATTTTGGCAATTCATCCACAACTGAAATAAATTGTGCCAATTAGTAATTGTGTGGATTCAATTCTTTAATTGTTGTTTGCAAGTTGTCTGTCTAGTCTAGGGGTTTAAGAAAATGTGTTTAG
Organism: Hydrolagus colliei; assembly: GCA_035084275.1. Classification (NCBI taxonomy): domain Eukaryota; kingdom Metazoa; phylum Chordata; class Chondrichthyes; order Chimaeriformes; family Chimaeridae; genus Hydrolagus; species Hydrolagus colliei. The sequence goes on from CM068753.1 coordinate 2,699,711, forward strand.
GCTACAATTCAAACGCAGAACTTTCTGTCCTTTCCCACTGTCCCAAATCTACATGGCAAGTTTTTAGTTGCACAGTGCCATATTATATCAAATGCAAGGATTATTATTATATCGCGTTTCACATCTTCTAGACGTCTCAGTGAATTAACTATATTTGTGGGTGAAACACAACAGCCAATTAGTCTCCCACAAACAGTCATGGATTGAAATGAACAATTTATTATTGTTTTTTGGGAGGGATTATTAGGCATGAGTGTGTGTAGAGTAAGGAAACTTGCCCAAGGTTTCGCCCTGACCTGCCTTGATTTGAAACAGGTCTCAGGCTTGTAAGACAAGTGCTCTAACCCACTGAGCTACTGGACTCCACAATGATGGATGCAGTCCAGATTTATATGCTTAGTTACCAAGACAGTTTAATGTGCACAACTGATTATTTTTTAAAGTTTATAAAATCAGAAATTAAATTTGAACGTCAAAATTGAGGGAAGTAAATTTTAAACATTTTATTAATACAACAGTGGAAGAACTTTACAATATTTACATTGTTCAGTTTTATGCAAGCGTTTTATTTAATGCTGGAGAAAACACGTGCCAAATCGGCAATACACTTGATGTTGAGGTATATGAACACAGTTGAGTACAGCATGCTGCTGTAAGGCCAAATAAACATTACTAAACATGCATAACTTTTAAAAAAAAGTTCATGAAACTGTACAAAATAAATTAAATCTTATCAAAAATGAAACTGAAGATCAAAAGTAAAGTCTTTGAAATCTTAAGCAAAAATGCATCTTTTTTTAGCAACATTGGTCAGACTTAACAGGCTGATAATATGAAATGGTTGAAACTGCATATCACATTATGTTCAAACATACTCTGATCACACACAAAGTGTAACATGCTTCAAAAAGAAATGCTTTGCAGTACAGTTTGACTTGAGATGTGTGATCAGTCACCAACAATTGTATTTAACATAAATGACCAGTGAACTATTGTGGCTTTGGTCATGAGGTCCACACAATTCTACATTAGTTTCCTAAATAAGGAAAATATGTGCAAGAGATTACAAAAACATTTAAAGATAGCAAAGGTTTTTTTTAAAAAACTTGCTTAAATAGACACCCAAAGGAAATTCAGGACTTTTAAAAGGTTCAACCATGAAAGGAATCACTAGTTTGTGAAAAACATCAAAATGACAACAGATCATTTGTAATTTCAAACAAAACAGGTCACTAATCAACACATACAGGATGTGTACACATTTACTAGTCCATAATGACACTGTCCATTCTATCAGTTTCAGTCGACATCAGATTTAGAAAGAAAAAAAAGTTGAGATGCCTGAACGTGTACTTCCAAAGGTTAAGCACCTGCTCGTGCCAAGTTCTATGAATTTACAAAAGTTCCATCAGGGTGAAAAAAAACAAGTTTGTATTTAATATTGCTGTTTTTGCTGTTGGTAGGTCAGTGGGGTTTCACTGGCGACTCTCCAGGAATGATCCCAGTGACTGGTCAGTCTGTCACGCTCGTTGTAAACCATGTTGTGACTGCTGTAGGCAGGGAAATAGTAACCGCCGGGCTCCTGATTGTTGTAGTGCAGAGAAGCCACGTACGGAGGCCTCATTCCACTGCTCAGGAAACTCTGATGCGTCATGACGTTAAAATTCCTGTAGTCCGATTCCATCGGCAAGCGCGGGTGGAACAAGCCGCTTTTGTACGACGTAAACCCTTGTGCTTTGGGGCCCTTCTGGCCTCCCCCGAGTTGTGAAGAAGCGGAACCCGCGACACTCAACTGGACGTTGTTGGCGAAGTCGAGTTCAGCGGTTGTCGGGGCCGCGTTAGCGTCGGCTGATGGCGTCTCCGCCTCAGGCTGGCCGGGGTCTCCTTCCGTTTCACGAAGCTCGATGTGTAAACAACTGTCGGCCGCGTAAACATCTTCGGACATTTCACTACAGATTTCAATACACGGTAAATCGTCCGCCGAATCCAGCGACATGTCCTCTTCATCACAGTTTCCTTCGTTTCGAGTTACCAAATTCTCTGCATCGGCACTTGCTGCTTCGGCTAGATCCAAAACAGTTGGGAGAAAACGTCATTCGTTTAAGAGATTATCAACTTCAAACAAAATTACATTGGTTTGAAAAGTTTTTGTGAGCATATATGTATAGATATATATATATATAGATATATGAAGAGGGAATTCTCACCAGCAATATTTCTTTAGGAAAAATGTGTTAATGTGGAGTGGCGATCTCACCAGTGGAAACTTGTCGGAGAAAATTCCTGAGCTGCAAAGTGTGAGGGATCTGAATCACCAGTTAATAAAAGTATGTCAGTGATCAAGTGACCCAGAGCATTGCATTACGAGTTACCACATCTTGGGTGTGACAGAAATGGCAGCACCACAGACGACATAATACTTGCCCTGCAGTAGCAAATATCTGAATTTCTTGACCTGCAATGTAACTGACTGACTGACAACTGTATAAAAACTGGTTTGTCAATCAATTAAAAGGCCAACTGATAATCCATCTCCCAAACGGAATCGCAGGCAGTGCAAGGAAGCAGAAAGAAATTTTAAATGAGAAAAAAATACGATAAGATATTAGAAGTAAAAAAGTTTTAATAAAAATCAAAGAGGATTAAGAGAAGCGGAATGAACAGAAGAAGCAAAATGCTATCGTTTGCACTTTCCAGCAAAGCACGGTGAAATCCTGCAGTAAAAGCTGCTCCTGACAGTGATAATACTGGGGTCCGTTTCAGTGTAAACCTGCAGGAGATGGCACATTGACTAACAGCCCACGTGGAGACTAGTTCCCAGTTGACCCCAGTCGCGTCTGTTTAAGTGTACGTCAATTCAATTCCCTCGCATTGCAAGACTTGGCAATTTTGCTGAGAGAAGTTTCCCTGACAAGGTCAGCAATCCTCACTGTTTTAAACAAAGTCCAGGAACAATTAACCCAAGGAAATATTTGACATAAATCCAAACGTCTCATATTATATTGTGTACTCGTATCGGTTATGCCACAGCAGTGAATATCACAATGAACGTTCAATAGTATTTACGGTAAGGTTTAATTTTTAACAAAAGATACCCTGTCAATCAAACAAGCTCTCTGGGGGCGCTATCCTGTGCACAGCTGAGTGCTACATAAATTGCAAGTTGTTTTATTTCTTCTGGCAACAAATATTCTGTTGCGTTTGAAGTCTCTTGGGAACCAACAATACTTCAGGTCAATGCTCCTGCATGGAAGTACTCTAGTCTAGAAGGTGTGAAAAGCTCTATATCAAATGCCAGGATTATTATTATAAAGTACGCAAACCCTTATTTCATGAAATTGCATCTGTAGGATGTCCCAGCGGCTTGGGACGTGAAACGCGCTATACAAGTGTCATTTCGCTGAGGTTGAAGGAGGATTCAAAAAATAAAGGCAAGCTTAGAAAGGTCATCGGATGGACGGGGTGGAGGAGGAGGGGGGATGCATGTCAAGCTATGAAAGTGCGGGTTGGTGGGTTCTGAGCAGTTACGAAGTAAGAAGAGAAGAGAGATTATAGTATAAATAGAAATTGCGATAGTTTAGTTGACAGTGGTGATAATTATTGGGATCAATAGTGTGAATGCAGTAAGGAATCAGTTAATATAGTCTTTACATTTCCTAACAGACAGACAAGAAGCTATTCCCAGTAACCGCACAAGCAAAAAATCAAATAGTCACAAACCGCAATGGTTTGGAAACGCATTTAAACCCGGGGAACTGACAGCTCAAATTTCAGGCAATCTCTCTCTCTCTCTCTCTCTCGTCTCAAACCTTGTCAAACTCACTTACCTTGTAAACTATCTTGAGATTCTACTCCCGACTGCTTGTCCTCCACAGTGGAGCTGTGATAGCCGATCAGACTTCTGAAGTTGTTCACAAAGTCCTCTACGCAGGTCACTACTACACCACACTCAGTGTAGCTGGGAAGAGTCTCCAGGTTTTTTTCTAAGAGGAATAACAAGCCCCAATGTTAGAGAAGGAAAAGCAATGACATGACAACAAACACAATGACATTTGTTCAATGCCTTTCTTTCTTTCCCCACCAAGGTGCTGGACAAATGACCCACAAGACAAATGACTTCCTGTGACCTACCGGTCAGGAAAACTACATGTCTGTGCTGTATGTTCTGGGCTTGCAGCTTCACTAGACAGTCCAGTTCGATGGTACTCCGTGCCTTCGAGTCACAGTCGTGGTAAGAGAGAACTTCCACCACGTTGCACTTCTTATACTTATCCAAAACCGAGAGAATATTCGAGGCTGCGGTGTTGGTCCTGCAACACAGTGTATCAATGGAAACCAACTGATTACACAGTTCACAAGACATCAATAAAAAAAAACCAAGTAACAAACACACACACATAGCACGTTTTGAAGGAGGAGGAACCATAAAATTAGATTGATAGAGCGTCTTTCACGTCATTTGGCTTCCGTGAACTTAGTGCAGGCTCTCAAACACTACACACGACCAAATGTGTGTAAAAAAAAATCATTGGTAAAGACACGAGACACAAACCTGGCCTGCTCCTTTAGCCTCTTGTATATTTTGAAGTGAATTTTCCAGAGCCACTTGCTTCCGGGGTTGCTCAAGTCTTCCAAAAATTTCAACAATGTCTGTAGTTTTTCTGAGGGGAATATTTTAATCAGGTTCAATACACCACATTCTCAATGAGTGAGCGCGCTACTGTTTGTAACCCCTTGAATCTTAAAAAGCAAAATTAATACGGCAATAAGAACCAGTATTTGCTCTACCCCAGTGGCAAAATCTAATTGTCAGTCATAAGGATGGAGCATCACAGACTATAAGGTCCTCAGAGGAGCAAGTCACACCACCACGTCCATTACCTTGTCAACAGTCCTGTCACAGCGAAGATCAACAACAGCTTACCAATTGTGACAGACTTCGGATTTAATACTGTTTCATCAGACACCACAAATCCACCGGACACAAACAATTCATTGTAAGTGTGATTCTGTACGTCATCCAAGCTATCCACTCCAGCAAAACTCACAGAGGACATCTTCTTAAGTGACATCAATAATGGGATCTACGATCAAAACAACATACAAGCCTTTCAATTTAAACACATTTCCTAACAACCCAAGTACAGGTATTAGGAAATTCTATATTTACACAAGGTCAATATATGGCTTGGGGGTCAACGGAGATCAGATTTTGATCTGTGTTTGCACAATTCAGTATGCACCAATGAGTACCCAATGGAAACATCACTGAAACACCCTGATATCTTACCGTTTCATTTTAAATGAGGCACTTTTAAATTAAAATCTCTCCGCACTTGCGTTACAGAACATAACAGTTTTCATATATTTGCAGTAGTCTTGAAAATAGTTTTTTTTTAAAAAGCAGCTCAGCAAAAAATACAGGCAGGTTGTGTTACCTTGTGGATGTGAGCTGCGATGTCCTCATTCTGGATTATGATCAATAATTTATCCATAAAGCCATCTTTCAGAAACCGATCAGGATGACACTCCTTATTGCCCAGTCCAGTCAAATAGTCCTGCATTGTACGGAATCAAGAGATTCATTTAAAACAGCTACACAAAGTCCGAACACAAGTGAAATCGCACTGCGTTAAGACAGCACCCACATTCACACAGATCGGGGTGGGGAGGGGGGAGTCTGAAAGCGCTGCACAGATGACAATGAGGTGGAGTTCCAAGATGCCAAGAGTTAAAAAAAACTTGCATAATAAGAAAATAACATCCCAATTAAACTAGCACAAAAATACCTACAATAAGAATGCGAAACAATAAATGTTGTTTGGTTTTATGACTGGGATGAGGGATGAAAGATGAGGAAACCAAGCTACAGGTTGTGTCTCATGATTCTCTGCGCGACAGTCACACTGACTAGAGTGAGGACTGGGGAGCCTGCAAGCAGCACTACATCACAATGCCACACGACAACTGAGTGGAGACAACAACACACTTTAATGGGAATACCACAGTACCTTGATCTCTGCACACACGGATGACGTTTCCTCCATTTCGTAAACGTAAAACTTCACGGTGTTCTTCTGGACGTCCTTAATAATTTTCACTAAGCTGCAGAAGACCTCCGGTTTGAGCTGCTGGATCAGGTTACTGATGCACGGCTGTGCTTTCGGCAGCTCCGTCACCCCATTGGCTTCCTGCGAACCAACATTGATACTCAGTCCAGAGGTCAGCTGCGAAGGCACAGGCTTCAGAGAGTCACTTTTGGGATCCTTTTGATTCTCCTGTGTCTTTTCACCACAAGTCTGTCCAGCGCACGCACTGCCAGTGTTGTTTACGGCCTCCTGTGCTGCGTACCTCAGCGTACGTAACCGAGAAATGGTAGAAGCCCCCAGGTCCTGTACAATGGTACTGCTGGCCGCAGTCCTCTTCAGCACTGTTTGTGGCAGTTCTTTAGGAGAGGGTAGAGGCAAACGCCCGGATATAGTAGACCGACGCGAGCAGGCATCGGCCACAATGCAATTCATCTTCTTGCGCAATTGGCTGACGTAATTTTGTATGGCAACGTCTCGCGTGCACACGCTGGCAAATCTGGAGAGAGAGGGAACCTTGCTCGGCGTAGAGAAGGTGGGCTGCCTTTTCTCGGTGCTGTAATCAACCCTCTCCTTCTTCAGCAGTTGCCTCATTTTCTTTGCGAACGTGTTGTACTCCAACAACACCATGTTCTCAACTACCGAAGCCGAAGAAGAATCTTTTGAAGCGGAAAGATGCCCGTTGGTCTCATAGACTGTGGGGTCTGGGTCACGGTGCTGGAGATCCGGGACATATTCATTTGAACCGCTACACGCTCCAGCGTGAGAACTGGATGCCGACTGATAATGGTTAATGTCGTTCTGTCGTATTATTACTCGTGGATCAACAGGGCATGAATCCTCTGGTGGTAAATAGAACAGTTGTTCAATCCGTGATTTCATATCTACAAACGAAGACAACTATTACCGGGTATTCTGCAAACGGAGACGCCAGAATGCCAACTCTACTCGTCCTTAAAACGCAGCAACCCGCTGTCAGTCAGGGGCTCGAGGGATTTATATTAACCATGCATTATAATGCCGATACCCGCACGTTAAAAATATCCGTATATAAACTGCAGATCACTCACAAAGCAATCTTAAATTGTCACAAATCAAAAATAGCCACTGAAACTACGTGACAATCTTACGCGTGATAGGGACGAGTTTCCAGTTAATCTCGTTGTCACTGTTGCTCTCTGGTGTACTCGGTTTCCTGCTGTACAGTTGTTCGAGAGATGCATTTGTGCAGGGACTAACTTCAACACTGCCCGCGCTTTCCAAACTCTGCTCCTTGGAAAGAGATCAAAGAAAATACGTAAGATGGAACACAGCCTAACCAAAAGGCTGAATTATTATTCAAAATACTCAGCGTTCAAGTACTTAACAACTTGTTTATCGGATCATGTCTAGATCATGTCTTTGAGCTGTAACATAAAAGGTTCTAATAAATCGAAAGATTCCTGAAGTGTTAAATAGTAATTATGCAGAAGTTGATGTAATCTCCTCCCCCCTCCCCACCCCCCCCAATCAGTATATTTACTGCTATATTTCTATGCATTGGTCTTTGTGTCGCTGTGGCTTTAGTGAAACTCAGAATTAACTCTAAAAGGCTATGGCTTAGTTTCCGAACAAAGGAAATATAAACGGATGCGTAATCTACATTCTTTCACTATCAGCAAATCAGATTGGGAGCAGCAGAACACAGCTCACCTCTGGATACTCAGACCTCATGTTATGCTGCGAGACATTTTCCCCGGAAAGCTGTTCGTTAGTTTGTGATCTGAACAAACTATCTTCGGGATACATAAGGCAAGGGTCACTTTCAAGCAATCTTGGACTTTCCGGATCGAGACAGGATGGAAACCCTGCCTCAGAGAGTTTCTGCGCCGAGGCTTCAGTGGGTGAAGTTGGATCATCGATGTTTTCTCGCATCTTCTTGTGCGTTCGCAAATCGTTCTGGTCCCAGCAGTAATCGGCGTCGTTCCGACTCAACTCGTCACCGCTGGAACCAAGGGACATTCTTGAATCCTGGTTTAGATGAGCTCCAGCGCCCCGGGTCTGACACTTGGTGGATTTCAGCACCTCTATTAAGAAACCAACAAGTTTCTGGGCCTCCGGAGGTACGGATGTTGTGGAGTCCGACTGTCTTAAAACAGTGTCACTACAGACAAGCCCGTTGGCTTCCTCGGGACTCAAATCAGACAGCCTCAACGATTCACCCTCTCCCAAGCTGCCGAAGAATGGACCACCTGCAAGAGAAGAAATATGGCCATTAAAGAATGAGCAGGATTCACGACAGTCAGTGGACCTGCTTGTGGGAATTAGAATGATAAAGGGCAGACAGCTACGATGAGTTCAGTTGAGGCTGGAGAGTTTTGCTGAAAGATGGAAGCACTCAAGAGGCTTGGGTTCAGAGGATTTTAATCCAATTAACACAGCTTTCCACTTCACACGTGAAAAGTAAATCATTATATCAACTTAATCATCTACAACAACAACCACAAGATTACATTTATAGAGCGTCTTTCACGTTGGGAGGATGTCCCTGAACAGTTAGGCCGGGACCCGAGCAATGGGGGAAAGTTAATTTGTACAGTGGCTTTCTAGTCTGAAAAGTATTCAGATAAAATTGTATCAAATAATAATTTCAAAGTTTGCTAAAAGGGTAGCCCTCAAGATAGACAATAAAATTCCATATCATCATACCAGGGAAGCACACATACGTTACTATCCCTACACTGTGAGTGCAAATCTCCCTGAAATCAGATTCCCGCTACAAGCCACAGACAATAGATTTAACAAACATTATTCCACAAATATGCAACAACAAAATTACACTTGTATTGCGCCTTTCACGTCAGGAGGACGTCCTAAGGTACTGAATGAGCCACTACTATATACCCTAGTGAGCTCCTGGAAATCTAAAAGCTTCCATGAAAACAAAGCGGCTCGTCCTTCCGCCCACTTAACTCTATGCTCTCATCATCGTCACAATCCTCCAGGGCCATTTGCAACTCCAGCAGATGCGTCTTCTGGGTTAGTAAACAAGATGTTGTCCCTCTTCCCTGAGTCCCTCTCCAGCTATCAGAGTAATCAACACCATCCACTTTGTGTAGTCAGAGTCGCGGTAAAATAGAACGGTTTTGTTCCCATGACTTTTCCCTTCTCTCAATGTGCTAATGAATCACACTAACCCTCTGCTCATCGGCCGTTTATACAGTAAATGTTAAACAATACAAAGTTGTCATTACCTTGAGTCAGCTTCATGTGTTTATGGCTCCTCTCAGTGACAGACGCCAACTTCCTTTTCAACCCGAGTCTATTTTTGTCAGATATACAATGTGCAAGTCCTTCAATATTCACGACCCCGGGTTCACCAGGCCTGTGCCGTTTCCTGGTGTGGATCAAGTCAATAAGTTCCTGAATTTTATCAGGGTCGTAATCCGCTATGTTCACGTAGGGTATCATAAAGTTGTAGTCAGCCATGGTGCTGTTGACTGTGAAGCTACCGGGTTCCTCAGGAAGGTGCGGCTGCGGCTCGAGTCTCTGCTTGTCTCCTACGCCTTCCGAGACTGGACTGACGATTTCGGCCTCTCGATTCGGATGCTGTTCCAGTATCTCTGAAGCTTTGGAAACGTCAAACTGGTAATGGAAGGGGTTGAAAAAGTACGAGCGCAGGATCCTGTGGACATTCGGCCTTATCTGCCTGACCGCAGCGAACCGTTTCTCCTCGTAAGGAGGGAGGACGAATTTAGCCGCTTTCCCATTCTCAGCGGAGGCCTCTTTCCCCAAAGAAGAGTTCGAGTAACCGATCAGGTTGTTTTCAAACGCGACATCCATCGTTGTCTTCTGCAAGCTGTTGGGCAGCTCCTTCCGGATTCTGTCCAGGGCAAAATGCAGCGCAGGAACCAGCATAGACAGCTCAGGCAAGGCCTCGGGGCCAACATGGGGAGCAGCAGAGGTCTCCATTTCTTCTACAAAACACCACAGTTATACGTCAAGACACTTGCTCAGTTATGCAACTGAGGACACGTAAACTTCCTTTGCTTCAGCTTGTTGGCAACACTCACTTTAGAATGATATCAATATAGATTATATGGGGAGGGGGTTTGGGGGGTGAGGTGGTGGGGGGGGGGGGGGGGGGGAGAGTGAATCTTAAATTTATTATCCACTAAAACAGGAACGGTGACAAGTGTAACCTTCTGAAATAATCTCTCCACTCCAGGGATGCAAGTTTCTTTTGGCAAAATAAAATTGCTGAATCCCAGAGTCAAGGATCCCACGTTTAGCTTTAAATTATGATAAGTTGATAAGAAACAGGGGGGGGAAATAACTAACATCCACGGCTGCCGTGGAACACTCTAGCACGGTTTCATTCTACCTATAGAAATTATTTCCTGGACATGCTATTCTACATAAAACACACAGACACACACACACACACAAACACACGTACACACACACAGGAACAATATTGTCTGCTTACCAAAACTGGACATCATTCGAGGCTTTGGAAACAAAAACAATGCTTGAAGAAACTTGGACTTTGAGCCTTGAAATTCTAATTTAAAAAGAATGGGAGTAGACATAAAAATACATCCGGATTGAGAATTCCATCGACACTGCGGGTGACCAGACCCCTCAGATCAATCCAGAAACATCAATACAAAAATACAAAATGATTCAATACAAATATGGACTCACCGTCATTGCCAGCCATCTCTAACGGAGAAAACAGCAGCAGGAAACCCCGATCGCCCAGTGGTTTGATGAGAACCTGTGCATCAAAAACAAATGCTGTCCTTGAAATAGTCCGACTACATTATATAGCGCAAAGCAAATGAGACCCAATGATGCACGCACATACCCAAAGAAACAGATGACCTGGTTTTTGTTGCAAATTAGCGTACACATACACACACATACAGATTTATATCGTACTACACAAACTTGTCAATATTTACTACAATTTGATACAAGGTAGGTTTAGGCTTCCATTTACAATTTGAGCAAACATGCAGAATACAGGCCAAGGGGAAAAAATCTCAGCATCCAGAAAATCAATTCATTCACCTGTTTATCTTCCTCCAGTGTGTGAAGCAGAGCCTCCAAATTGCTCCCAGTTTTTCCCCGTTCCACAAACTCATACAAACTGTAATACAGTCCATTCTTCAAGGCTGGGGAAAGAAACAAATAGAAACTGGTAACCTGGGTGAGCAAATAACAAACAGTGCAGCTCAGTACTAAATAAATCACAAATCAAACAACATTCAAAGCAGAAAGTTAGTCAAAAAAATAGAAAATGCAGAAAGAAAAGGGTGGAATTAATTTTCTTGAGCAGCGAGAGGCAGAATATTGTTCAGCTTCCTCCACCCGATGAAATTGTGCCTTGTTAGAAAAATAATTATCCCTGCATTTGAGATAGCGCCTTATCACATTTTGGAGACGTCTCAAAGCGCTTCATAAAATATACTGTAAATTGAATTGACCTTACGCCACTAAACCCAAAGCAATTCTGTTGTGAACAGTAAAGGAGCAGCTGATCAATGCATACTTTTCACTCCTCGCTGCAATGCTCAATACCAGTACTCGGGAGAGTTCTTCGAAATGCACAACTGTCGCGGAAACCACAATATCAAGCATCAGTTCAATGTTACTCAAGTGCCAAATCTACCATGCACTAACGAGGCTGCTAAAATTCTTGCCTATCCAAGAACAATGTCCAAATGCACCTAATGTTCAAATTCCATACATTAGCACCACCAGGAAAAGCTATAGAAGCATAGCATGTTAGTCAGGAAGTGCTGACTAACCTCTATAAAACTTTGGTGAGGCCTCAGCTGGAATACTGTGTTCAATTCTGGTCACCACACTACAGAAAGGATGTGAAGACATTGGAAAGGGTACAAAGAAGATTTACTAGGATGGTGCCAGGATGAGGAGAGGCTAGATAGGCTAGGGTTATTCGCTCTGGAGCAGAGAAGATTGAGGGGAGACCTAATAGAGGTTTATGATCATGAGGGGTTTCGACAGGGCAAATAGAGAAAAACTATTTCCACTCGTGGGTGAATCTGTGACTCGTGGTCACAGATTTAAAATAGTTTCAAGGCGCAGTAGAGGGGAGCTGAGGAGAATTTTTTTCACTCAGCGAGTTGTTCAAATCTGGAATGCATTGCCTGAAAAGGTGGTGGAGGCTGATTCGATAACAACTTTTAAAAGGGAATTAGATCTTTATTTAGGGAGAACAGGTCTATTAGGCTATGGGGAGCGGGCAGGGCAGTGGGATTGAATCGCTCTTTTCAAAGAGCCGGCACAGACTGGATGGGCCGAATGGCCTCCTTTTGTGCCGTAAAATTCTATGAATCTATGAATCTAAGTCTTAAACACACACACACAGTTGTGAAATATAATCTGCTGAGTTGATGCAAATAAGGTTGATGGTTTACAGAACATAACAGGACGAGTTCAGCCTGGTCAGTATATTGTTATTCTTGATCAAGATGGTTGTATTAAATGTGTGATGTGATAAAAGTAAAATGTGCTCATAAAAATGTACGCATTGTCCTGTAGCTCAGTGTTTAGAGCCCTCGTTCAAATCCAGGCAGATCAGGGCGAAACCTTGGGCAAGTTTCCTTACTCCACACAAATGCCTAATAATAATCCACCCCCCCCAAAAAACATATTAAAAAATTGGTCATTTCAATCCACGACTGTTTGTGGAGGGGACGCTGCTGTGCGCAATTGGCTGCCGCGTTTCGCCCACAAACATATACAGTCAATTCACTTTACAGTACATTCTGTGAAGAGCTTTGAGACGTCGATAAGATGTGAAAAGCCACCAAATGCAAGGATTATTATTATTGTAGTGAAGGCTGCGCCGAGAGAAAAAAATACTTAGTCAAGGTCATGAAGTGTGTTCACAAGCTGATAAACTGGCTGGAATGTGAGACAGGGAGAAACTCAGCACAGCTGCTGAGACTAGGGAAGCGAGAGTAACCGCAGAAGGAAACAAGGCTACAAAGGCTCAGAAATGCCGGAAAGAGCAGAACAGTCTATGAGAATCGTTGCATTCGATGCAGCGTCTTATCACGTCTTCATGAGACGATTGTAGCTTTTGCTATAACCAACAAAGCAATCCTCCCACCCAACATTCAGAGTACCCACCGACAGACACACCTACCCACACACTGAACAATCCAAACCCCCTAGAGTGCTCTTAAAACCAAGGGAATATCTGCTGCCTGATAGTTTTGTTACCATCATCAAAACCACACACACAGAGCTAAGCATAATACTGACTGATGGTTACATTAACATGAAACTACTGTATATGTATGGGATTCCATAATAAGGGAATTGTTAATCAAGAACCAGTGATTTGTTTGTCCGCTTCTAATCTCTATACTTGTGCACGGTATAGTGGTTAGTGCCACCCTGACCATCATCAATAACACACACACACACACAGCCTTCCTCAGTCAGACCAAACTCTTACCTTCTCTTAACCCACAAAAAGTATTTTTGTGGAACACTGCTGTTGGTACTTTGCTTTTTAAGCAATCAATGCTCATGACAGTTTCAATATCAAGTTTCTCAGGCCTAAAATAGAGGAACACTCAACATAAGAACAAGTTTTACATATTTGACTGTCCCAACAAAGTTAATAATCCATCTCAAGATACTTCAAATTACCTTATGTATTGAGTTAATTACTACAACAACAAAATTACATTCGTAGAGCGCCTTGCATGTCAGGAGAACGTCCCAATGCGCTGAACAGTCAGTGGTCATGCTGGGGAGGGGGGCAGGGGAAGAGAATGAAGGTGAGGACGAGGATCTTGAATTCAATCCTCCGAGGAATGGGAGCCAGTAGAGCTGGGCGAGTGTGGGGGTGATGGGGCTCACAGAGCCTGGTGTGGTAAGAGGACACGAATGGTTTGCTTCAGTCTATAATAATTTGCAGCATTAACACGGCGGCCAAAACCAACATCAAATTCAAGTATTTACTTCAAATATTTCCGCAAAGCAATAATGTGTGAAGAAGCAACCTTACTTACAACTTCATAGGCAGGAACGGCTGGGATGCTGATCTCAGAGAACCCAAGCAAAAAAAACGTCCCTTATTCATCAGTTGTCCTTTCCACACGGTGTAGTGAGACTTTCCTGCACACAGAAAACTCTTGATATTTGAACCAAAATACAACTATGGTACTTTTACGTCACACCCATTCATGTCAGGAGGACATCTCGGAGTCTGTTAAGACGGGAATTTGGGGCTGATGTGAAGGGACGTTGGTTGGTTGAGAATAATCTGAGCAGCCATCAATGCAAATATAAAAACTGTTTGGGGGGGGGGTTTAGATCTTTTAACATTAACATTTTAACATATACAATACATTTAATCACAAAACATGGGAGGCTGAAGGATATTTTTTCATCTGTTCCACTTGTGAACGTCCTCCTGACGTGAAAGGCGCTATACAAGTGTAATTTTGTTGTTGTGAAGGAATGAATACAGGCAATGTTTTTTTGGGGGTGCGGGGGGGGAATGATAAAAGTTTCAATCCCCACAAAAATATCAATAATTTAAAACTTGGAAAAGAACCCACATATTCCGTTACATCAATCATTTCCCTCGTAGAAAACCGACAATTATAATGAGCTGGCCCTCGCAGCGAGAATGGGCTGACGGAGCCTGTGGTGGGTGAGGACGTGCTGTCTGAGGCTTGGAGAGGAAAGGGAGCCAATACAATTTGCATGCCATTTCAACAACCGCACGATACATACCTGACTGGATGTCATCCATGCTGCAGAACAGAAAGAAATTCATTTTACTATTCATGACAAAGCAGCATAGATCCTATTTCACAAATAGTCCACACCCACCCCATCCTCCAACCACAAAACACAGGATGAAGGGAGTACTACTCACTGTACAGGTTTTTTTCTCTCGGAACGATCGAGGAGTTTTTTTTTTGCAGTTATAAAAATATCATTCAAATTAAAATCTGGGAAATTTTACTGATACAAATGATCACCAGAGATCAAACGCTGCTCATCATTACATTGTGACATGCAGAGCCCAGCAAACAAAGCGTGGAAACTACTTAACAGTAGCAATAATCCTTGCATTTGATATTGCGCTGGGAGACGTCTGAAAGCACACCGCGGGATATACTGTCAAGTGAACTGACTTGACAGTATATCATGTATGTTTTGTTTAGAACACAGTGTACTGCGGTAAGTCGTATGCTGCCAGTTTTCAACCACAAGATTAGAAGATCAACGCTTTGCTTGTAATGCACTTGGGCTGACACAGGGAGGACTCGGGGAGGAAGCCACTCTTCTGAAAGCTCATACAAATTGTAAGGCACAGGTTCACTTACCCGAACACCGTTGGTTTGGGGGTTTTGGGAATCTTGTCTTCCTTGTAAACAAACGAGACCACGGCATATGGGCAAACGTGCCTTGGTATCTGCCTTACACCCTCACTTCCAATTTCATAGAGATAAAACTGAAAGTTAAAGAGGTGCCAGTTCAGTGAAGTTACTGGGAGACAATCACTCTCTGCTGAACATCACATCAGTCTGTGCTGAGTGCACATCTGATTTAATAGCAATTAGCTGACTTCTAAATTAGCTAACTGATTTAATAGCAATTAGCTATTAACACACCAATCCCCAAGGACTGCCTGGAAGTAAACAGCTCCCTTATTTAACAAAGACTTCCGGAGGATGACTGCGATGTTAGATTATCACTGGGATGGCGTTGAAAAGACGCTGCGCACTGTCAAAATGTACCTGAGTAATGTCAAATGCTCTGTAAGTGAAGAGTGAGGTGACACGGTTAAGGTTTTTGGAAACATGACAGTCGTGCTTCGGCGTTGGAGGAGTGAAGTTCTTGGTGGGATTATCAAACACAGCTTTTACTCTGCCCTGAAAGAGTCAAAGAAAGAAAATAAGAAACGAGCAGATAAGTACCCCCACTTACTTTACTCCAGAAATTATCCAACGCAGGCTAGTAAAAGCCACGGCTTGTTGGGATGGGGGGAAGACTGCTGGAGCCGCTAAAATTAAAAACACCCACCTTTATTATTTTGAAAATAATAATATCAGCTTGTTTTCCAGTATCCAACGGATTGGGCTGCAGTACATCAGAGTACTTCGAAAGATAAACACCTGGGGAGACAGGACAGAGCAAACCAATTAATGAACCCTCAGGTCAGTCATTCTTTTATGACTCTCTCGCATTAAAATACATACTGTATGTACATGGGAAAAATCCACCTGGAGTAATTTTCAGCGGTAACGTTACAAATTAGCTGCGAGTGAAAAAAACTATTATGATAGTTCCTTACCCATTGCGGGGTTTCCAAGAATGGTTACCTTGGATTTCCCTACAGTAAGCCCTTTATCGCAAATGATGGAAGCCTAGGACGAAAGGAAAAAAACAAGGTTTTAACACGGTATTCAACCAGCTCATTTGGTTTTAGTTAACAGTTTCAAACAGTCAAAATACAACAACAACAACTTTGATTTACATTGCGCCCCCACGCCGTGCGGCGTCTCAGACCGCTTCACAATAGCGGATCACAATGTACACAGTCGGAATACATCAATTCCTACTCCCTCCCTCCCTCCCTCAACCCCTTCATCTCGCCTCGTCCATTTCCATCGACTGAAGTGCTCAGTCACCTTCCCCCCTCACTCGGCCTCAGCCACGCGGTCCTCTCTGCCAAGTCGTAGCCACAAGCCAGCATGGCTTCTCCCTAATCGATTCACCTTTTCACATGTGTCACCTCGGAGCCAACTCGACCCCCAAAGAGACCAGACTTACTTGAACTAAAGTTGACACAAAAAAAAAACTGTTTTTAAAATAAAACACGAGAGAGAGAGAGAGAGAGCGAGAGAGATACACACCTCTGAAGCGTCCACAAGCAGGAAAGCGTACAATTCAGCCAGTTCCTTCTCAGTCCGGCCCTCGGTTCTCAATTCTTTCCGTTTTTCCATGAACTGCAAGTTAAGATAAAAAAATTTAATTCACAAGGACTCACAACAACAACAACAACAAATGATATACAGTATGTAATAGTGCCTAGGAATACTTCCTAGGTCACACACAGAGAGGAAGTGATCCTGGACATATTTAAGACAACACAAATACACAAGACACCAACCTCTTTTTGCAGCTTGTCGTTGTGAATCATGCTGGCCTTCACGTAAGCAAAATTAGTACTCGACAAAGTCTCCAGGTAAGAAGAACTAAGTATTTTCAAAATATCTTGCTTGAATTCTCTGGAGGCCACGGGTATGGATTGGAAAAGCTCTGAAAGCAAAAAGGTTCCAATTAATACCAGATACATAGGTGAGGAGGGGGGTGGGGATATAGAGAAACAGAATGCAATGCTTGAATAAGCTGCAAGTTAATTCCTGTGCAAGGAAATAGTGTCAGATATTGGCCGGTATTTATTTGTTCCAACATCCATACAGTGTTGTACCAAATGGAAATGTTCACATGCAAAAAACTGGCTTCCTCAATTGTCTGCAAAACCCCACAGTAATAGAAAATGCTTCGAGGTGCCTAAGGAATTATGTCAAAATTTATTGAAACAGATGTCCAGCTTTGTACTAACCAGCCCAAATCATATGTATTTTCCAACTGCTTTCTACCAACATTGCAAACACTTCAAAAGACACACATTTTAGTACTGTACTTTGACAAGCCATATGTTATACACTTTTAGAGTGTGTTGGTTATAGAAATGGATACGATAACTAATGCTAACGGGCCATGGCATCTCAGAACAAGTTTAATCAATTCCAAGGAACAGGGCGGGGAAGGAAGGGAGGGAACCAAAGGTTTATTTTTCATCCAAGAACACTCCACAACTCGCTTCAAGGACAAACATGCATTCCCAGGGTAAAAAGCCCAAAACTCACAGGAGATAAAAGGCTGAGACGAGAGAGTTTGCCAGCTCACAAGATACAGTGGGTAAGAACAAAGGTTGGTTTTAAAGCGAATCACAAACTCCCCACCCACCCACATTCCACTGATTGTGAACTCAGAAGGCTTCTAAAATGACAGAGAACAGGTCAGTTCTCTTTCAAAAAGAGCTCTGCTTCCAACTAGCAGACATGGCCATAACGAGGGGAGGGTTTGGGGGGGGGGAAGAGAGAGAGAATATGAGAGAGTCTAATAAAATAATAATCATGCTCGCATTTGATACAGTGCCTCATCACGCCCTCGAGAAGCCTCAAAGCGTTTCACAGGACACACCGTAAGGTGTAGTGACTGTGTATTTTGTGGGTGGAACGCGCACAGCGAAGTTGCCACAAACAGTGGTGGGTGGACGGAGCGAGTTGATGATAATAATAGTAATGATCCTCGCGTTTGACCTCGTCGCGTCTTCGCGGCGTCTCAAAGCGCTTCACGGGATACACCGTAAGGTGTCGTGACTTTGCGTGTTGCGAGCGAAATTTGTCAATAAAACCTCACGTGAATCAGACTGAGGGAAAGGTGGGAGAGAAAGAAAGAGTCAGAGAGAGTGAGGGTGGGGGTGGGGGAAGAGACAGTCAAAAAGAGAGATAGACAGAGAGAGAGAGAGAGAAATCAGAGAGGGGGAGAGAAAGACAGTCAGAGAGAGGGGAGCAAAAGGGGGGGAAGGGGAATGTGGAGGGGGAGAAAGGGGATGTGGAGGAGAGGGGGGGGAGGGGGGGAGGAGAGGGGGGGGGAGGGGGGGAGGGGGAGGGGAGGGGGATGTGGAGGAGAGGGAGGGGGGGGAGAGGGGAGAAAGGGGATGTGGAGGAGAGGGTGGGGAGAGGGGAGAGAGGGGGGGGGGGGAGAGAGGAGAGGGGGGGGGGGAGAGAGGAGAGGTGGGGGGGGAGAGAGGAGACGGGGGGGGGGGGAGAGGAGAGATGGGGGGGGAGAGAGGAGAGGGGGGAGGGAGAGAGGAGAGGGGGGAGGGAGAGAGGAGAGGGGGGGGGGGGGAGAGAGGAGAGGGGGGGGGGGCAGAGGGGAGATGTGGAGGAGAGGGGAGGGGGGAGAGAGGGGAGGGGGGGAGGAGAGAGGAGAGGGGGGGGGCAGAGGGGAGATGTGGAGGAGAGGGGGGAGGGGGGGGGAGAGATGTGGAGGAGAGGAGACAGAGAGAGAGGGAATGTGGAGAGAGATGCACACACACCACACAGTCAAGACAGACAGAGAGGGCGCGAGGATGTGGAGGAAAGACAGACAGACAGACAGTCAGTCAGTCAGAGGGAGGGAATGTGGAGAGAGATACACACACACACACACACAGAGGGAGGGAGAGAGTGAGTGAGTGAGGTCGAGACCTTTCTTCTCTTTGTTCTTCTTGGGGATGTGGAAGGCCTTGCGGGCGGCGGCGGGGTCCCCGGGCCTGGCCCGTGGGTGTATGTGCGGGGCCGGGGCCCCGGGGGTCTCGAGGCCGTGAGAGGCCGAGGCCGAGACCGCCTCCTGAGGAGACAGAGAAGCCGGCGATGATGATGAAGATGGCGGCGTGGTGGTTGTTGTTGTTGTGGCTCCCGCCGTGTGTTCGCCATTTTGTGCTTTGCCTCTGAGGACCGGGCCGCCCCGGGTCACCGCCGGCGAGGGCCTGAGGTTGGCGGCGGCTCCTCCCGGGACCCTCCCCGCCGCCTGGGGACGCCTGCTGTCGTCGCTGTCGCTGCTGGACGCCATTGTCAGGGTGGGTGTGTGTGTGTGTGTGTGTGAGGGGGATGAAGGCGGCTTCACGCTGCCGGCGCCATGGCCTCCACTCACTCCGCGCCTTTCCCCCCCCCCCCCACACACCCGCCACAGCCAATCAGCGGCCAACAAGGCACAGGGGAGGAGGGGCTTCCACAGCTACAGCCAATCAGAGGTCACTATCACACGGGAGAGGTGGGGCTTCCATAGCCCCTAGCCAATCAGCGCCCAAGAAGGCATAGGGGAGGAGGGGATTCCATAGCCCCCAGCCAATCAGCGGTCACCATCACACGGGAGAGGAGGGGCTCTCGCACCTTAGGGTTAGTTACTGTGTGTGTACACTGATTTACTGGGTAGTTATCTATATACACACTGAGTTACTGGGTAGTTTGCCCCACAAACAGTGGTGGGTTGAAATGACCAGTTTTATTATTGGGGTTTTTTTGGATGGATTATTATTAGGCGAGTGTGTGTGTGTGTGAAACTTGGAAACTTAATATAAGTTAAAACTTAATAAGGAAACTTGCCCAAGGTTTGGTACCTGACCTGACCGGATTCGAAACACAGGTCTCCACTCACAGCTTGTGAAGCGAGCGAGCGAGTGAGTGAGTGTGTGGCTCTCACCCACTGAGCTACAGGAACTGCACTGTCTTCGAGTACGCCTCAAAAAGCGATTCACCGAACACGCTGTCAAGTGGAGTGACTGTGCGTGTTTTCGGCGGGTGACGTCCCCGCAAACAGCCGTATTTTTGGGGGGGAGGGAGAGATTATTAACAGGCGTGTGTGTGTGTATGTATGTATATATATAGAGAGAGAGAGAGTGACGAAACTTGCCCAAGGTTTCGTCCTGACCTGACCTGGCGGGAATCGAACCCAGCTCACTTACAGAGTGGAGAGCGCCTCTCAACCACCGAGCGATTGCCTCGCGAGGGTGTGAGGAACGCCGCGGCTGAGGGTCTCGGCAGCCGTGCGAGACAGTGGCGGATCCGGAGGAACGCGGCACGGATGTGGGGGGGGGGTGGGGTGGTGTTGGGAGGGTGGGTGGGGGTGGTTAGAGAAGAGATTTGAGGGTCGAATAAGAACAGCCAAGGTAGCGGATTAACTCTCATCTGCGTCATATTCAAACCGCAGCCCATCCTGCTGACTCTGGTGTGTGAAACGCAGCTCGTGGCAGACAGGATGTTGTGGTAGCTGTGCCACTTAGAACCAAAGTCACAGGCAGACAACGCTGTGGGCGATTCTGACCTTTATTTGAGTGAAGCGTCGAGTGGTTTTCAGGGAGAAGGCAAAGGCTTGTGGAGTCCCCGTAGCTCGGTGGGTTAGAGCGCTCACCTCACAAGCGAAAGAGAGAGAGAGAGAGAACCTGGGTTTAATTCCAGGCAGGTTAGGGTCCCGGGTGAAACAGTGGGCAAGTTTCCTTACTACACACACACACACACACACGCCTAATATTTGAAAATAAAAATTGGTAATTTTTAACCCACAACTTTATGTGGTGGGGGTGGGGTGGTAGGGGGACACTGCTGTGCGCAATTGGCTGCCGCGTTTCACTCACAAATATATATATCTATACAGTCAATTCACTTTACGGTATATTCTGTGAAGCGCTTTGGAACATCTGTATGAAAGACGTGGACAGCGCTATATCAATGCATTAATATTAATCCTGTTTCACAGCAGTCTGTGGTGAAGCCCTGAATGTTTGGGGGGGGGGGGGGGGGGAGGTTGATTAGCTGAGCAATGCCACCTGTTTTGCTGTTTAATTAGCTTTTACTACAGAGTTTCACCACAACAACTGTGAGCTTCTAAATCGTCCACGTTGACACAACTAGCAACCGCTGTTTGGATTAAATTCAACCCTAGTGACCTTAATAATTATCAGCCGCCTCAAGCCAAGTTGTGGCCACTTTCACAATTTTCTGTTGCTGTAGAAATTGGGAGAATTTGAGTCCAGGTTGAGGTCTGAGCGTAGACGATGCCTTTTATCTCGTCGGCCACTCGAGGAAACGGACAGTCGATATCAAAATGAATTACAACTCTCCCGCCCGCTGTAGATGCACATTAATGTTATTTTGTTAAATAAAAAAATCTCAGGGACTCATTAAGTATTGCTACTTTAATACACCCAAAATATTCTAATTGTACAGTACCTCCTGGATTCTTAAAGACTCCTTTAATCTTGTCCGTTCCTGATTCTTGTTTAGTCTCCAAACACAGATGCCGAGAATCTGAAAACAAACACAGAAGTTCCTGGGGAAACTCAGCAGGTCAGGCAGCATCCATGGAGAAAGGAAAAAGAGTCAACGTTTCGGGTCTACAACCCTTCGTCAGAAAGTTCTGCCTTGTTTAGTCTCGTTCAGTCATATAAACGACCCTCCAGCAGGGGACGGTGTTACTCTATAGCAAATTTGGAAAGTGGACAAGATCCTTCGGTCTGATTTTTTTTACAAGAGCTGTTCCTCCAAATAATTACCAAACGCAAGGACTGTTGTTGTTGTTGCTGCTATAGTTTGCAGGTCCCTCAATATGATGGTTGAAGCCAGGCCAGAGTGAGCGATCATCAGGTCAAGGCTGAGCTGGTGAACTCAGGTCTGCGACCCAGAGACGGGAGCCTGAGTGGTTGGGGGGGGGGGGGGGGGGGGGGCACCAGTCCTTACACCCTCGGGCTACACGCAGAGCGAATGAACACTGGGCTGATTTAGTAGCAAAGACAAATCGAGATGTTTTTGTTTTAATCCAGCCTTTCACAAGCAGCGCCTAGTCTAGCGCAACAGCAAATAGCAATAATAATCATCGCATTTATTTGCAAACTCAAATTTGGATTTGAGGATCGACCGCACTCGTCCCTCTCGTGGGGACTTTCCAAGTCTATGTGGCGCTCCTGTAGCTCAGTGGTTAGAGCGCTCGCCTTACAGGCCGAGAGACTTGGGTTTCAGTCCCAGGCAGGGAGAAATCTTGGGCAAGTTTCCTTACTCCACGCGCCTGATAATAATCCCTTGAAAAAAGAAACAAATAATAAATCGGTCATTTCAACCCACGACTGTTTGTGTGTTTGGGGGGGTGGGAACACTGCTGTGCGCGATTGGCTGCCTTGATTCGCTCTCCCACAGATATATATACAGTAATTTCACTTGACAGTATATTCCGTGAAGCTGCTTTGAGACACATTCTAGAAGACGTGAAAAGTATCAAAATGCAAGGGTTATTAACATCTTCAAGACGTCTCAAAGCGCTTCACAGAATATACTGTATTATAACCACAACAACAACAAAGCCCCTGTAGAATTCCTACTTGTAATGTTGTATCTGTCGTGACAAGGTGGTTATTTTGAAAGCATATCATCCTGAGGAACTTCAGTGAGTTGAACAGAACCTGTGTCCCCGAGCCCAGCCTGCCAACTAGACATAGACATTAATGAGAGACTTGGCTCGTAGTACAGTAACAGCCACGAGTATTGTATAATCTCACGTCCCATTAATAGCTGTAGTTGGGTTTTTTTAATTGGAAAAGAAACACAGGGTCTGGTGTGAAGCCCTAGACTAACTGGAGTCAGTACCTAACAATAACCCATCTCTTTTCACATGTTTAACTGAAATTTGTTGGCGAAGATTTTCAACCTAACCAGTAAGTGACGGCTTACTATCAACGTAATTCTGTTGTTTTAGAGAAATCACGAGTGAATTGCATTTGATTTGACGTAAAATACATCGGAAGTGAATGGGGGGTGAATCAATAGCTGTGGCTCGGGGGTGATGTGATTCTACTGTACAGTTAGTTATTATATTTGTTTATTTTCTGACTTGTTCTACCCCCCGCCGCAAAGTTTGGGCCCCAGTTTCTAGCTTTGTTTTTTCTCGTTAATATTCTTGAGTGAGTGGCTTTGGCTTCTGTTTGTTAATTTAAGCTGTTTTCAAGAAACAGATGTCTTCTCTTTCTCTGCGATTCACTCTGAATGACCTTCAGCCTATTTGGAGATTACCCAGGGCGCACGCGAGCGAGCGAGCGAGGCGGGGAGGGATGGGGCGAGGTGTGGGGGTGGGCGGTGTGTGTGTGTGTGTGAGTGGAGCCTGGAATCTGTCTCACTCTGCAGCATCAAAATCCCCCCCCCCCCCCATTCATGTGACTCGCGATCCACCAGCCCGTCTCACGTCGCAACAAACAAAAAAAAAACTCTTATTTGTTTTAACTAAGTTGATATGGTTTAAGGGTTACACCGTAAAAGTAGTAATTTCTAGGTAGGAACATTGTCATTCTGGCTTAGAGGTTAACCATAAAACATGTGCGTTTGCTCCTGTTTTACAGGGCAGTCAGACTGGCTTCAAAGCTAATTGTGTTGTGGGATCCGAGGAGGTAACGCACAGTCTGCAAACTACATTCCCAAACAATTCTAGGAGAATTTCTGACCGGACAAGACATTGTTTACATGGCGGGGGGTGGTGGGGGTGGGAAATACAATAATAGTAATAATAATCCTGCATTTGATACAGCAGCTTAATCACATCTACAAGACGTCTCAAAGCGCTTCACAGTGCTTACTGTAAAGTGAATTGATTGTATATTCGTGGGCCATGAAATGTTGGCAGCCGATCGCGCACAGCAGCGTCTTCCGCACAGACAGTCGTGGGTTGAAATGAACAATTTATTATTTTTTGAAGCAATTATCATGGAGTGTGTGTGTGTGTGTGTGTGTCTGTGCGCAGAGTAAGGAAACTTTCCCCAAGGTTTCGCCCTGACATGCCCAGAATTGAACTCAGGTCTCACTGCTCTAACCCACTGAGCTTGTAAGGCGAGTGCTCTAACCCACTGAGCTACAGGAATTCTTGGATTCCAGGCCAGGAGGGTTGGGCTGACGGTTCAGATCTCCTGGGGTGGGATGAGGTGGGGGGTGTGGGGTGCGGGGGGTGGAGGGAGGAGGGAGGGATGGGATCCTGTGGCTGGAATGAATGTGTATTTGTGCGTTCGGTGAGGATAGGGTTTGATTCAGCCCCCAAACAGGCTGCGGGCTACTCCTGGGCAAAGTATCAGCGGGGAGGCGGGGATCGGTATCATTTACCTGTCAGATCCCCCCCAAAAAAGTGTTTCGCCAAAGATCGGGATCGGGCTGAAGGAAAGGGTTGGATTAGAGGAGGTCAGGTTAGAATCACAGCGGCTCCCGATGTGAAAGGCGCTATACAAGTGCAATTTTGTTGTTGTTTAGAATTGTAGTCCAGATACTTACTGCTTCAAAACGTTACGTGACAGAGGAGTCCCCAAACCCATTGGAATACAGGACGTGAGACTGAGGCTAGAGCGACTGTAAAGGTCGCAGATGAACTTCAGAGGAACGCTGTATGTTTGTTTACACACAGGAAAGTGAACCTGGGCTCAGGATAAGGAAATAGTCCCTGAGTTTACGTACAGAGAGATCCTCACTGCACATACTTTGGCTTGCGTGCTCGCTGCTTGACAATCCTTGCTGTTTCAGGTTGTTCGATTGACTATGTTTTACTGCCTGTAACCGCAGTGTCAGAGAGACTGCCCTGGTCTGACTAAAAGCTAATTACATTCAGACATCACTAAACCATCTGGAATGTTTGTGGTGGGGGTTTGTCTGCGTGTTGCTGCTGATAATCTGGTTTACGGTTCAATCCGAAACAGTACAAAGCTGTTTTATTACCTTTTGTTCATAAAAAAAACTATTTGTTGCCTGACTCCCTTCCCCGCCTCTGCACACTCTTTAAACAGATAATAAAAATGAGTCCATGTACAAATAGCATCACTTCACAGCAGTTCTCCTATTTCCAATGCCAGACTCTGATCTGAGTTTAACATATAGTTCTTGGTGGTGGGGGAGGAGAAACGATATCTTTACTGACATATATTAAGCGCTTTGAGACGTCGATAAGACGTGGAAAGCGCTATATAAGGATTATTATTAATATGATATATCACTGCTGTTCGATGATCAGCGACTGCTAAAAGTGAGGACCTGAGATTTGTATGTTTTCGCCCACAAATATATATAGTCAATTCACTCGACAGTCTATCCCGTGAAGCGCTTTGAGACATCGATAAGGTGTCTCAAAGTACTCTGCGCTTTCTCAGAAGTGGTTTTTCAGTTCAAACTAAAAATCCATGGAAAGTTCTTACGGTTTGATGTTTACTGGATATTTTTTAACATTTCCCCCCCAAAACGTTCCTCCAGCTCTGCACTGGTAAGGATTGCTTTTTCCTAGAAAGCAAAGCTCTTCTGCCAACTGCCCTTTGAGCTCCATGGTTTCTATTAAGAGCAAGCTGCCTCACTACAGTACTTGGGAATCAATGCGCCTGCGAGAGAAAAAAATAAAAGGTCAGTTGACAAACCAAGACTATTGTTTAAAAACGCACTCGATGAGGAGCCATAAATAATGTCGTTAGAAATCTGTTTGATGGAACTTTCTAACAAAAAATGAGTTGCCTTTCTGCTAGGATGGGGCGCTTGCAAATTTTTATATATATACACAGTATATACACCCGGGATTTACACACTGTAAAACACACTTAAAATCACTGCATTTCATTGGCAAGTGGGATCCTCTCACACACGCTGTTTCTCAGTGACGGTCACTCACACAAACCCCATTATAAAGATTAACATCAGTAATCGGGGTGGGGGAGGTGGGGGGGGAAGTGAGGGGTTGGGGGGTGGGTTAGGACGGCGTGATTCTAGAGGGTTGGTTATCTTCACAGGATAACTTTATTATTCCGCGGTGTTCAGTGAGCGCGCTGTGTGTAGCCGGGTGTCACTGTGGGTGACATTGCCTCGTCTCCGACAGAGCTGAACTCTGGGCTGATACAAATTACTGTATCAAATTTTTTTTTTTTAAAATAGCCCATGGCTAACTGTGTTATGTGTGACTAGCCATAGGGGGAAAGCAGGCAGTATTTATTAACAACCTGTCCATAGTCTCCTCATGAACCCTATCTGTTGTTGACATCCAGTGTAAAGGATTAAATAAATCCACAGAGGAATATTTGACCTGGCATTCCATGGCATATGTTAAGTTGCCAAAAAAACCTCATCAGTTATTAGATTTGGGATTTGAATTTTCTTTGCAAAAAAAACTCTTTAAATGAAAAAAAATTAGATCAGATGGATAGATACATAGATAGATGTCTGACTCGGGAGGAATTTAACCAGATAAAGCATTTTCCCTGTTCTCTACCCACTGCTCTTAAAGACACCCAAGCAATCTTCTCAGCCGCGGCTTGCCCTCAAACAACGGTGGGAGGCTAGGCAGTGAAGGATCTATCTCTGGAATCACATCAAATGGATTCAGTAGGAGAAGGAAAATTATGTTTGTAGACTTTTCTGGTATTTCTGCAATGCATTTAAGAGATTTGTCATGTTATGGGGAGTTTTTTTTTAACCACTCAGGTTCCTGTATATAAGAACGTAAGAAAGAAAGAACCGAGGTCCATCTGGTTCTCACTTCCCACCATTTTGACAGTCGCTTGATGTGTCATGTCCCAAAACTCTCTCGCTCTTCAGATATTATTTTCTAGCAGAAATCTTACCTCATTTTGGGGCTTGATACAAACCACACTTTTTGTGCTTCCACTGTCTCCCTCCCTCCCGACTCTGTTCCATGTATATGATATGTGTATGTGTGTGTGTATGTATATATATATATACATATATAGCAATAGTCAGATACAGAGTGTAGGTGTAAAATGAGAAACCCTCTGGTTTAATTTATACAATTTATTTCTCAATGGTTCGTGAAAGTTTAAGGCCTTTACATCTTTAAAAAAATATTTGGATCACATTTGTTAGGACTCATCAATTCTCTTTCCCCCTCCAACTCACCCACCCTCTCACCCCCAACCATGACAATACTCTTACAACCTTATTAATTTTCCTCATAACTGATTCCAATTCATATTCAGATGAACACATGGGGGGGGGGGGGGGGGTGTGTGTGGCGGGGGGGAGGGAGTTAATTTTTTCATCAATACAACAACAAAGCACACAATCTACCTTGAGTAACAGCTGCACAAACGGCGAGACGCTGACATCTTATCTCGCAGGGTTTCTTTTGTTCTAATAGCCTGAATCATTTTTCAAATAAAGCACAACCCAAAAAAAAGTGTGTGTGTGTGGAGGTGGTGGGGGGGGGGGGGTCAAAAGGAAAACTTCTCGACTTGTGTTGGAAACTTATAAATACACAGGAATAAAAAAGGAAAGAAAGAAAAATAATTCTACAGGATAAAATTTAAACATGACTCTTTTTATTAATTAAAAAAAACAACTTCAAAATAATAAAAGAAATATGCTTTTTGGCTTGTCTTTTTCTCTCTTTCCCCTCCCACCCTCTGACAGGTTTTTTTTTAAATGCGTAGCTCGGAATTACTCATATACTGTACATGTGTAGCAAATTATGTACAAAAAAAAAGGAATTGGGCAAAACACAAGACAGACAGACAGCCATGATTTGCCCCCAAAAAATCAACAGCAACAACAGCAACAACAACAACAGCAGTCACATCTGTGCTATCACACACACACACACACAGGTGGTCGAACTCACCCACTCCCAGCTGGCAATAAGGTGATTTAAACACCGTATATCAGGCAGTTTTCTCAAAAGATCAGCAATTAACCTCGAAAACATTCCACTCATACCTTCCCTCGTCAACTTACGGGAAAGTGTGTGTCCACGCAGAACTGAAATCCTCCTTGGTTCGGTTCCACAGGCAAGTTTTCCCCCTGTTTTGTTCAGTTTTTATTACAGTCAAATACAGTTTTTAAAAAAAACTTCTGCCTGAGGCTCTGTGGCAATCATCTGAACAGCTGGATTGGGGGGGTGGTGGTGGTGGTGGAGGGGGGGGGGGCTCTAAGTGCATCAGTCTATGTAAGATTGGCCCTAAACATTAACAGAATTCAAGAGCAGAACTGTCCTGCAGGAGTTCTCTACACAGACAACTCTCGCCCATCCATCATGTCCAGGTTGGAGAGCAGACAGACACACAGACGGACAGACGGACGACTGGACTTGTCAAGTTTACACAAATGGAGAGAGCAAGGACAGCATCACAAGGAATAAAAGTGCTTCTCGAAAATGCTCTTTTGGGGGAGTGGGTGGGGGAGGAGGAGGGTGGGGGGGTGGGGGGGTGTGGGGGGGGGAATGACAATACTGTACAGGTAAAGTTGCCGTGGACTCCTGCGTGTAACCACCCGCACGCTCTCTCGTGCTGTCAAACATTGGTTTCTATCCTCCTCTGGTTTGCGCAATAGTCCGTCTCCTCCATCTGCTCGTAGTCCCCGCTGATCTCGCTGGTGTCCATGCTACAGTCAGACTCGTTGTCCGAATGGTCCATCCTCTCGTGTTTCGGTGGCTCGCTCGAGACGCTGCCGCCGCTGCTGTCGCTGTTGCCGTTCGGGGTCAGGCGGCTGTTCCTGTCACAGTTCACCATCGTCAGCCTCCCCTTCTCCCCAGTGACTCTCTGCACGGCCTGCTTGGCCTGCCGGACACAGTTCAGCCACTGCTGCTTGTTGAAGGCGTCATTGGCTTGGAGTAAATGGGTCTGTCCTTCCAGTGAATCTCTGGCACTGACTCGGAAGAAGTTTTTCGCTGGAATAACAATAATGACGATAGGTAAATAATAATAATAATAATTGTTTTAATGGATTTTAAAACTCATTAAAATATATACATATTTCAATATATTATATAATATAATAATATACTGTGTAATATAATAAAATAATAATACTATAATATAATAATATAGTATAATAATAACAATGTAATATGTGCAATAATATTATTATAAGGATATATTATATTTTAATATATTTAAATGCAATGCAAAAGCCTTTCGGAGTTGAAGAAATATCCAGATTGCGTTCTGATAAAACCTCGTCAGTTTCCAATGGAATCCTCTCCTCCCCTCCCACACGTGTCTCCCATTTACAGATAAATATATGTACAGTATGTATAATAAAAATAATAATCCTTGTAGTTTATGTATCTAAACATGTATAATAATAAGAAGAATAAAAATCCTGGCATTTGGATATAGCCGCTTTTCACGTCTTCTAGACCATGTCTCAAAGCGCTTCACAGAATATACCGTAAAGTGAATTGACTGTGTATTTGTGGGCAAAACAAGGTAGCCAATTGCGCGCAGCAATTAATATGTGAGTTAATACGTTTAAATCGTACCAGAGATTTTAAAAAATAAAAAATTTGGGGGGTGGGTTGGGGAGGGGAACTCACTCCTCTCGTTGTTGCTGAAGGCTCCTCTGATAGATCCTCCTAACCGCACCTCACCATCCTGCAGATCAGCCAAAACCAGGTCCTTCACGGGGATGGGCTGCCTGTACAGCTGGTAAGACAGCTGGTCACTACATGTCACAGCTCTGGTTATCACGAGAACCTCTTGAAACAGGAAGACGTGGAGTTTCTGCGGAGGGGAGGAAGGGAGAGGAGATATATCAGGCTATGATTTAACACCTCAGATACTGTAACTGTCACTTAATGTTTTAATGACCCGAAAACTGCCCGTAACTGTGATCGGTCCTGAATAGAAGCGAGTTGACTACACTAGACTATCACTATCACTCTCACTACACTAGCAGATGGAAGCAGCTGTCACTCTCTCTCTCTCTCGCTCACACACACATGGGAGAAACAAGAACCATTTTAAAACCGGTGAGTGGCAAGAGACCAAATTTCCCTCGAAGATTAAACGCAACCATTTGCAAACAGCACATGAAACACTCCCCTGTATTTGATAGGATCTGACTCCATATCTCATCATATGGCTTCACGACGGAACCCAAATAAACAAACCTACAACTTAAACCGAGGATTAAAACGAGTACTTTGATCTCGTCAAGGGAAAAGGTTGACTGCATTCAACATATAGCGCAATGCAGACTGCGTACAGGTGGGAGCAAAAATACTTCATTTTAAACGGTCGACTGGCAGATGGAGAAGGTAGAAAATAGACCTTGATAAACACACAGGATATCAAACACCTTCAGAGGGAGAGAGTGTCTGAGGACCCGAGGAGGTTAGAGTGTGTTCCTGATCATACATAATCACAATATTCCAGTTCACAGTGATCCTATAATCGTCATTTTCTAAAAATAAAATCTTCTTTGTTAAAGTGCAAAGGCCTTTGAGAGGTATTTAGACTCTCTCTCTCTCTCTCTCTCTCTCTCTCGTTACCTGTTATGGTATAAATCTGTTATGACAAGAATTGCGATTTACAACGAGTCACGATTATTCTAACAAGCAATCACACTGTCAGTCTGAAACCGTTTATCCTGACGCTCACTCAGAAAATTCCTCTACCGCTTGATTAGAAAAAACCCGACTGCGTTTAGTTTAGAAGTATATATATTTACTGTGAATAATAAAATTAAAATTTTGGATTTTGGGGTGCGGAGGGAGGCGGTGGGGGTGGGGGGGGGGGAAATAGGATGAAAGTAGTAACTCCTTTCCTGTTTTGTGTCACGTGAACCTGAATTGGCGAGAAGGTCAGGCTAATGGAGGGTTTGGGGACCTGATCTGTGTGATGTGGGGAAGGAAAAGGCATCAAACGTGAAAAGCCCCCGCCCTCTGGGCCAGGACATTAAAGTCAGAGCTTGAAAGAGCAGCGTAGACGTGACCTTTCACATCACTCGCTCGCTCGCAAAGTCACAAAGCACAGATCTCATCGACTTCCTCTTCACTAATGTCACCTTCAAAGGCCCGAACCTCAGCTGTTCCCGCCTCGGCTTGTGTGTTATGTGGGGATGGTGTGTGTGTGTGTGTGTGTGTGTGTGTGAGTGTGAGAGAGAGGAGTGATTGTGTGTGTGTGAGTGTGAGAGAGAGGGGGGGTGATTGTGTGTGTGAGTATGAGAGAGGGGGGGGGTGATTGTGTGTGTGTGAGTGTGAGAGGAGTGATTGTGTTTGTATGTGAGAAGGATGCGTGTGTTTGAGGGTGAGGGGTGTGTGTGTGTGTGAGAGAGAGAGAGAGAGACATGTGTTTGTGTGTGAGAGAGAGAGGTGTGTATGTGGGGGGTAACGGTGCGTGTATGAGTGTGTGAGGAATGGGTGTGTGTGTGTGAGGGGTGGGTGTGTGAGTGTGAGAGGGTGTGAGAGTGTGTGAGGGGTGTGTGTTGTGTGAGAGGCGTGTGAGGGGTGTGTGTGTTAGAGTGTGGAGGGTGTGTATGTGTGCGTGTGTGAAAGTGTGTGAGGGGCGCGTGTGTGTGTGTGTGTGTGTGTGTGTGTGTGTTGGGTGTGGAGGGTGGGGGGTGGGAGAGGGGGAGATGAGCACGACTTACCGCTCCTCTGTTGTTCTTCAGGTCACCATGACAGCACAGCACCTTAGAGTTAGTGATGAGAGGATCTCTCTGGCTCTCCTCCGAGAAGACCAGCCTGGCCTTGTAATAGTGGCATTCAGACTCCCCCGTCTTCTTGTTGATTTCGGCCACGATTCCCTGGACAATGTTAATCTGCGGGGAAGAGAAGAGTCAAAGACAAACCAGAGAGAGAGAGAGAGAGAGAGAGAGAGAGAGAGAGAGAGAGAGGATCGCCGATCTCCCCCGCCCCTGGCCTGGCCTTGAAATCAAGTCCGCCCAACTTCCTTGGGAGTATGTGAGGGGGGGGGAAAGGGATATTTAAACTCAAACCCTGTGTGCTAGTGAACAAGTGGTAGAGGGGGATACAACCTGACTCAGAGCTTTGCGTTGGGGGGTGGGGGGGCAATAAAAAGAATGAAACTTTGTAGAATTATCACAGTTTACAACTTACATATACAGTATCTGCAGTATATATACTATAGCAATATTTTATCTCCTCAAATGTGGCCAGGAGCCAAAAGTAAATAATCGGCCCCACCCCCCACAAGAAAAACACACACACAATAATAAAATTGGTCATTTTCAACCCACGACTGTTTGTGTGGGGGGGGGGGGGCGGACGGGGGGGGGGGACGGGATGCTGCTGTGCGCAATTGGCTGCCGCGTTTCGTCCACATATTTATAAAATATATATATATATATATATATATATACACACAGTTGATTCACTTTACAGAATATTCTGTGAAGCGCTTTGAGACGTCGATAAGATGTGAAAAGCCGCGAGATATCAAAATGCCAGGATTATTACAGTAAGTTCAACGCTGGTCTGAAAGTGCAACTGAACCTTCGGTATCGAGGGCTGGATTGCGATCAGCTGCCGGGGTCTGCTCTGTATCTCAGACCCTGTAATACACTCTGGGACCTCGACAGTTTTCATCAAATGGTTTTGTTACAAAACAAATAAGGCAGTAACCGAATCCTTTTTTTTCTTTAAGATTCACATCACATCAAACAATAAAAGAAGGGTGGTGGAGGGGTGGTGGAGGGAGGGAGGGAGGGAGGGAGAGAGAAAAAAAAACTGATACTGGTATCATTGTGATCAGACAGACCAGGTGTTTCTTAAATTTAAACGCAGTACAAGGAGATCTGATTTCACCGTTGGAAATGGTCCTTTTTCTGACCAATCAGCCCGTAGAAACGAGGCAGAAGTAAACAGCTGTGAACGACAGCCTCGGGAGATCGATTTTGTGGGGTGGGGGGGTGGTGGGGGGGGGGAAGGGAAGGTTTATATTTATATATATATATTTATATAAAATCATCAAGAAATCAGAACCAGGAACAACAACAACAACAACCACAAAACGACATTTGTATCGCGCCTTTCACGTCAGGAGGACGCCCCCAAACGCTGGGACAGTCACTGCTTCAGACCCAAACAACCCTCCAGTGTGAGATCTCTCTCCCTCTCTGTGTGTGTGTGTCTGTGTGTGTGTGTGTGTGTCCTCCCCGATCACTCACCGCTTCCTCCAGGTGCTGTTTGTCGAGGTGGTCGTTGGGCGTGTGCCTGAATATCTCCTTCAGCAGTAGAGGGTACTTGACCAGCCGGCTGCGGGGAATGTCCAGGAAGTTCCAGAGGTCCAGCTTGCGGCTGAAGGGAGACTCGAGGCAACGCTGCAGGAAGTCGTGTACTCGGTGGTCCTGCTTCTTGTGATCCAACAGAGCCTTGGCTGCCACCTGGTTACTGCAGTAACTATCGTAGGAGTTCAAGCAAGGTAACTAGGGTGGGGGGGTGGGCGGGGGGCGGGTGGTGGTGGAGGAGGGAGAGACATAGGGGAAAGAAAGAGCCAGCCAGAGTTAAAAAAGATACAACAAAAAAAACCTTAAGGAAACTTACATGAACAGTAACAATACTA
Organism: Hydrolagus colliei; assembly: GCA_035084275.1. Lineage (NCBI taxonomy): Eukaryota > Metazoa > Chordata > Chondrichthyes > Chimaeriformes > Chimaeridae > Hydrolagus > Hydrolagus colliei. The sequence goes on from CM068753.1 coordinate 2,733,710, forward strand.
CTAATAATAATCCCTCCCCCCCAAAGTAATAAAAATTTTCAATCCACGGCTGGGCTGTGGGTGGGGGACAGACGCTGCTGTGCGCAGTTGGCTGCCGTGTTTCGCCCACATATATATATATATATATATATATACACACACAGTCGCTTCACTTTACAGTATATTCTCTGTGAAGTGCTTTGAGACACAGTCTAGATAAGATGTGAAAAAAGCCACAATATCAAATGCCGTTATGATTCTAGCAATGCTTGCAATTTGATATCACGTCTGCCGAGACATCTCCGGGTGCTTTAAACGCTCCAACACGAGTGTAAATACAGTAGTTTCGCCCACAAATATATACAGTCAATTCACTTTACAGTCGATTCTGTGAAGCGCTTTGAGACGTCGATACGATGTGGAAAGTGCGATATCAAATGCCAGGATTATTATTATTATATATTATATTATATAGTCGGGTGCCTGCCCCACGCTCCAAACCAAACTGAGATTTCCGAGCAACATCCCAGCGACAATGTGGGAAACTCTATAATAGATTAGTAACAGTTTGGATCAAAGGGGCTGGCAATTTGGTGTTTCAGTTGAATAAAGTCACTGCTTATGACAATCACCAAATGTGTGAATGTACATTTACACAGCTTTCCAATCTCAATCACCTTTAATATGTTTAAACCGTTGATTCAGTCCCTAAGAATCAGAGTTTACAGTTTGCAGTTTCTGAAGAAGTTTATTCAGACTTACACAAACAAAGGCTTGTGTGGGTGGGAAGGGTGGGGAGATGGCGGGGTCGGGGGCATTCTGAGAAATGGGGGTTAATGAAACAAAGGACGTTTCTTTCCCGGTAGCTAATCTGCGAGTCTAGAAACCGCAAACAAACGTTACACTTTCATTCATCTCCCGCATTGTGTGTGGGAGGCAAGTTCACTGGAGGGGAAAGATGCCGGTGGAATCCTCGCTGTCCTTCAGCGAAGCGAACGCCGATTGGAAAGACAGATCTGCTGCCCTCAGCACCAACAGCCTACAATAGGTGAGGATCAGTCATTAGTCTACTGAGAGAGAAGTCTGCAAACACAGCATTCTGACACACACTGCAGGGCTGCTGACAGAGAAAGCTAGCAACACAGCAGAACGGCCTAGAAAAGCCAGCGAGCCAGAGAGCACACGCTCTATTACAGCACTGGCGTTATACAATTCAGAGAGAGAGTAAACCATGAGATTGGCTTCGAATCCGAGGGTTAACACATTCCAGTTTAGAAGTTATTAATTTTTTTTTACTGCTCCATTTCTCCTGTAACAATTATAATAATAATACTAATTCTTGCATTTGATTAATGCGCTTTTCAGGTCTTCTAGACTGGTATCTCAAAGCGCTTCACAGAATGTTATATTTAGGTCTTACGTGTGTTTGTGTATGTGTGTTTTGCTGAATTAACCTACTGTACTTCTCACATAGGAAACTGGATATGGTGGAGAACAGTCAGAAATACTGTAGACACATCGAAGCAACCTAACGCATTTGACTAAATTTGCCTTCAATAAAAACCCAACATCCATAAGTAGCATTTCTTCCTTTGTTCCTTGTGACAAGTGTGTGCGATTAATCACTGCAATCAGTGGCAAAGAAAAACCAGCCAACAATACCAACTACTGGGACTGTCAAAACAACAGAAGGAACTTTAGCAGATCTCAAATATTCCTGACGCCGTGGGGTTTGAAAGAATCGGTCCAGAGGCTTTGAATCAAATCTTTTGCACGAAAGGAGAAAACGAGCAAATTAATAGACAAGAGATAAAGTGAAGGTCAACATCACAACGGGAACCACCTCCCAACCGCACCATTAATCTCTCGCCAACACTCCTCCAAGACTTGTGGCCAAGAAATAAGTTTCTCGTTTCCTCCAATCCATGTTTACTCTCAAGTTTTAATTCAAATTGAAATAATACTGTAATAATAATAATAATAATCCTTGCATTTGAATACAGGGCTTTTCACATCTTATCGACGTCTCAAAGCGCTTAACAGAATATTCTGTAAAGTGAATTGACTGTATATATATTTGTGGGAGAGCGAGACGCAGCAGCCAATTGCGCACAGCAGCATGTTTCCCCCCACCACAAACAGTCGTGGATTGAAATGACCAATTTTTATTATTGTGATTTTTTGGAGGAATTATTATTGGGCGTGTGGAGTAAGGAAACTTGCCCAAGGTTTTGCCCTGACCTGACCTGCCTGGATTCAAACACAGGTCTCTAGCGCTTGTAAGTGTGAAAGGCGCTATATAAATGTAAGTTTTGTTTGTTGTTTGTTCATGTCGGGAGGACTTGCCAACACAACACAATCCAGCCACACAACAACATGCAATTGTTTGAGCTTCTGAAAGGCTTTGAGCATCTGCAGTCTCTGTGACTCTGTTTGAAAGAGGCATTTGAGAAGCTGAGGTGTTAGATGGACTCGTTCACTCAAGTTCACCTGAAACTATCGGGTCATCGGAAACATCAAGGAAGAATCTTTGTAGTTCTTCTTATTTTTTTACTAAGTCAAATCTTCATACCATCTTAAAATAAATCGGGCTGATCCTATTCAAAGTCACCGCCTTAAATACATATCCAGTTGCGATTAGATTCCAAGTCAAACCACAAGCCAGCAGAACAAACAAACACACAGGACGTAAAAATAGCAACCATCGAGAACCGGTCACGTTGCAAGATAAACAAGTTGTGAGCGAGGCACTTTCGCTTCTGGTGTCAGTCAATCAATCAATTGATCAATCAATCAATCAATCAAAACTTACATTTATATTGCGCCTTTCACGTTGAGAGGACGTCCCAAGGCGCTGTACAGTTAAGTAGGGAGAAGAGCAGGGGGGGGAGAGGGAGGTGGTCGGGGCAGGATGAAGGAGAGTAGGAGAATTGACTGTATATTTGTGGGCGAAATGGGTTTAATCGGGTAGTAATCTTTGCTCTATCTTTAGCAATAAATGGTTTTAGTTGCAATGATTATTGTTGTTTAATGAAGTTCCGTCTCAGACTATAGGGCAACAGAGTAAAGTTGGTACAGTATTAGTTGCACATGTGTGTGTATGTATCTGTGCGTTGAGAAACACGGTCACTGGATGCCTGAAGTGAAGGCTCAATTCAATGTTTTATCCACGGTTTATCGAGCAGTCTTAAACTGTCTATGTCTTAAAACGAGTCGTTCGCTCAGTTGACAAATAAACAAGAGACATTTGCTAACGAGCGGATTCGTTTATACATTGCGTCAACGCTGTGACCGGCATTAGGATTCCAGTATAGACAGGAGTATGTTTTACATTGAAATGGTTGGTTCCTGCTATTAAAGCTCCTGACATCCAGGCAGGAGGTGGGATTAGATTTTGAAATCTGATTTTTAAGTGCAATTTGACACATGGTTCTCACATTCACAATCTGGTCACCTCACACTCCAACACAGGGCAAGTAGATCACACATAAATAAACTATAGCAAGCAGCACAGTATACAGGGGGGGGTAGATAGATAGATAGATACATTCTAATAAGGTATGAGAAACAGCAGTGAATCTTTCAATCGCGATGAGACTTGTGTGCGCTCGCGTGAAACAAAAACACAGTTGTAATATGATTTATTAAGGCAACGTGGGGGATTTGTAATACTACTACTAATAATAATCCTTGCATTTAATATAGCACTTTTCACGTCTTTTAGACGTCTGTTGCTGCTGTTGTCTCAAAGCGCTTCACAAAATATACACAGAAATAAAGTGAATTGACTGTATATTTGTGGGCGAAACACCACTGACGTTTGTTGGCCGGCAATACATTTGCTAGAAAGAAACTCTCTTCTCTTCGCAAAGAGTCAGCAGAGAAGTAGGGTAGGGTGGGGAGGGAAGAGATGGGAATCTCAGGTTAAAAAGTCTTATTCTGCGCAGCTCGTCAGGAGATGTGGTTAAGGACTATGGAATGAAAGCGTCTGCTCACCCAGCCTACGAGGAGATGGCCCACATATTCGGTGGTCCCATCTGGGTTCCGAGCTTCCCTCAGCCTACTCAGCAGATCTGATCAAAACATAACCAGAGAGAGAGAGAGAAAAACAAATTAGCTCAGCCAGAGAGTCCCCCACTCTAGAGAGAGGAAACAGGTAAACGTTTGACAGAAACACGACACCATTTTGCTCTCTCTATGAGTCATTCCCAAACCCTTTCATAACTACATCTGCGATTCTCATCATAGATGCCTATCTTTGCAACGCACGCACGCACACAAACACACACACAGACACAACCTAACCGCTTGACAACAGCAGAATAATACTCATAATACTAACACGAATAATCGTAATCCTCCCATTTGAGCTCGTACCTTCGTGTAGAGGAATGAGAGAATCCAAAGTGCCAAAGATCTGATTCAACTCTTGCCCCGTCATGATGGACAACTTGAGCATCGGATCGTGATAAGCCTGTGAAGAGGGGTGGGGGGGGGTGGGGGGGTGGAAAACGAGAGACAGACAATGTTGAGGTTTTTTTTTAATATCCCCCCAATTTGGAAAACTTAGAACAGTGTCGAACGATGTCTGGGAGTGTAACGGTCAGACTGGTTTCATTACTGGTTTGCACACATGTGGAAATCATTTGATAATCATAAGTTATCAAGCTGCAGCTTCTCAAGAGGCCAAGACTGTGTCCTGGGAGCTGTCTACACACACACACACACACACACACACCAGAGAGAGAGAGAGATCTAAACCGCTTCCAGTAAACAGTGATTCCATCTCCTCAGTTACTTCCAAGGACATTCAGAGCTTCATGCACTTGCTATGTGCTAAACACCCTCACACCACCATTCAATCTCAATAGTTATCATAATAATAATAATGCTTGTATTCATCACAGCGCTTTTCAAGTCTTCTGGACTACGTCTCAAAGCGTTTCACAGGATAGACTGTCAAGTGAATTGGCTATATATATATATATGTGTGTGTATATATACATATGGGCGAAACGCAGCAGCCAATTGCGCACAGCAGGGTCCCCCCACCACACAAACAAACAAACATGGATTGAAGTGACCAATTTATTATTGAGGGATTATTATCAGGTGTGTTTGTGGGTGTGTGTGGAGTAAGGAAACTTGCCCAAGGTTTCACCCTGACCTGCCTGGAATTGAACCCGGGTCTCTGGCTTGCAAGACGAGAGCGCTCTAACCCACTGAGCTACGAGACTCCCTAAGCTTATCAATGAATGGGGTAGAGTATTTGACCACTTGTGATGTATTTCAAGAGGCAATGGATCAACTTTTCGATAGGAATACTTCAGACATGGGACTGCAGGGGCAGAGGAGATTTTAACAAGATCGGTGGGGGGGGGGGGTGGCGGGCAGTGGGGGGGGGGGTGCACTACCCGATATTAGTAAGTTTGGAAAGATGTGTGTCTAATGCTATTGGCATTACTGAAGGGCGACAAACTCGCTGTGAAATTGAACAATCATCGCGCGGCATTTCTAATGCGACTTCCGACTCTGACCTTTTTTGCTAGTTTCAAGTCTTCGATTAAAACTTGTTCTCCCTGGGAAAGTTCGAAAATAGCCTGCGAAAGAGAGAGGGAGAGAGAGAAAGAGAGAGAGAGACTTGGTTATGGTACGCTGCGATAAAGAGCAGGATTGCTGTTGCGTGCAAAGCAATTAAACTAAGATGTTGCTTGGCTCACGCAATCGAGTTGTTAGTCTAATCTCCCCGAGGAAAATTACTCCAGAATTGGAAATGATATACCCTGCTTCGGTGAGTTTTTGTTGCAAAACTTTGCCATTGCTAAACTGGAACGTGTGTGTGTGTGTGTGTGTGTGTGTGTGTGTGTGTGCATGTGTGTGTGCGTGTGTGTGTGTGTGTGTGTGTGTGTGTGTGCATGTGTGCGCGCGACGGGGCGAGGAAGAAGAGATGAATGTTGCCGGGCACAAGTGTGGTTTGTGTGTGTGTGTGTGTGTGTGTGTATGTATGTTTTATGTTTAAAAAACAGAAAATCTGCCAGTAATTGTGTGCGTGCCATTGTCCAAGCGCCACCTCATTCATTTCCAAATACCAGACGAGAAGGTTAATGCCAAAAGGGAAGGGATGTGTGATGATCATATATACCCCAGTACCCTGCGTCCCCCCCCCAACCCTCCACCCCCCCCAACCCTCATCGCAAATTCCCTTTGGGGAGCGGATGAGATGAGTGAAATAGTAAAAACCAGCGAGGGAGGTCATTGGCAATATTCATGGGCAATAAAAACAAAGGTATCTAAGCGATAAGATGTCAGGGTGAACTGACGGGTTTATAAAAGGTCTTTCTAACAGTTCCCTCTCGTCTCTAGGGTTCAGTGATAGGTGCAATGTGGATGAAGTTGCGATGGGTTAAATGGCTCCCACGGTTGAGAAGGGGAGGAAGCTGGTCTGGTCCTGCCTTACTCACCTCCTGCCTTTTGATTTCCTTGGCTGTGAGCATCTGATTGACACGGATGTCGAAGGTCTCACTCCAGAGTTTGCTGTCTCGTCGCTTCGGGATGTGTCTTGTGGAAGGTCTCGGGGTGAAAATGTCCGGCCGGCTATCATTGCGGAAGCTGATGGAACGCTGCAGACAGAAAGTGGGAGATGAGCTACACGGGAGGTGGGGTGGGGAGGTTTGAGGAAGATCTCAAATGGGACGTGGGTGTCTGAAGGCTGCGTGGGATGGGATAGAATCCAAAGTACTGGGGCTGGTAGCTTCACCAACACTACCAAACATATGTGAACACCCCCACCCCACCCCCACCAACCCCAGGCAGTCTACAGAGGCAAACGACATCAAACCGAGTGAATCATCTGACCCCCACCCCCCACCCCCTCCCCCCACCCCCCTCCCCCCAACCCCTCCCCCCACCACCCACCCCCTCCCACCACCCGCGATGCCAAAGTCAATTACGAAGTCTCACTTGTTTTTTTAGCGGCGTCTGAACTTGGCTGGAAATGTCACGGGCCCAGGCGCAGAAACAGTTCAGTTTTTAAAAAACACACAACATATTTCACAACATGTAACACAAACACTGGAGCCTTTAATTTGACACCTCGAGCTCCAGAAAACCCACTGAGTTCGCATAATTGCGTTTGCTGTCAGTGCGAGGCAGCTGATCAGGATCTAATCTACTGCCCACACAGAAAAAAAGGACAGATTATTATTCAATGCAGCATATGACTCCTTGTGGCTTTGTGGTTAGAGCCACTTGTCTTGTAAACCAGGGGAGGGGGGGGGAGACCAAGCTGGGGAGACCTGTGTTCGAATCCAGGCAGGTCAGGGCGAAACCTTGGGCAAGTTGCCTTACTCCACACACTAGGGTCCGTCGATATCAAAATTTTCCGATATCGATATATATCGATATCGAGGTTTTTTTTTGTCCTGCGCATGCGAGTGCATTTTGGTGTGCGCGCGCATTCGGATATCGACAAGGTAAGTTGAAAAAGTCTGCATTATACTGATATATCACCGGACACGATATACCGATATATCGATTTTTTTTACATATTGAATTTTTCGATATATCAATATATTTTAAATTCCGATATTGGCATATCGATATGAAAATTATATCGGATATAACCGATATATCGATATATCACCGGACCCTACCACACACACACAAACACACGCCTAATAATAATCCCTCCTGGGGTAAGAATTTAATGGATTGAGATTTACTTTTGAGCAGAAACACTTGAGAGACTTGTATTTGTACCTTATAGTGAGGGTCAGGATTCCAGCCAACACAAACTTGCTCCACTTACCTACACAAATAGTCTGTGGGCAACATTTACATCATGGAACTTTTTAACTAACATGTCAAAAGCTCACAAGGCAGTTTGTAAAAATAAATGATATATACTGTATTGTATATTACCAGACTTACAGTCAGTCACCTCCCCACCCTCTCTCTGGCTCGGGCCTCGGATTTGATATCGCGCTTTTCGAGCCCTTTCTAGACTGCGTCTCAAAGCGCTTCACAGAATATATACTGTACAGTGAATCCACTGTATATTTGTGGGAGAGCGAAACGCGGCAGACGATTGGAGTTCAATTCAGATTCCAGAACCCAGATTTACGTTTGACAAGATGCCCTCCCACCAACCAACCTAAAGCTTTGACATTTAATCTTTATTTCAAACATGTCTAACGCGTACGGTAGATATTTTTCAGAGTCCTTTCCCAATGTGAGCCGAACCACACTGCAAACCCACGCAGTTAGTACAGCTGTGAGGACAGAGAGAGCCAGAGAGAGAGAAAACAAAACTAACAGCCTGCATCAAGCTGCTTCCGCTAGTGATAAAGACTGAATTGACAGCGTGTTTTATTGACAGGAACAAATCCAATCCCCAAGACGGATTTCCCCCCCCCCCACTCCCCACTCCTCCCCACCCCCGCCCTCCCCGTCTAGTAAACAGGGACCCGCAACAAGAATGCGTTGGCAATGTACGTCTCATTCGAACAAAACCTCTAGCTGTCTGGTGTATCACCTCTTACCTGCCTGTGAAGGGAAGGAAGCCTTCAAGGGAATGGAGAAGGATTCCAGCGTTTGCAAATGAATTTGATTTTCAAGTCACTGCAGGTCGAGCGCTGTGAGCTACAAAGCTTCCCCACCGCCCACCCCCCAACCCCACCACCCCACTCAACAGCTGTACAAATATGCCTGTGGTAGCAGACAGAGGGTGCCAGGTTGGGCTTGAAGTCTAGCCAAAGAATAATTTGCTTTCACGCTCAACACAACTGGAACTAATGCAATCCCTCCCCCCCTCCACTTTTCAGAAACGGCAGAAAAGTTTTCGCACATAAATTTCCAGCAGGAGATTTATTGGCCCCAGGGAGCACAGGAATCTGAGCCTCAGTCACGCTATTTCCCTGCGTTCTGCATCAAACAGTGACTGGAGTTAAGTTAGTGAATTCCCTCCCGTCCCACCGTGGGGGCCTGCTACTGATAGAGTCAACACAACACTTCCCCTTATTCTCCTTTCTAACCTATGGCTGCCATCCCACATGACTCTCAACAGTACAAGCACCACTTGTACTCCCGGTAACAGGAACCAATGGATCAACCAGGATCCTCCAATCCGCGTCACTCTAACAAGCGGGGGGCAATAAAACAATGGACCCAATTCAATTCAATGACAACACGGCTTTCACATTTCCCTACAGTTCCACTAACTTTTATCTCCCGTTTCTTGCTCGTCTCCCAGGGAGACACGGTGGGTCAGTCAGACTGAGATCTGGCTCCGTGCAAACCCAACGCCTCCCATGGGTTACATGCCGGGAGGCCAGAGAGCGAATGGGAGAGCGAGCCTCGCTGTTGTACACTCAGAATGTCGTCCATCGGGCCGTTGGGAAAATCCCCCAATAATAACAACAACAATAATAATAACCTTTGCGTTTGATACAGCCGCCTTATCACGTCTTCTAGACTGTGTCTCAAAGCGCTTCACAGGATACACTGTAAAGTGAATTGATTGTATATTTATGGGTGAAACACGGCAGCCAATTGTGCACAGTTGTGTCACCACAGAAAGCTGTGGATTGAAATGACCAATTTATTTTGAGGAATTAGAATTAGGGTTGTGTGTGTGTATATGTGTCTGTGTGTCTGTGTGTGTGTGTGTGTGTGTGTCTGTGTGGAGTAAGGAAACTTGCCCAAGGTTTCCCCCTTGACCTGCCTGGATTCGAAACACAGATCCCCCGCCTGTAAGGCAAGCGCTCTAACCCACTGAGCTACAGGAGCTCCAGCGTGACCGCGGCCTGCTGAGGACGGTTCGAGGCAACGTGGATACGCGTGAACTGAAAATGGAACCGTGGCTTCTAATGGAGCATGAAAATGTTCATCCTGTGACCCAGACTCACCCAGTAACTCTATATGGCATCTCCTGCTGTGCTGCGTAATTGTCACTTACACGCCACTCAATTTGATATCCTACCATTGCTGTGGTCTACAGCAATTAGTGGCTGCTCTCTCTCTCTCTCTCTCTCTCTCTCTCGAGCGCATAAATCAGGTCCATCTCTGACCGAGACACTACATGTGGAAACAGTAACAATCTGCCTCAAATAAATAAATTTTTCGATAACAGTGGATATAGACAATCTACCGTTTCTCCTGATAATACAGTATCGAGCTTTTCCCAATACAATACAAATTACAAATTCGCACTCAACACTAGAAAGATTCCAGCAACCGTTTAGAAAACAAGTAATTTTACCAAAAGAATCTTTTAAAAAAAATCTATATTTATATATAAAAATAAAGAAAAGCTTTAAAAGTCTAGTTTAAATCTCCTTAAATTATATTGGAAATGGAATGGTGTAAGTCAGAGAGGCAGGAATGCTGTTTAAAATGTCAGACCCACAGCCCAGCCTCAGTTTGACATTTAAACTACAATTAGCATTAATATTATGGCCAGTGATTAGATAAGACAATACAGACTGCTGGAATATCTATGTACCTCACCAGGAGCAAAGCCAAGTGTGTGTGTGTGTGTGTGTGTATATGTGTTTTGTGTGTGTGTCTGTGTGTCTGTGTGTGCGTGTGCGCGCAGGGTTTAGATCAGGATGTGAACTTGAAACTTCCCACTGATTGTTTGTGCTGCTCTGACATACATATCCCTTTATTGTTCTTTGCCCGGATCGGTTTAGAAGTTGCCCAATTCATCTGTGTTACTCACCTGCCCGGATAGAACCACACGGACACTCTCTCGGAGAGCAAGATGCTGTGAGGTCAGCCATTCATTCCTCACTGGGTTCATTCACAACAGTGTGAATGACATTGTACGACACACTACGTACGACACACCTCTCATCGTCCACTCACACACCGACACAGGTATGTGCACACGCACGCACACACACACACACAAGCCAGGGGCTTCTTACCTGCAATGACTGGCTGAAACGTTTCAGAGGTGTGGCCTTCACAGGTGGGATGAGATTCGCTAACGATGTGACTCTGGACAGAGGCTTCACCCGCTTGTTACTGGGCTCCTAGAGAAGCACAGACAAGGAAAAGGTGGTCAAAACATGGGACATCCCACTCCCAACGCGCCCGCCTTACCCTAGGTATGCTGCGGAGACACTACAACGGCATCGGAAAAGAAGCCAGTTGGCGAGGGCCAATAGCTGAGGGTATTTCTGAACCACGCGTTGGGCCCAGAGCTCAGGCTTAGTCCTGTACAAACCACCGAGATGTTTAACACGTCTCCTGACCGGCATTAATAGTCGGTCTTGTCCTCACTCTTCCCTATTGTATCTTCTCACTCGCACAATAACAATGTCCCTCAAGGCGCCCTCCTCACAATAAATAAAGTACAAGCGGGGGAGTCTCGGATTACTTAGGTTGCTGCTTTTAAGGCTTATCCATTTCACGTAACACCCGAAATTAGTGTTCAGCGCATTCACAGTGTTGATGTGAAGTAGGCTGTAAAGTAATTAAGGCAATGGGAGAGATCGATTGTTCCAGTTTTTTTAAAAACGCCATGTATGTACCTTGTATCTTTTAATCTCCATTCCCCAAGCTGTAGCAGAAAGGTTTCCGAAAGATAAAATCCCAGGAAATTATTAGCAAAAACCTCCATAAAGAAGAAGTGCCTCAGAACAAACATCTCTGTATCTGATAGACGCACAAAGGAAATCCAGTTTTGTCTCTTCCTCAGCCCGTGTCTGTGAAGCCTTGTGTCCCTGCAGATTCAATACATGTGAACGAGAGAGCGAGCGAGAGAGTGAGTGAGTGAGTGAGCGAGCGAGCGAGTGGTGTGGCTGAATACAGTCTGCAGCGCAGACAATCAAGGCAGAGGTAGGCACAGCAGAATGCAGTTATCGCCATAAGATTTTCAGGCACAGAAGCAGAGTGCATCTCTTCTGATATCCAGGAGCCATTTGCCTCAGCGTGAGAACTGCCGGGTTGACAAACAACATTCCCCTTTCCATCTTACACCTCATTCAAGGAATATAAAGCCTCTCACAATCCTCTCCCTCACTGCGAAGCTTCCAAAGGCACCATAAGGCTTCGAGTCAACCAGTCGTTCCGTTCTCCCTCAACCTCAGCAAAAAATAAAACGCCTGGTTAATCTGGTCACGTTCTCTTTTGTAACTCTCCTTTGAGAACCACCTTCACTGCCTCTCCCCCCCACACCAAACCCTTGTCTGCAATCAGCTTCTCCTCTAGATCAGACTGTGACCTGCTGACGTCAATGCAGTTTCATTCATATTCTGATCAAACCTCCCTCCTTCCAGATCCTCGATAACTCTTCTGTTGGAAAAAGCACCTTGTCTAAAACGCTCTGTGCCCTAGCAGCTGAAAGTCATATTGGCTGCCTGCCAACCATGCAGTATGGTACCTACCCAGTCACACACTCACACACACACACACACACACACACACACACACACACACACACAGTCAGCTCAGGACACTTTGCAATAACAATGCAAAAAAAAAACCCCAGCCAATATTCAATTTGAATATTGGCGTTGATCTCAGCATCTCCCGTGCTCTATCTATACAATCACCTACTTTACAAAATCGCCCACAAAACACACAGTCAATTCACTTTAGAGTGTATTCTGTGAAGGGCTTTGAGATGCCGATAAGATGTGAGAAGCCGCTGTATCAAACGCCAAGATTATTATTATTATTATTATCATCATGTACAGTGTATCCTACGAAGCGCTTTTTGAGAGGTCTTGATGACACGATGAGGCCCTATAATCAAATGCGAGGATTATTACTGTGATACTGTAATTATAACAACAGCCCCTTGGCAGCGTGAAGTCTCAAAGCGCTTCACAGGATCTACAGGATAAACAACAACAAAATGACATTGATAGAGCGGCTTTCAGGTTGGGAGGCACTGGGATTTACTGCAGACTGTATTTTTAGGGAAGTGTTTGGGAAACGGGTTGTTGTGTTGAAGAAGTGTGGAATGTAAAGCGAGTTGCTGCTTATCGCACCTCTGGATTCTTTGTTCAGGTCAACGTACAAGTTCTCTCCTCTTTTACAGCCTTCTGTCAAAGCCAGTCCTTTTATCCCACCCACCCTCGCCCATCTCCACTGGCTCCCCGTCACCCAGAGGAGCCAAATTCAAGATCCTCGTCCTCACTTTCGAGGCCATTCACGGCCTTGCCCCCCGCTTATCTCTCTGACCTGCTGTCTCTCTATCAGCCTGTGCCCTCACCCTCCGTTCAGCAGACTCAGGCCTGCTCCGCGTCCACCGCCCTAACCCCCCAACCATCGGGGGCCGGGCTCTCAGCCCCCACACTGTGGAACTCCATCCCGCAGCCCCTCCCCCTCGCCTCCTCCCTTTCCTCCTTCAAGGCCGGTCTCAAGACCTTCCTCTTCGACCGCGCCTTCAGGCTGCCCCACTAACTCTCCCCCCTCTCCCTCTCTCCCTCCGCCCCCTAAATCCCCATCTTCGTTTAGTCGACGGCTAGATCACATCGCGTTAAACATTTAAACTGAGCCACATTCATGGATCGGTCGTATGTTAACTGCCGTGTACAGTGTAGCATCTAATAATAATGACAAAACAATAATAATCCTGGTATTTGATGTAGCGCTTATATCACATCTTATCGACTGTGTCTCAAAAGCGCTTCACAGAATATACTGTAAAGTGAATGGGCTGGATATATACTTGCGGGCCTGAGCAAATGTACTTGCTCACATCACCCATCACTAAATAGCAATTGTTTCGACTATAGAATCTCATGGCAATCAACCGTACATGACATCTCCACGCAACAATGATATCAGGTGTGAATTCTCCCCACCCCACCCCCCCCAGCAAACAGCTTGCCGGCTACATCCACTCAGGAATGTTCCATCTGCCCTCGATATGGTGGAAATCTGTCGCACGTCACTCGGTTTGCAACAGCAGCGAAGGGTGGAGGGGGGTGAGTGAGGGCGGGGGAAAGGGGAGGGTGGGAGAGAAACACAGAGATAGAACACAAAAGTAGCAAAACGTTCTAATATACGCTGAACTAAGATATCCAGGATCGTCCCGAATGAATGAATGACTGAAAGACTGAGGACCTTGGATAATTATGGTAAACAGTGACCCAGGGATCGTAGGAAACGCGCAATCCTTCATTCCTCCGGTATCTGAAGCTCTAAGTTGTTCCGTATCTCAGCATAGTTAGAATAACTCCATTCTTTGTCAATTACTCCCCTTTCCAACAGTTTTTCTGGAGGCCAAGGTCTGGGTTCTTGAAAGCAGGTTAACCAAGTTGTAGTAAAAAAAAATGTTTGTTCTGTTCCAATGGAAATACTTTATGTAGACAAACCCCCCTCATGCCCTCCCCCCCCCCTCAGGATGTGGATCGGGTGAGGGTGGGTAAGAACATTGGCGCGTGGAGCCAAAACATGGGTTCAAATCTATCAAGGAAATCTAAGTCTGGTCTCCCTGCCTGTCACGCACTGCCTCCTGGCCAAGACCACAGCAGGATTCCGGGGAAATTGGCTCCCGATCAAGTCAAACTGTCGGTTCTTTCCAATGGGAAACGTCTCTTCCATCCACACAGAAAATATCCCGTCCAGATTCATTATTATTGATGATATTATTATTACTATGGTGAGATTAAGGGGGTTAGAGCACATTGCCGGAAGTCCCACAAATTGATTTTGTTGACTCCTGTCCTCTGTGTGGTTTTACCCTGAGCTGAACATGCTCGATAACTCAATACGGGGGGGAGGGAGGGAGGGGGTACTGTTTGTAGGATGCAAAACTGGAAAATTTACAAACAGAATCCAATTTGATTATTGTAATACTGCAGTTAGGTGTGGGCTGCGTGCGCTGGTTAAATGGTAACGCTTTCTCTATTGCTCATTTTGTCTTTGGGCAAGCGATCGAGCATTCTTCCCCCCATCAGCATAAATTACATCACAACATTCCTGCATCTCTAGGCCTCAGCTGGAGTACTGTGTGCAATTCTGGTCACCACACTTTAGGAAGGATATCAAGGCATTGGAAAGGGTGCAGAGGAGATTTACTAGGATGGTACCAGGAATGAGGGACTTCAGCTACGAGGAAAGGCTAGATAGGCCTAGGCTTATTCTCTCTAGAACAAAGAAGATTGAGAGGAGACCTGATAGAGGTTTACAAGATTATGAGAGGTTTCGACAGGGTGAATAGGGAAAGACTGTTTCCACTGGTGGGCGAATCAGTGACTCGTGGTCACAGATTTAAAATAGTTTCAAAACGAAGCAGAGGGGAGCTAAGGAGAAATGTTTTCACTCAACGGGCTGTTCGAATCCGGAATGCATTGCCTGAAAAGGTGGTGGAGGCAGATTCCATAACAGCTTTTAAAAGGGAACAAGATCTTTATTTAGGAAGAGCAGGTCTGTTAGGTTATGGGGAGAAAGATGGGCAATGGGATTGAGTTGCTCTGTTCAAAAAGCCGGCACAGACTAGATGGGCCGAATGGCCTTCTTTTGTACCGTGTGATTCTATGATCTCACAACAAAATCTCAAGCCTTGGAGAAGAACCAGGTTAAATTCCAATTTAAACTCAAGTACGTTATTACGCAGCTATTATTACTGCACTCTACGGCTTGCTGCTCGATGCCGACATTTCACTACTGTCTAAATTATTATTATTATTATTATAAAAGTCACCACACTTGGCTTGCAATCACTTGTAAAGTGCTTTTTGAGTGCTTTCATTTCAACGTGATCCCAAGTGGGATAAGAATGGAAATTTCCTTCTACTGGTGCCTACTTACCAAGTGGTTTAAGGCAGAATGAGAAGGGCCATTGAGTGATTGAGATAAAGCTCAAATGGGAGGGTTTTATTACAGTAGTTGTATTATCTCATTGCACGGTTAAATTTGTCCACTACGTTTGAAGTTGCCACCGTATCTCTCTCTCTCTCTCTCTCTCTGATATTTGAATTGGCCGAAATAATGTCATCTTCTCTAAAGCTCGACCACCAAATTGTCAAACGCGTGACATTTCTCACCCACGCCTGAGGAGTCAGTTGTCAGATCCAGTCACGTATTCTTGTGGAGACTGAGCATTTCATTCCTCCCCCCCACCCGCCCCCCCCCCCCCCCCCCCACCCAACCCACCGACCAACCACTCACTCACTCACTGCCTTTGTCATTCCAAATGACCACTTCCTCGCTTCGGTTTGATTTTACCGTGAATCGATCAAGGAGGAAGGACCCAGACGGGCAGACGGTACATTGTTCTGCTAGTAAGACTGCAAACCACTGACCTGAATAACACACACGAATGAATTATAACCTTACAACCTGGATCGTCACAACAAATAAATAAATGAATGGACGAGTTCCCTTTTATTGCCGCGGCTCTTATTCCATTAGTAGTATATTGTCCCCAGAGCTGCACTCCCTGTGAGTGGGAGCCGTAACAAACCTACAGAAGTGACTGGCTGGAGATGACAGATGACAGATGACAGAATTGTCCATTTACAGCTAGGCAATCAGCTTGCCCGTCTCCCTCCAGCTTCGATCGCGATGGCAGCAGCTTAAACCCCCAACCAAATACAATGTTGTGTGAAACGCAGCAAACTTGTTGGGGGTTTGGTTAGGTCAAGAACTCAAGATCAGAGCAAAGGCTCTAACCGTGATAATGTACCTTTGTTTGGCCCCCGTCAGTAAAACCAGCACGGATAAACCCCAAAACACAGCAGTTTTAATCTGATTAATTGGACTGTATAAGGCGGCTTCACAAGCAAAGATCAGAATCTATTCTGTGAAGCGCTTTGGGACGTCGATAAGGTGTGAAAAGCCGCGTATTATTATTATTGCCAGGAGGAAGGCCGTTCAGCCCCTCGAGCCAGGTTCCGCAATTCTATAAGGCCACACAGCTGATCTGTACCTCGCCTCCGGTATTTTAACACTCAACGGGCAGCAGAAATCAATGTACAGCACAAAAATGACCCGTCTGTGTTGGATCTTTGAAACAGCCCATTAACCTGCCTCCCCCACCACCCCACCCCTCCACCCCCCCACCCACCAGCATATCTGAAAATTATTTAGTGCTTTTTTAAAAAAAAATCATTCAATTTGACTTTTAAATTCTATTGATGCCAGACTGCCGAGCCCACATCCTTCTGCACATACAGTATTTATTGCGTGTGTGTGTGTGCAATGCAGTAAACCAGGTTCTAATCTTTCTGGTAAGTACAGATGTTTAAGAATAGGCTGTCAAACTCTATAGGACAGGATAGGGTTAGAGGGATACAAGCAAACAATGTCGGAGAGATGGGCAGGGAGACAAGGCTACAAAGGGAGGAGAGAGAGAGAGAGAGCGCAGCAGTGAAGCTCAACAAAAAACAACAACTTGTACAACAGCCATTTCTCTGTCTCTTCTTGTATAAAGAGAATGTGTGATCGCGTGGGAGGGAGGGAGTGAACCCAGCCAGCTCACACCTGAGCATCGCTAGATACTGGGATACTCACTGACTGACACGCGTTGAGACTCCGGCAACTCTCACGTTTTATAACCACAGTAAAGTTTTCACGAATCTTTATTTCGTTTCCTTTATTAAATTGCTGCCTGTCCAAAGGGATGATTTCGATACAGACCCCACTCCCTCCCTCTCCCCCCACCATGTGGACAGATGTTAAAGACATATCAAGTAGCATCTGCAAAAGTGATCGTCTATACATTTTACATGGCAATTATTCAGTCAATTCGAGCAATCCGCACAACATGTCTTTTGGTGGTACAGTACGGTACTAACTCTCAGTTTTCATGTAAATTAATCCCTCGGTAACAGTTGAACTCCTCGGCCAGTGTTACAAGCCTCCGGGCTCTTCAAAGCGTAAATGAAACCCACTCGATTTCTACCGATTTCTCCAATGACACAGGATGTTGCCGAGATGAAAGAAGCTGAATACGGCAAGTGTATCATCCCCAAACCGACCCAAACCCCCAGCGCCCATCAAACAAGATTGTTTCAGCTGTCTGCTCGCCCAGCGATCGAACAGCCTGTGCTTTGAGCTTGAAGTAATTATATGGTAAGACGGTGAAGTCTGCTTGATTTATTTCTGTAAGAGATACCTCCCCCTACACCCCCCCCCCCCCCCACCCCCCACCCCTCTCCCCCACCCCCCCCCCACCTCCACTTCACTGCCTTGCAAAGCAACAACCAGTCCCATTTCCTCCATCCACACCATAAAAATCCTCAAAACTTGGGGGTAAATCATAACTTGAAAGGATTAATTCAACTCCCACCCCCCACCTCCCCCCCCACCCCTCTCTCTGGTTTAGGAATGTTTTGTAAGTTACACTAATTCGTGGCGTTTGGACTGATGGGATTCACAGTTATTTTAGCCATGCATTCTGTGAATATTGTACTGCCGTCTAATTTACCTTTTGAGGTGCATAAGGTCTAATCTAACCATTCAGCTGCCTTTCAAAAGAAAAGAAAAATTATGTTTTTCTGTTTCAATGTTTGCCAGGCCACCCCCCCCACCCCCCCCTTCAGGTCAGAATCATATTTTGAATTGATTTAAAAATAAATAATATATATATATACACACACACACACAGGTCAGATATCCAGGTCTCCCATCCTTTGCACTCAACATTTCTCTGATGCGAATCATGTATTTGTATTGTCCGAACTGACTTTAGATTGGCTTTTATCTATGAAGCTCTCAAACTGTCGCCGTGGATTCCCTTCATCTGACGAACCTCACAAAGGAACAAGACCTTGACAAATCTACAGCCTCTTTTTTTTGAAGGCTTCATACAGAAAGATGCCTCACTTACATTACAATTGGCTGCCGCCTTTCGCCCACAAAGCACAGGTTCCTGTGTACAGTTAATTCATTTTTTACCGTACTATATATCACTGCCTTTCCATCTTATTGAATGGTGGGGGGGGGCAGGCCGAATAGCTTAATCCTGCTCCTAATTCTTATATCCCGTGAAGCGCTTTGAGACGTCTCGAAGAGGTGATAAGGCGCTGTAGTAAATACAAAGATTATGATCACACTCGCACTTCCTGTGCTCTTGTTAGGAGGTAACAGGGATTTCCCCCCCCACACACACAGCACCGGCACGCAGCTAGAGCCACGCCGCAGACAGACAGTGCATGTCGGATGTTTCCTGCGACATGGATAAGCAGATTCAGAAGCCACGTCGAATCCTGTCTCTTCGCTGCCTTTCAATCTGGTTAGAATTACATGAGCTCAGCCACAGGCGAGCCTTTGTGTAGGGCACACCAGCATTTCTTTGGAGTGATTCACGACAACAATCCTTGAACTAGTTTTGCGTGTGTGTGTGTGTGTGTGTGTGTGTGTGTGTGTGTGTGTGTGTGTGTGTGTGTTGTGTGTGTGTGTTGTATTCTTTACCTGCACACCCTCCCGAGACCGAGGAGAATCCAATCCGCAGCCAGTGGCAGCTGCTTTGACTTGAATTAACATCACAAACCCACCAAAGCCATGAACGATATCTCCCGACACGAAGCGCACTAAAACTGTAGCGCTAACTCATCCATTACAATTTCCCCCCCCGGAGTTTGAGAGCGCGCGCAAAGCTGTTTCTGGCTCGCCACCATTCTACAAGAAGTACAGTACTTCACAAGCGCTCTGGGGCGCTAACCTGCTTGAGAAGCGCGACATCGACGCAAATTGTTGTTGTTATAGTTGTGACTGTACAATTCTGAGTATGCCAAATGCGGGCAAAATATCCTCCAAGGCTCCTACTTGAGATTTTAAAATGATTTTTAAATTTTGTTGTTCAAAGATAGGTTTAACCAGCGAACCGAAGAGAGCAGTTCAACATCGATACCTCAATCCGGTAATTAGCTCAACAATACATCCTTTGTGTTCAAGGTTGATCAACCTGTCTGCCAGCCAGCCAGCCAGTCCGCCCGTCCGCCCGCCCCTCACAAATTACACACTTTGCTTCTCACTCTGAAGGAAGCAAAGTTCGAGAACAAAGAGGAACGAGGTGTTGGCGGGTTGGTGCCTGAGGCTGCAGAGGCATCAGACGAGGAACATTCTCACCACAGATGCTGTGCGTCCCTGTCTACCTCCCTGTTGGCTCATTCTCTAGTCCAACCCGAGCTTCTCCAAAGCTCAGACAACACCAAGCCAACAAATAAATCTGTGGCCAAACTGATAACCTTATTGGGAAAAGTCAAAAGTTTTGCAGTGTTAAAATGTTGAATGTTGCCTAATTGTCTCTCTCGCACCCCCCCACCCCCACCCCCCCCACCACCACCAAACCAGTGTGTATTTCTGCTAAGAAATAGAAGGTGGGGGAAGAATTAAGTTTCCAATATGTTCCCCTGTTTTGATTGATTCCTGTACGAGTGAGTGATCGCACGCAAACACATCGTTCTCCAAAAAAAGGCCATTTTGTTTTTGTAGCAGGTAAAATGAGTAATCAAATTCTCCCAAACCCACAAAAAATACAGTCACTACACTTCATGGCATGCTCTGTGAAGCGCTTTGAAGATGCCTCGAAGACGCGGTAAGGGACTATATCAAATGCAACAATTATAATAGTAATTATTATAATAATAATAAACAGAGTCAGGCCAGATTGCTGGTGTTTCCACCTTTATAATAAAACACTCTCCTCGTCTGCCAACAACCATCAGAATGGTTCACAGTCTGGCCAGCTATCTACTGCTGGCGATCCATCGCATCTTTACATCTCAAGTTTTGTTGGCGTGTGCGCACACGCACACACACACATACACAGACAGACAGAACCAAAAAAATGACTCCCTTTCCTTCCAATACGAATGCTTCTGACGAGAATTTCTGGTTTTTTTTTGCTTGTTTAAAAACCCAAATAACTGAGAAACGAAAGCTGGAACCCGCTATCCAATGCGTTACTTCCATATTTCATAAGGTAGGTCCTTAATGATAGCTGTGAAACCAACTGAAAACCTTGACTGACTCTCTGTGGAGGAAAGGTGCTAGGGGGGGTTGGGGGGTGGGAGGGGATGTGAGACTTTCTAGAGGTGATAAAAGTATAAGGAACTGGAGCTCCTGTGGCTCAGTGGTTAGAGCACTTGTCTTGCAAGCTGGGGAGACCAAACTGGGGAGACCTGTGTTCGAATCCAGGCAGGTCAGGGCGAAACCTTAGGCAAGTTTCCTTACTCCACACTCCTAATAATAATCCCTCCAAAAAACCCACAATCATAAAATTGGTCATTTCAACCACGACTGTTTGTGTGTGCGGTGGGGACGACGATGCTGCTGTGCGTAATTGGCTGCCGTGATTCACGCACAAATATATATACAGTCAATTCACTTTACAGTATATTCTACGAAGCGCTTTGGGACGTCGATAAGGTGTGAAAAGCCGCTAAATCAAAATGAAGGATTGGATTTATTATAAGGAACGTGTAGTGAGAGGACAGGTTACTCAGATACAGACACACACACATCCTTTACGTAAACTCAGAATAGGATCAAATCCACTTTGCTGATATGTCCCACAATTAACAACAAGCCAGCCTGAGATTGTGGGCAATGGCTCGCTGTTCGTAATGCACTCAGAAAACCCAGAGACCCCCCCCCCCCCCCCACACCCCCACCAAAAAATATCCTGAACTCTCTTCTCCGCCCCGAGAATGTGAATGTTGTTGCAGCAGACTGAAGCTAGAAGGCATCCTAACCTTAAGCCACTGATGGCTGCCACTTATTTGCAGAGTCAGAGAGAGTCAGAGTCAATCTCTCTCTGCTGTGATGGCTGGCGAAGGGTGGGGGGGTGGGGGTTGGAATTTTACCAGAGAACAGCTATCAATCAATCAATCAATCAATCAATGAAAACTTCCATTTATACAGCGCCTTTCACGTCGAGAGGACGTCCCAAGGCTCTGTACAGTCAGGTGCAAAAACACATTCATGAGCAAAGCAGATAAAAGACTTACATCTGTCACACACACTGCCCCCAACCCCCCCCAAAAAAAAATACAACCACCGAGTACTGACTGCCTGATTAGACAGGAGTGAGTTACTGAACAACCCCTCCGCAAAAACACATACACACACACACACACACACAAGTCTATATAGATTTGCAGCTAGCTCGCGAGTTAAACACACAAAGCAGCAATATTCAAAAGAGAGAGAGAGATTATTTGTCAAAAGTGTTTATGAAAACAAAAGGAGTTTCCTTAATCTCTCTGGTCGACAAAAGAACAGCCTCGGGTACAGAAACTCTTAACTACAGCTTCAAACTCCAACAAATCTGTGGAATGGAAACCTAACAGACAAGTCTCAGGAGGCAGGTTTTTTTGGTTGGTGGCAATGAACAATGAACAGGCTTCCCGCTGATGTATATTTATTTAGTGGCCACAAACACTTGCTGCTGAGCAGATTGTAAAAAGTACTGTGTGTTAAGACACCCGACTAATCTATTAGCGAATCACATTCCAACCCCCCCCCCCCCGCTCCCCCGCCCCACTGCAAATCTGTGCAGTGAATCAAATTATTGAGTCTTATTGGTTATTGTTTTTTAGCTGTAGCAATCTTTTAAGGACAGTCTGACTGTTAAATTAAGCGCAGACTGCCCCAGCGATCACTGACGTATCCAGTATCCATCTCAAGTTATTTTGAGAGGAAACAGGCAACGATAATAATAATAATAATAATAATAACGACCAATAACGATAACAGCAAATTTGAGAGAGCGCCTGATCAATCCTCCGAGACGTCTCATAGCGCTTCTCAAGGTTAGACTGTGAAGTGAATTCACAAGCGTATTTTGACAGCCGAACGTAAAACGCTGAGATTTATCACAAAGACACCGAGAATGTCTGACGAGGACACTGGTTGAGTTTCCTCCACACCTGGATATATTCTCCACACATTCCCCACCAACCTCCCTCCCTCCCTCCCTCCCCAACAAGCCGCAAAGCTTGCTGCGCAGTTAAAGATCTCAAATGAATCCACGCGGAGCCAAAGGGAGGTGACTGGGAGGCTTGGAGACCGGCAGAACAGGCTCGAGGGGCTGAGCAGGCTCGAGGGGCTGAACGGCCTGGCCCCCCCCTTTGTTCCTGGGGGTCTTAAAGCCGGGTGGGAAACATGACGCTGTAATTAGCTCTGAACTCAACTCACAATACAAACACTTTCCCCGAGCCAGACACCAGCCCACCACCCTCTGCCGGCTGCCAGACCCGAGTCTGAATTCTCAATGGGGTGGCAGACACTAACTACTGTTTAAACACAGGAGGAAATGCCACCGAGGGAAACGGCCGGTGGGGAGTGGGGGGAGTGGGGGGGGGGGGGGAAATGGCCAAGGGGTAGTTTTTTTTTGGTTTGGCAAACGAGAGAAGATCTCACTCACATCAGCTGTTGTCTGGACGTGGAGACTTCGAAACCGCAGAGAGAGAGAGAGAGAGAGAAAGACAGACACAGACAAGGAGAGACATACACACACACACATAGAGAAACACCTCACATGCATAGAGAGAAACACACACACATACACAGAGAGAAACACACACACATACACAGAGAGAAACACACACATATACACAGACACAGAGAGAAACACACACATGCACACAGACAGACAGAGAAGGCAGTAAGATGTACAATGGTAAAGCATATTTACTAACCGACACTCAGTCAAGAGGGACCCAAATCTGAGCAGAGTGGAGAATTTTGACAACTAACATAGGGGAGCTGAGGTGGGGGGGGGGTGTGTGTGTGTGGAGAGGAGGGGTGGGGGGGGGGGTGGGTGGGGGGGGGAATGGAAGAAACAGCTGTCAAAAGTAATTTTTCACTCCTTCAATATCTCCCTC
The DNA here is from genome assembly GCA_035084275.1 of Hydrolagus colliei. Taxonomy (NCBI): domain Eukaryota; kingdom Metazoa; phylum Chordata; class Chondrichthyes; order Chimaeriformes; family Chimaeridae; genus Hydrolagus; species Hydrolagus colliei. The sequence continues at coordinate 2,757,484 of CM068753.1, forward strand.
ACTCTCCCACAAAAACAACCTTCTTCCCAAACGCGCGAGATTTAAATTTAAAAGCGAAATCCTTCACCGAAACACACAAATTCACAGATTTTTTGTATAAAAAAGTTAAGTTTCAAAGTTATAGAAATGTAGAAAATTATTATCCACTTATCCGGTGTGTATGTGTATGTATATATACACACACACACACACGCTATATACATGTACACAGAAATCTGAGAGACAGACCAGAAGATGTGTCTTTTTCAGTCGATCAAATCAGGGATTTGCTTCAAGGAAAGAAAATATTTCCCCCCCCCCCCCCCCCCCCCCCCCCAACTGACTTGGACAAGTCTTGAGAGTCTGAGAAACGCAAGCAAATAACAACAACAACACACAATAAATAGCCAGGAGAGAAGCCATATACAGCGATGCCACCCGCTGACTGTTAAGTCTACTGTACCTCAGTCTCTGCCACAGGGCTGCTGACAGCCTGAAGGTCCAAGGCACGGTTGGTTCTCTTGGCCGCCAGGTAACAGGGGTAGTCCTTGGCCACCATAGTGTGAGCAGAGGGAGGTGGAAAGCCAGAGGTTGAGGAGCTCACAGCTGCTGAGAGTGTAGCTTGGAGCTCAAAGGCACAGGTCCCTCTACCAGCCACTGTGCCTGCCTTGTGTGTAACTCTTCCTTCACCCACCACCCCCCCCTCTCTCTCTCTCTCTCTAGCTATATGTCTTGCATGGCTGGATGTGTGAGCTCTGCACTCACTCACTCACTCTCACTAATACTAACTCTCTAACACACACACACACACACACACAGAGAGCTCAGTCCAATCCACATCAGGGGGCGGGATACACTACATCAACAGCATCAACCCAATGATGAAACTCAACCATACACACAGCTGATGGAGACAGAGAGAGAGAGAGACACACACACACACATACTTTCCAACAACATTCACAATCAGCATTTTTTTCTGCAGATGTGTTTTCAGTGACTCTCTTAGAAGTTTAACCTGTAACTTATTTTAGATGGAAAAGTCCCTCTCTCCACACACACAAACACAAACACACACTCACGCACACTGGAACATATTAGACCGACATTTGCCACTGATGTCTTGTCTCTTGAGTTTCATTTAAAGTTGTTTTTTTCCCACCCCCCCCCCCCCCTCCCAGCCTTAAACGCGTGTTTATCCCAGACTGGAGAGTGGAGAGCAGTGGTCTGAGAATTGACCCCAGTGAAGCAACATGGATTTCCACTCTTTCTACTCTGTATTCATTGCCTCTCTTAAAACCCTAAATCAATCCTTTCTCCTGCAGCTCAGTGGGTTAGAGCACTCACTCCCTCGTCTTAAAAGTGCGAATCCAGGCAGATCAGGTCAAGGCGAAACCTTGGGCAAATTTCCTTACTCTACACGCACACGGCTAATAATCCCTCCAAAAATAAACACAACAATACAAATTGGTCATTTTCAATCCACGACTGTGTGTGTGTGTGTGTGCGAGGGGGGGGGGGGGGGGGGGGGGACGCTGCTGTGCGCAATTGGCTGCCGCGTTTCGCCCATGAATATATATATATATATATACAGTCAATTCACTTTACAGTACATTCTGTGAAGCGCTTTGAGACGTCGATAAGATGTGAAAAGTTGCGATAACAAATGTAAGGATTATTTATTATTATTATTATATTGAAAAGCGCTACGTGAAAAGCGGAAAGGGAGGAGTGGGGTTGGGTGGGGGGGGAAATGAAGCGGGAGGGGGGTTATAGGGAGAGGGATGGGTTGGGTGGGGGGAGAGGGAGGGATGGGAGGGATCTCTATAAAAAATAGTTTTAACTTGTAAACCGATGACAAACAGTCGAGCTCACCTGCTTAGTTAGCTGCAGCCTAACAGACCCTTGCTGTTCAAGTGTGAATCAAGTGTGTGAATTAAAAAATCTATGCTCACCTCCACGAAAATAATAAAGCGTACACTGAACAAGAACATCTGTGAAGCCAAACTGGGAAGCGGAGAGAGCTTCTGAATGATTAGATGATACATGACCTGGGAAAGCACTGTAACTGTGCCAATGTCACAACCCACAACTGATGCTTTGACCTGACAATAACAGTACATCAATCAATCAATCAATCAATCAATGAAAACTTACACTTATATAGCATACCATTTTTACCACCCCTCCCACCCTCACCTCAAACAACAACAACAACAACAACAACACTCTCTTTAGCTCCTGACAAAAAGGGGGCACCAACATCTCTCCAAACCACGGCTCTCCTCACTAACTAAGCTCCTTGGTGGCTTTTCTGTGTCCATCAAGCTGGAATGTCCTGCTCCTTAAGACACACTGTGTTAACATTTACCAGGTTGTCTCTTGCCTCAAACTAACCAACTTGTTGCCTCTGTGTGTCCAGCACTCGCCAGTCTCTCTTTCTCTCCCAGGGTGTGACACGTAACGTAAATAATAATAATAATAATCCTGGCATTTGATATCGCGGCTTTTCACATCTTATCAACGTCTCAAAGCGCTTCACAGAGAAGAGTGTAAAGTGTAGTGACTGTATATATGTTTGTGGGCGAAACGCGGCAGCCCTACATGACATGGTTTCCAGTGGCATAGTTTTCTTCCCCACCGGCCCTCCCCACCCCCACCCACTCCCCCTCCTCATGTCCTGTGACTAAAACTCACGCTCATAAAAAACACACATGACTGGAATACTAGTGGGTGGTGGGGGAGGGGGGCGAGAGATCGTTGCGAAAAAGAAACCTTTTCTACACGTGCCAGAGAGAGGTACACGTTTGAAGTAAAGTATACAGCAACGGATTCCCTTATTGCACAGTCGATGGCATTGCAACGAGACACACTTTGCATACATTCACAGTTTCCTCTGCTGACCACACGAAACTACAGATTATATATTAACACACTTTGCCTCTCGATTTCCTCCTCTAGAATGCACCTTATTAGATTTTATTTGTGGGAGGAGGAGTGTGTGTGCGGTGGGGGGGGGGGGGGGTGGAGGTGTTATTAATTATAATTAATAACGAATACAGTAATAACAAACGCGATTTTCGCTTCATTGTTTCCAAGCGCAACTTCCAGACTGGAACCCGTGGCCTCCACAGAGCAGACACCTCGGCAGAGAGACGCGATGTGGGGGGGTGGGGTGGGGTGGGGTGGGGGCGTCCTCCTTTCACATCAGGAGGACATCCTAAAGCTCTGGACAGTCACTGTCTCAGACCCGAGGGTGGAGGGTTAAGGAGGGCGGATTTGGAGTGATCGATGGGACAGTCGAAGAGGAGGGTCTAGAGGCGGGACTGGAAGGAGGCCAGGGAGGGAGGTGGGGGGGCGAACTGCGGGATTGAGTTCCAGAGGTCGGGGGCAGAGAGAGGCTGACGGTGGGGTGGGTGGACCAGCTGAGCGGAGAGGGAGGGCAGGTTGGTAACGCAGTGTAGATGCACACGACACAGAGTCCGTGACAAGGTTGGCATGTCTTCAGGTATTTTTGGTCAGAAGTTTGGAAGTTGCGAGAAACCGGCATGTTACCGCGGAGCCCATTTAATTTCGGATTAGTATAAAATTCCACTTGTTGCTGGGAAATGACTGAATACGTGAACCATATTAAACCATAAAAGACAAGCAAGCCACGACAGGATATCTAAAAAAAAGCCAATATCAGTTTTAGACGGGATGTTTCAACAAGTATTGCTAAGTCAGAATTGCTGTATATGGTGAAACAACCTCTTTATCAGAAAAGGAAACCACATCTGTGCTATAGTACATCCTGCACATGAAGCAGAGACTATAAAGCCTGGTGTGAACTTAGATATTACTGCAGTCAGCCTCATCTTCATGAAACACCATCATTAATAATACTGTAATAATAAAGTGAATATAATAATAATGATCCTTGAGTTTGATATACAGTAGTGGCTTTTCACATCTTATCGACGTCTCAAAGCGCTTTACAAAATATACTGTAAAGTGAATTGACTGTATATTTGTGGGCGAAACGCGGCAGCCAATTGCGCACAGCAGCGTTCCCCCGCCCCCACAAATAGTCGTGGATTGAAAATGACCAATTTTATTATTGTGTGTGTTTTTTTTGGACGGATTATTATTAGGTGTGTGTGTGTGTGTGTGGAGTAAGGAAACCTGCCCAAGATTTTGCCCTGATCTGCCTGGATTTGAACACAGGTCTCACAAGCTTGTAAGACGAGCAAGTGCTCTAACCCATTCAGCCACAGGAGCTCCATGACTTGTTGATCAAGATTGCGCAATCAAAGCTATCATTTGAAGTGCAAAAAACAACCTTGGCTTCCCAATGTACCTCTGAAGCCAGATAATAAATCACATCAGCCCTATCTTATCCACCGACACCCCGATTATCAAGCCATTTGTCTTACAATTTGAGTCAATCAAAAAAGTGGGCGATGGCGCGTTTCATCCACCAGAGTTTATAACCGCCACGATAATAACACTTCAAATATCAAACGCAGAACAATTCTTACAGAGAGCCAAGCGGATCGGTTTTATATAAACAGATATCTCACCATTCGCTTTCAAACGGAAATGTTTACATTCCCTTTGAACAAACGCCAGACTCGCATTTGTGACTTTGAAATACAAGTTTTAACATTTTCTCTAAAATCCCGATGCAGGTGAAAGAATTCTTCTTATTATTATTTTCAAAAAACCCACAAGAAAAAAAAGTCTGCGGATTGAAAGTCACCGACATTAAAAGTTACCGCTACTTTTCTTAAATTAAAAAATCTTCCGCTTGTGGGAGTTTAGTCCAGTAGAACGCAACAATGCACCTGTACAAAATGTGGAGCGGGGAGCAGAGAATAATGAAATGCTGAGTTGGTCATTGGGAAGAATGTAGAGTTGCACACAGCACACAGTCAGAACAGCTGTAATTATAGTTGCAGGATTAATTGGAACCATCCTTTTGGAGCAGCTGGAAGTACAGCTTGTGGTGGCAGCGGGAACCTGTCGAATGCTTTTCATGCTCGGGTTTGGTTGCGTGACTGGCTTGCCTCTCTGCGCACAGCACACTCAGCAGTGAACCCACACTGTAAAGCTTTCCAAAAAGGAAAATCTCCCGAATGGCTTTGAAAATTGGGACCTTTTGAGCTTTTTTTTTAAACATTCATTCCCTCCAAACCTCCCCCTCCCATCCACCCACCCACCCAACTGATTTACCTTCATGTGTAAACCCAAACTGATTTACGTACATACATGTAAATTGTAATTTTTTTTGTTGGGGGGTGGCGGGGGTATTTTGTACAATGGTTCAAAGAGTCAGCAAAAGGTTAGATGATAAACATTTGCAAGACATCATTAAGCAGGCCAGTGACTATGATGGTACTTTATATGGCTCGAAAGCCAAACTGAAGAAATCCAGAGAAAACATCAGAATTGAATCAAGTCCAAATTTCAACTCTTAAAAGCTATTTGGCTGGAAACCTTCAAAGCCAAAACTCGAACAAAAACAATGGACGCCACGGAGCTCCAAAACTGACAACTGGTTGATCTATAGGCAGACCTGGGAAATAAGAAGATTTGTTCTCGCAGATAGTAGAGATGTAGACCAGACTCCCAACAAAACAATAAATCATTCACTTGATACAGAGCTTTACCACATCAAAATGTCTCAAACCGCTTCACTGTAAATAGGAAGTGTTAATAACTGTCCATATGTAGGTGAACCAAGCAGCCAGTTTTTGCACAAGTGACGGCCAAACAAAGAGGGAAGAGGGAGGATTATTTGGGGGAAAAAACTGCCAATGGGAAGGATCCTTAAATATCCACCTGAATAGCTACTCAAGTCCTCGGTTTAACGTCTCATCCAAAGCAATAATAACGGGCCACTAGACTCTCCGCCCAGAAATAATTAATACTGCTTCAATTAATTATTTCAAAAAATATATCCAACACTCATATGGATCACTGCCAATGGGCCAAGCTAGTAAAACTGTGTTCACCTTTTTAAATACAGTTGAGTTGCTGTTAATTCAGATTCCTTGCATTCAGTTATTTTCTCCTATCATTAAAGCAGCAGCATGCAACAATCCCCTGATCTTTAATTTAGATTATCTTCATCAATGTCCTGGTGTTACAGACGCGAGGACTTCAAATCACATTTGCGATGTCTCTCTCTCTCTCTCTCTCTCTTGTTCCTGTCCAGTGGAAACCAACGTCTCAACTCCTTGATGATCGGATTGTTTAGTATTTGGAAGAAAGCTCGATAGCTTGGCAACGGCAAAAATAAATAAAGAAAAAGTAAACGAAAAACGACAATGCCAAAAACCACATACCATGAAAAATAAGCCATCTTCATCTCGCTGAAACACTTTCTTCTTTGGGCTACATGTGATATGTTCCTCACACAGACTCCACAACCAGTCCTGATGAAATAAGGCTCTTATCACACAATGAGTTAGATAACTTCTCTTATACAGTACTGTACTAGGTTTTGGCTAAAGTTACCGACTGTTACTGTGGTATATATATATAGGTGTGAGCAGCTCTCAGATATCTTATCCAAATGGCCTTATAGGTATATGAAAATCAACTGAGCCACACAGTTGACGGCTGAAAATTCCCCATTTATTGAACACCATCTCGATCACAGGATGAATCATGACACACTTTCCAGAGAAAGTCACAGTTCCCGAGGACAGCCATGATTATGACAAGATCACAAGTCCCCCCCATATCACTCACGGGTAGAAAGCTTAACACTGAGGCAGGTTGGACTTCACACACAAGGCTCGAGTCTCCCATTAAACAGAACTAATATAACCACAACCCTTCTACTGTTTACAATCTTGCTTTACATCGCACGGACGTTGTAGTATTACATCAGACAGGTCCTGCAGCTCACCACATGCTCAAAAGGCCTGGTTTTGCCAAGGAAATGATATCATCTGTGAAGCAGACAAAACCGTTCATTTGTGTTGAGTTGAGGGCTGGATTCCATTAATCAAACCAGCGAATTGTGAGGTAGTGTCCTTCACAGCAATTATTTTAATTCTCACTCTGTTGGCTTGCTTGATGTTTTGCTGCGTTTGAACTTGTCTTGGAAGGGTTTGGACTATTGAGTGAAACAAACAGCCTTTCCAGGTGTAATAGTTCTCCCTCTAAATTGCAAATTGTTAATTGCCGCGGAGTTCAGTTCCTCTTGATACTAGCCAACCTGAAGGAACCACTCATATCGGGCCAATATTGATGTGTGAAATGTTGGCTGTTTCACTGAGCCCATGTTGCAGCCAATTGCAGCCCAATTGAGTACACACACACACATGACTTTTCCCCATTCTCACTCAGTGCTAAGTCCCGATTGTAGAAGGCCTCGTGAACTGGAGGCGATGTGAACTGGAGCTAAATTGTTTATTTTCAATTCGGATTTACTGTCCTCAACTCCTCCCGTTACAAATTACTCGAGTTCAGATCAAAGTGTTGACAACAACTTCTCACATAATGAAGGGCAGACCGACTGAGAGGGGATCCGTTGCATTGGGAGGCCCTAATAAGATTGCTGGAGCTCATACCCAGTAATCTTCATTAAGGGAGCCTCCTTTATTTTAACACGCAATAAACACATGTGGGTCTTTAAATGAATATACGACGAGGTTTGAATAAGATCACGAAAGGGCCTTATTTTTTTTAAAGAATTATTGGCCGGCCGCCCTAGGCTGTCACTTTTGCAGACACAGTTTACGGTGTACGAAGCAGACATCTTTTGGGTTTCATTTCAGCTTTGCTTCCATTTAAAGCCGTTGCTCTGATAAATTACCACCTAGTTAGGTCGTTAAAACACACCGTTTACAGTTGTGGAAGTGAGGGCCATAGCGATGTGAATACGTCCTCATCGCCGTGTGTGGTGTGACGGATAAATAACACAGTTACACAGCGTCTACCGCCGCAGAGAATCCAATGGCCACATGTCCACGGGAGAAGGGTCAGGGCGAGCTCTCTAGAACCTAGAGAGTGCGACACTTCTAGTAACCAGCAAAAGACACTATTGGCGACTGGACTCACTCTTTACTAACTACCACTCTTACATAACAAAGCCTTTTGCTGACCCGAGTCAAAAAAGCATTGAAGCAGTCACTGAAAATAAATCAAAGTACAGTATATATCTTCTCAACATTCAGATAGTGTGTGTAATCCATTTAAGATGTGATGCGTGAGGTAAAGAAATGAACAGCTTTAATTAGTTTTTGTTCTTATTGGCAACAAGGAGAAGGTTTCCACGAGACTAGATGTCAAAACACATCCCTGCTTGTCGCATCAAACTGCTAATTGGTTGAGCTGATTGAATGCCTGTCTTGCCATTTGGTGTAAGCATTTCAGGAAGAAAAAGGTGGCTATATTTTTCAAGGGTAGGCCCTCAACAGGAGAGAAGTACAGCACAGGAGGGGTGGGGACAGCAAAGGTCCATGGGTTAGGCCAGACTCCCTTCCCTTTGTGCAAAGTATACTTCGTCTCAGTCCTGCCTTCACAAACCACTTCCTTTACCCATTGTGGCCATATCTCCCCCTTTTTGCACAATCTGTAATCTTTATCAGCAACGAGAACTATCATTATTATTATTGTTATTGTTTCAGTGTCAGATTGAATGAAACCATCAATTTGATTTGAACAAAGTCAGTCATAAAAACCAAAACTCAACCGCCGACAATAACTCAACTCAATAATAATAATAATAGTTGTGAGTGTCTCCGAGGATTGTATTGATAAAAGTAAACCACCAAAAACTCAACTTGATTTTTTTCTCCCATAGAAAAAAACCTGGCTTTTCGATGATGAATGGGGCAGCTTCTCTCCTTTAAGGTAAATCTCACATCAAAGGTTAGCCGTCACATTCATCTCTTTGATCACAGAAACGATACAAGCAAAGAGATGGGTTCCACCCCCCCCCCTCCCCACCCGGCTATATCTGAAGGGAAGACGCAGTTTCCATGACGTCAAGTTGGATTATTCGTCTGGACATTTCTGAAGCAGGTTTGGAACCAAGGGACATTAACCAGGACACTTCTGACAATAAGAGAAATGATCCGTGTGCTGTGATGATATGTTGGAAAGAATATCGTCCGAGTCCATCATCCCCAGGATGGCCTGACAATGAATGTTCCTTGAAGAGCAATTGTTCCTGAAGGAATCGCTCCATTAACCACAGCAGGAGAAACCATGGGTTCAACAACCAGTGTGGCTTCCACTGGGAGTAAGTTTCACATCTTACAGTGGCCTTGAGTCTGAGTTCCACCAGACTTGTTGTTGTTTAACCTATACCCATTAGTCTTTCTCTCAAGAACCAAGTCAAATATATTTCGCCCACAAATACATACGGTCAATTCACTGTGCAGTATATATTCTGTGAAGCGTTTTGAGACCCAGTCTAGAAGAAGTGACAAAGAGCCATAGCAAACGCAGGGATTATTATCATTATAAATATTCATCCATCAGCGTTGCCTCTCACCCGTGCCTGACTTGCCAGATCGAGATCGAGGATTACCTCGGGTATCTCGGTAACACTGCAAACCCGGACTCCGCGCACGCCGCCATCGGCAACGGCAGCCACTGGCGGGATCTCCCACTGGGCTCGTGGGCCTGGCCAAATCCACCACCACGTGGAAAGCTGAGATGGCGTTTCCAACCCGCCAACCTGAGGAGTTGAAGCTAACCATCTAACCACCGCCCACGTCATTCCCCCCCCCCATTGCTGGCCAATCCCGAGCAGTGCCAGCAACAGTGGTGCGTGCAGAACAGAGCTTGTGTGGAGAGTAGCCAGTGAGGCTAGCCTGTGCACACTGTGTGACCGCAGCTGAGAACCGAGCTCGTGGACTGGGAACCCAGCAGATACCAGCCTTGGCACCAGCTCCTGGCTCCTGCTCTCGCCGCTCAGTCACCTGAGCCCAATATGTAGGTAAAGACACAGAAAGTGGGTTAAAGCTGGCCACATTTCAAGCCACTGGCTTTCTCACACTAAGGCTCGGAGAGAGAATGACCGTTGATGTCACTTTCTGCATACCACACACACCCACACACACCCTGTATTCAGATAGCACACACACACACACGCGCGCTGTATACAAATAGCATCTACACACACACATGCTGTATATAAATAGCAAATACATATACACGCCCTGTGTACAGATAGCACCTACACACACACCCACCCTGTATACAGATAGCACCTACACACACATGCGCTGTGTACAGCAATGCATCCTGACACACTGCGGCCCGAAGGAAGTCACTGTGAAATGATTTTTTGACGTCCCGCCGTTTACAGGCGCCTTAAAAGGCCAAGTTATTTCTTTCTGCCTTTCTTCTAAGAAATCCGTAACCCAAACGCACAAGTCTCAAATGCGACGAAAAAAAATCTCTGATTTGTCTTCAGCCGTCACGCCTGGACTTAAATAGGAAAGTTACCAGCGCCTTTTATACCAGTGTTTAAACCGCAACGCCAAGCCAAGCGAATGCAGACAGCTACACAGTCCGCACTCACATAAAATACGACTGTGTTGTTGTTTCATGCGACAGGTTCCAGCGTTTCAGTCCGAGGGAGGATGAGTGGGATCTGAAAGATCCCTTTTGTTTTGTTTTAGGTGGACGTGAAACGGCTTTGAAAACGGCGGCCTCAAGTTCTTCAAATGAGGTTTTCGATTCCAGTTTTGGGGGGTGATCAAAGGCATTATTCATCATTAGCTCACGGTGGGGGCTTGTAAAACCTCTTCGCCGAGGCTTTGAAAAGTAATCTGTAGCCTCTTTGGGCCAATTTCCCTTTTATCTGGTTTGGCGAGGACCTGTGTGTGTGTGTGTGTGTGCTGTGTGTGTGTGTGTGTGTGCTCTAGCCACTGTGGTATGTGTAGCTGGCTGCCATTCTCTCACACACACACACACACACAGCTACAGACGAGAGCTCACTGGCCTCCAGGCTTTTCTGTGAAACTTCAGCTGCGGTCAGCGTCAGGTCTCACGCTATTCCCCCCGGAATGCTCATTTACATCAGTGCCACTTCCACAATAGCTCACTCAAGAAGGGCTTTGCTACTCACACTCACACTCTGGGAAGGTAGACAGCTCTCCTGAGGAAACACGCAATATTTTACAAGAGTGTGCGCGTGTCAGTGTGAGAGAGAGTGTGTGTGTGTGTGTGTGTGTGTCTGCCTGTGTGTATGTCAGAGAGAGTGTGTGTGTGTGTGTGTCTGTCTGTGTGTGTGAGAAAGGAGGAGAGGAGAGGAATAAGCAAAGTTGGCAGTAGTCTCCAGAATGCCTATTCCTACGTTACCGGTTGAACTGCCAAACTCAGAGTGCAATGATGGCACTCACTCTACACTAAAGCAACTGTAAATGATCCCGTGCACCCGTCATTTTATCTTCAAATCAGTACATTAAAAAACCCACCACCACGAACAGGTGATAATGGGAGACAGACACCCCACCAGGGAACCTTTTCCAGGCTTCACAACCGTCTAGCTTTCAGGTAACACAACCCAGTCAAGCTTTGACCTCATTGTTTACGAACAGATTTGCTTTAACCCATTCCCAAGGGTTTCGCTCCCCGAGGCTGAGGATCAAGCGGAACAGTTCAGGGGGGAAATCAACGCTGGACATAACAGAACCAGATCAGCTCCTGTTACTGCGCACTTTTGCAGATGGGAGGGGAGGTTGGGGGGAATGAACCTGGCCAGGAGCAGGTACTTGTGGAGTCCCTGTAGCTGAGTGGTTAGAGCGCTGTCAGAGAGACAAGCGAGAGACCTGGGTTCAGTTCCCGGAAGCAGGTACCGGGACGAAACCTTGGGCGAGCTTTTCCTTACTCCACTGATAATAATCCCTCCCCACTAAAAAAAACTATAATGAATTGGTCGTTTCAATCCACGAGTGTTTGTGGGGACGCTGTTGCGCACTTTGAAACGAAAGAGGACATGAAAAGAGCTACATCCAATGCAAGGATTACTGTTATTATGATTAATTTAGTTTAACAATTCACATCAGGGTAATCCAATTCAGGGTAATCAGATGCTTGAATAAAACAAATCATAGATTTCAGTCAGTAGAACGGGGGCACTGTGATCTCCCTCCCCCCACAATATTGTAAAAGATCATTAAATTCATAATGTTTCATTTCCTTTGAGAACATGCACAACAGCAACTTAAAGAGGAAACCGGGCCATCAGTTTTACACTGTAAACACAGCTGCTTCTTCACAGGGCTTGAGCTCATCTTAATAATAACCTAATAATAATCCCTCCCAAAAAAACCACAACGCAGTGATAAAATTGTGGATCATTTCAATGCACGCCTGTTTGTGTGTGTGTGGGAGGATGCTGCTGTGAGCAATTGGCTGCCGCGTTTCGCTCTCCCACAAATATACATACAGTCAATTCACTTTACAGTACATTCTGTGAAGCGCTTTGAGACACAGTCGATAAGATGTGAAAAGCCACGATATCAAAAAGCCAGGATTATTATTATTATTATTATCTTAGACTAGGTCCTCATGTCTGAGGAGAGAGCGCCTGCCAGATGTCCCATGATTCAGGCGCTATGTTCATCACTGTCCACCCTATTAAAGCACCTCGATCACAGTTTGAACAGAGAAGACCCTCCCGATGTCCCTGGCCGACAGAATCCACAAATACGTCGATGGCTGACTTCACAGCTGGTTTGTTGACGAGGTGACCTCTGAGCACTAATTGGCTTTTTCGCGTTTTTTCCCAGAAATGTGTCAATGAATTTGATAGCAATTCTCACTGAACCTACTTGAGAGCTGTAGGTGCTATCTGAAACGCAGGAATTGTTAGCACTTCTTGGCTATATACTGTGTAGTTCTTTGACAAGAACATACCAAATGTTTCCTGAACACACAACTCCATTATTCTAGGGTGCAGTTTTGAGCGCACACTTTTACAGTAAATCCTGTGAAACACTTTTGAGACATCACCTTAACATAAAAGAAACTACAGTACTGTACACCCAACGTCAAAATTGTTACTGTTATTAATATAATGGGTGAGAATCTGTTTTGGTGTGACACCCCCACCCACCCCAACCCCCCACCCCACGTCACAGAGTTCAGAGAGGCTCAGGTTAGATTGACGGACTGCACTGAGCTTTCTGAACTAATTGGCCTTAACATTTGCCCAATTGAAGTGGGAATGGGAGAAGGGAAGGGAAGAGAAGGGAAGAGAGGAAAGTCGCCTATATTCGCCTATATAAAAAAATACATCGTCAGAGTACAGTACAGTGAATCCTATGAAGGGTCTTTGAGACACGTTCCTGATTAGAATAGCACTGGATGATTCTCATGATTTAGCAAGCTAATGTTAGACAGCTACTTCTAAAAGAGAGGTAGACATTTATTTGAGGAGGACAGGTTTGCGAGGTTATAGGGGAGAGAGAGAGAGAGAGAGAGAGCTGGAGGCAGTGGGATTGAGTTGCTCTTTTCAAAGAGCCAACACAGACTCGATGGGCCGAATGGCCTCCTTTTGTGCCGTGAGATTCTATGATTCTGTGCTACACGAGGGAGGCTCTCACGGAGGATGTTGACGGTGGCGCGCTCTATGGTCAAATGACACTGTCAGCTCACACTGTCTGGTGTTCAGCTGACGACTAGACGCAGGAAATAATTCTCGAAACAGGGACGAAAACCGGAAAGTCTTGAGGCAAAAACGCACTCACTCTCCTGAAATGTCACAATATCCACCGCATCTGAACAAACAGCTCGGCAACAGTTTTGTTAATTTTTTTTGAGTTATTATTGAATTAGTTGTTAAAATCAGCCGTGCGTCAATCCGTTTGTGGGAGTAGATGGACACTATCAATCACGTTGACTCATGGTCTGTCAAAATCAACAAGGCTTTGGAAGCGCAAATGTCATGTGAATTTGGGGATTTCAAGGTTTTTTTTTATATGAAGAGAAGGGGGAACTGGATTTCTAAAGTTGGTGGAAAATCGATGAAACCACAGCTACAATCCTCAACCCATTTGTTGGACAAATCAATAAACCCCCCTGTTATAAAGAGACCACAATAATGGGAGGATAGAGAGAGAGAGAGAGAGAGTCTGTCTCTGTGTGAGCCTCCGAATATCTGTCTGACAAAACGAGTTAAGCATCCGTCTGCTTTGATACCTCACTGAACACATCCCAACATCGCTGCCGCCAGAGGCAATGGGATCAGAATGTTTCTGGGAGGGAACCTGATGGGCTGATTGTGAACGTTTGGGAAAGTATTTCAGCCGATGTGGGAGAATCAGTGTCCAAGCCTGGTCTGGTGTCATTGACCGTGTGCGAGAATCACAGATAGCTTGTTAACACTGAGCCTCGGAAACCCTCATCCCCAACAACCTCTAAATGGGGGGGGCAAAGGGCTAAGATTTATTACTTCATGGTTAGTCCAGTCAATGCCTCCCCCAACATTTCATTCCCAACTTTAGAAACTAGTGGCTAGGGCTCTAGAAACTAGTGACAAGGTGCGTGTTTATTTAATGTTAAACGGCTTGATGCTGTAGCTAACTAAAGGATCGTCTGATTGGAAAACGGAGCAAAGGGGGGACTACTGAATTCCCCCTCCTCCCAGCCCAGCCCAGCCCAGCCAGTCCGTGTCTGAGGTTACAATTCACCGCCCTCTGCTCAACGTTAAATCGTGTTAAATCATGCAAAGTTTTCCCACAGATGTTGAACACATGTAATGTGACAGATCCCCTCCCTCTGCATGAACATGTTCAGTTTGTGGCTAAAATGATGCAATAACGATGGCTGCCAAGGGTAGCAGAGCTTCAGGTACAGATATCGTTCCTCACTTCCCCCACCACACCCTCCCAACTCCCCCCCAACACCCCCCCACCCCATCCCACCCCCCCCCAAACCCCATGAATCACACTGGTGTCACACTAACGATATCAACAACACCCAGTTGCCCATTATCTAGCAGCATCCTTCACTCAGCGCCTTGGGACGTCCTCCCGACGTGGAAACGCGCTCTAGAAATGTAGTGTTGTTGTTGTTGTTGCTGTAGCATCTCGGGGGTGGTGATCTGACGAGTGAAAGCCCGTTCACAGCAAGTCAGCGGAACTGATTAACAGTCACTTCTTTACCAGAAACAGAGCAAAAGAGCTCCAATTCACTGAGCTTTTAACTTTAGGCCCAATATATATATATATATATATATATATAGATATATTTATAAGTCTACCACCTTTTTCTACAAGCCTATTCGTGGCAACATTTCGCAAATGAGGAAGAGCAAAGGAGAAGTTGTCCACAAACAACCCACGCACAACTCACGTCTGAAATCATTAAAGGTTGTCTTCAGGGATTCGTTTAACTGAATTCGACTGAATGACCCCCCCCACCCTCGCCTCCCCCCACTCCACAATAAAAAATCAGAAACAAAGTATTGCGTGTTTTTTTCATTCTTAGCACAAAAAAGAACAATCAGTCTGTAAAACAGTCTCAATCCCTGTCTCTCCCCCGCTCTCTCTCCCACACCCGCCCCCCACCCACACACACTGTAAACAGTAGCCGACAGCCCCCACGCTTCCCTGCGTTCTCACAAGAGCAGAAGGAAAGCCAATTTCACAAGCTCGGTCGCCTTTATTGACAGTGACATTCATTCAGACAGATTGAACCACAATCATTGTCGGAGGGAGGGAGGGACGGAGGGACGGAGTCACACACACATCACATCATTGTTTCATTAAAGTGAGCGTCGGAATCTGCCCTGGCTAATTTATCAGACACAGACAGCCCTGACGCAAGAGGAAAAGAACATGGGGGCAAAGTTTACTCGCGACAAAATCTGTATAAAGGCAGACCCGCAGATTGAGGGGACAGAGTAGGAGATAAAAACGAAAACAAAGGTTGCGGGGGAACTGCAGCAGGTCAGGCGGCATCCATGGAGAGAGGGAAAAGAGTCAACGTTTCGGGTCCACAACCCTTCGTCCTGACTTTTTCCTCTCTCCATGGATGCTGCCTGACCTGCTGCGTTTCCCCAGCAAGCTTTGTTTTTGTTTCGGATTCCCAGCGTCTGTAGTGTTTTGCGTTTTATTCAGCACAACAAGTCCATTGTTTCCATCGACAAGATTACACATTCGCTTCCCTCCAAGAACAAGTGTGTCACGATTCCCTGTGAAAGCCGACGCTCGTTTTCCTTGTCGTTAATTAATTACAGTTGACGCACAACGCGGACGGCAAGACGTTAGATTTTTCTTCAGAACCCCCCCCCCCACCCCCACCCCACCCCACACCTGATTGGGATCTCCTTTCCCCCCCTGTTTGTGGGCAGGTCTCGATGTGACCGCATCCTGTACAAACCAGAGTTCCAGCTTTACATTTCTTTTTGCAAAAAAAAAATCAAAGTTTCGACTCCCAAATTTACAAGCCGTAGCTTTGGTCAACTTTCTACCCCCCCCCCGCCCCCCCCCCCTAGCTCGGTCCTGGGATCCGCTGTTGTGAAGCGCTCTGAGACGCTATCCAGCGTGGAGGAGTGAGGGCGCTATTTAAATCAAAGTTGTTGTCGTTGTAGCTCTCAAATCACGACCGCCGTGAATGTCAGCGGTCGTTTGAAATTGAGCAGATGCAAGTAACGAAAGAAAGAAATACAAATACAGAAATTCCTATTCTCGCACCTCCCCCCGCCCACCCCCCCCTCCCCCCGAGGGAATCTAGCGACAGGGGGGAAATAATACGATGGATTCAACAGCAGTGAAACATGTCACCGTTTAAGTGGCGTAGACTCGAGGAGAGAAACTCGCTCAGCGGGTGAGCTTTGTGAATGTGCGCTTATATTGAGAAAATCCTCAATCGGCCATCGCCAAGTTGGGTGAGTTCACCCACAACCCAGGAACGAGACGGAGCTGGAGTTTAGATTCACGAATGGCCATGTCCTCAGGCCTTTCCTAAGATTAAGATTAAGGAGATTTCCAGACAGACCCTAAAGGAAACCTTAAACAATCAAGGGAAATGTGTGCTTCATCCCTTAAACACCTAGTTGCCAATGAACGGAGTTAGGATAACAGGCCAGAACCTGGTCAAACCAGAACATTCTCTCCACCAAACAGAGCCACTTCCGGCAGTGAGATCTGTAGGACAGTTTGGGGTTGAGGAGTGGCAGGTAACACGAGAGAGAGAGAGAGAGAGCGAGAGCCAGGATCTCCCCCTGACCTTCACTGGCACCATCAACAACAACCTGAAGAAGCTTAACTCACAGCAACACTGTCTGGAAAAAACAAAACTAGGTCCTCAGACTGGCCTCCTACCAGCCAAAGCATCTCCACCATTTAGAACAACAGCAACTTGGATTTATATAGTGCCCTCCACACCGAACGGCATCTCAGAGCAGGTCAAAGTCATATCTAGCAGGCGTGAGTCAGAAACACGATGGAACGTTTCACTCCCGCGCCTGCCTAGAGTTGATCAGCAACCGTCCACAAAGAACAATTGGCTTAAATCTTCACAAGTCACTCGAGTGGACACCGTTTCCCTCTCCCAGTTATCTACCGTAACTCCGCCAACAAAGCTGAAACATCGTCTCCCAGGCCTAGCGATCCTCCACCAACTAGACACAGAATAACCGCTTTTACTGGCGCCTCACACTCCTTATACGCTTCCAAGAGAATGTCCCAAGGAGCTGGATAGCCAGAGGTTGGGTAGAGGAGGGGTGTGTGTGTGTATATGTGTGCGTGTGCGGTGGGGGAGTGGTGGGTGTGAGGGGGGGGTTGGATATCATCTCCAACTCACGCACCATCCTGACTTGAGGGTATCTGGCCATATGTTCCTCCTCGCTGCCACGGTATCCTAGAAACTCCCAAACAAACCTGAACCTGGAGCCTCTCATGGCAGTGGCTTAAAGAGAGAAAGCCCACCTTCTCAGAGCAACAAGGGATGGAAAATAAATAAATGTGCCACAGTCGTCCACATACCGAGCCACCGTGAGAGATACAGTCAATTGTAGCCAGAGAAAGAGAGGGAGAGAGAGCTGCTAATTAGGTCACATAGTCTTGCCAGCCACTGGCTAGGGTCAAAGTCACAAAGTCTGTCTCTCTCTCTCTGGCAGCGGTTTCCAATGTTTTGTTTAGATTTGGTTATTTCTCCAGTGACAAGTGAATTTCCCCCAAAATCAGCCACCGTCTAAACACGAGCTTCCCCTCAGAATAAACCGGCAGAAATACTGACGTTTAAAAGTTACTCGGACAAAACCCAGACTGATTGCGCGAGTGTGAGCACTACAGTATCAGGTAGAGCCAGTGGAAGGTTCTAGGGAGACTAGGAGCCCAATTCTGCCCTTTCAGCCTCTCTCTCTGCCCCGCCCCCCCCCCCCACCCACACACTCTCTGGAACTCCATCCAGCAATCCCTTCGCCTCGCTTCCTCCCCTTTCCTCATTGAAGGCTGTTCTTCAAGACGTTCCTCTTCGACCGTGCCTTCTGCTCCCTTCCTAACTCTCCCCCCTTTCCTACTCTCCCTGCAATAGTCCCAACCTAACTGTTCAGCACCTTGGGACGTCCTCCCGACGTGAAAGGCTCTGTGAATGTAATTTTGTTGTTGTGGTTGTCGTTGTATGGCATCAGCCATTGCCTCAGGACCTTTCACCCACAAATACAGTCACTACACTCTACAGTAAAATCCTGCAAAGCACTTTCTCCCTCAGGCCTTCCTGTGTGAAAAGTGCTGCTTCAAATGCAAGGATAATAATTTATTTCTTATTTACCAGGTGTCATCTCCCCCCCCACTTACCTGCCTGTTCTTGTTATTCCTTTATCACTGTAAAAAGTATATTAAAAAAATACCTTGTGGGTTCGTGCAGACTACACATATCTTGTCTGTCACTTAATAAGCCTCCCCCCCCCACTCCATTACTCACCATTAATCTCAACATTGAATAGGTTCTGTTTATGTGGAAGCTGTTATGTTTGACATGTAACTAAGCAGAGTTGAAAGGGTTACTGTGATAACCAACAGATTCCACCTAGTTTCCCCGACACCAAAACATCGATAATAATAATAATAATCCTTGCATTTGATATCGCGGCTTTTCATATCTTATCGACGTCTCAAAGCGCTTCACAGAATATACTGTAAAGTGAATTGATTATATATATATATATATTTGTGGGCAAAATGCGGTAGCCAATTGCGCACAGCAGCGTCCCCCACACGAACAAACAGTCGTGGATTGAAATGACCGATTTTTATTATTGTGGGGTTTTTTTGGAGGGGAATTATTATTCAGTATTGAAGGAAAACCGTAAATGAGCTGAACTGAAGCAACATTTTTGTGCTGATAGTCAACGTCAAAGCAACGTTTCCGAGAGGATTCTGGCCACGAAACACGGCAAAGCACTCGATACTGACACGAAAACCAACAGTGCGGATCAGGTGCGTGTTCTTCCAGGCACCCGACTTTCCGTAAAGTTTGGCTTGTTCAGGATTTCACAACCGTGAGGCATTTTGTGCCTGAAGAAATCACACAACAGATGCAACTGTGCAAACCCACTAACGAAAAAAAGTCAAGATTTAAATGAGATAAAATAAACAAAAGTCCAATTCCTCAAATTTCCCAGCCAGCCGCATATAATTCCTCTTGTATCAACATGGTACATGTGAAAGAATTTGAATTACTTCACTCAGAAAATTTATTCCAAAACATACAGTTCAGTATAGCGTCTCTCTCAATACAACAACTTTTGTTCTCTAGTCATCAAGCGAGGACTTTGTCGTCAATGAGATGGTTTCTGACACCCTAAACATAATAATAATCCTCGCATTTGATAGAGCGGCTTTTCACATATTATCGACGTCCCAAAGCGCTTCACAGAATATACTGTAAAGTGAATTGACTGTATATATTTTGTGGCCGTAACGCGGTAGCTAATTGCGCACAGCAGCGTCCCCCACAAACAACCGTGGGTTGAAAATGACCAATTTTTATTGTTGTGGTTTTTTTTGGAGGATTATTAGGCACGTGTGTGTGTGTGTGTGGAGTAAAGAAACTTGCCCAAAGTTTCACCCAGACCTGCCTGGATTCGAACACAGATCTCATGCTTTTAAGGCAAGTGAGCGCTCTAACCCACTGAGCTACAGGTCCCATACATTGCCATTTTACTCTTCGGAGAAAGGACCTCACAAATTGATTTACAAAATTCTAAATCTGCAGAAACCCTATCGGATTCTGTCCAAAACGTATATTGAAAGGATTTCTTTGGCAAGGCTTTACAGACATTTAAATTTGTGTCTTATCTGTCTCTGGCAACCTTGAAAAGTAGCGTTGAGAAGTTCTAAAGCTTGTGAAGATCTCAACGAGTGGCGATTGTGAAATAATCACGGTTACAAAGTGACTGAAATTCCTACTGAAAAACTGGGGAGGAGATCGCAGCAGTCACCCCCTCCACCATTCACTAATAACTTCCTCTATATATCATTCCGCAAAGGACTTTCATTCATTGGGACCGTTACGATATACCATCACTGCATCCTGTATCTGTACTGAGCAGGTTCCTCGTCAGAGCTCTGGTGTGAGGCCTGTTTCACACCACTACACGATTCCAGCGGTATCTTCGTTCATGTGAAGAGCTTTGTCGTTGGCATTGAGCTGGGCTGCCAGATCTGGGAAGAGTTGACGTAGGGTTTTAATGCCATCGCTCCTGTTTCACAGGCGTTTACCGAACCGACTGTTATCGGGAATAACGTTAGCAGCCGAACAAGAAGCCGCAGAGATTGTATTCAGTTACGCACTCTCTCTCTCTCTCTCTCTCTCGCATTCAGCGAGAGGATGCACTCGACTCGACTCGAGACAACTCCCCAAAATGCCACGACGCTTATCGACAATATTCACAAAGCAGGAATTTATGCCCGATCTACGTTCCAGAGCCACATTCCTGGCATTTTTATTGCTTTGCCTTCCCCGTGAGGCTTTCGACCATATTTTTTTTAAGTGTCTACCAGAGACAAAATATCGCATCGCAAGCTATAAATAATAACAATGAGTAGATTTGCGTATAAGCACCTTATCATATCACTTTGATTGTTTCGCAGAATGAGTAGACTTTTTAACATGTAGGACCTGTGGAGATGGGAAGGCAAACACAGCTGCTGATGGGTTTGGGCTGAACGCCAACAAACCTCCCACAAAGAGCCACAATTAATCTGTCGTTGTGAGTTTGGATCAGGGAGGGCACGATGCTCTCCCTTCTGTGCATCACACACTAAGCATCATCATGTTCCTATGGCTTCCCTGGGAACCAATCAACCCTCAGTCAAGTGTCGGCTTCATTGGTGGAGGTTTTACACCCACACAAGCAACTGGAGAAGGGGTTTTCATGATGGATTGGGAACCCCCCCACCCCCAACCTCCTCCTCTACCCCCCCCCCCCCCCACCACCCCCCCACTTCCTCCTCTCCCACCCCTCCACACCACTGCCATCAAATAATCTTTGACTATCAGCAGTGGGTGTCGTCTAGTGTGGTGAGGTGACTGTACGCAGCACATTATGAATCAACACCACCCCCACCTCACATCACCCCCTTCTCTCCCGCGCCCCCCCCCCCCCTCCACCCCTTCAGCCCCCAGTTTGTTTCCTCAATATGAAGCAACTTTGAAACTTGTTTTTTCCACTAACTCAGATTTTTCGACATCAAGAAGACATGCAACTTATGTGTGACTGAGAGGGTGGGGGGGGGGTGGGGGAGAGTGTGGGGGGATGCAGTCAGTGTGTATTTGAGGATGGATCTATTTTTGAAAAATCCGCACGAGAAAATTGAACTGTAAAATCACCCAAGTGTGTAAAATAAATATCAGGGACAGAACCAGCTTTCAAACGGGAAACTACACCAGATAATTCCCCCCAAAAAAACAAGAGTCATTTGCAAAAGAAATAAGGAAGGATAAAAAGGTAGGTAAGCAAATGAGACTGAATGGATTTCTCTTGTTAAAGCTGTGAGAGTGTCTATGTGCAAGGGAGGGTCACTCACACACAGCCCGATTGCCTTGAAGCTCTGACTGACTGCATTTGCTGCTTCTTTAAACTCTTATATAGAGTTTCACAGGGATCCATCTGTCCCTCAAACATGTCTGTCAGTAAATACTGTGATTAGTAACCCTCTAACAGTATGTGACGTAATGGCTTGAACTCTCAAACAAAGGTCTAAACTTAAAGAGTGTTTCACAGAGAGTGACAATAATGTGCCAATCTTCATAGGGTGTGAATAGTATGTCTGGCCTTCCTGGGTAAAGGGCTGGAGAGGAGAAATGGCATAAAACACCAATGCAACAACAACCATAAAATTACATTTATAGAGCGCCAATCAATCAATCAATCAATCATACGTACATTTATATAGCGCCTTTCACATCGAGAGGACGTCCCAAGGCGCTGTAGGGTGTGGGGGGCAAACGGGGGGGGGTACACACACAACATGGAGCAGGCAGGCCAGAGCCAGCTGACCTGAGGGACAAGGAGGTTGGTAGGGAACTCTGCTCCTGACTAACTCAGTGTTTGGGTCCAATGCAGCCTCTGATGATGTCCATGTGTATCCTCAAGTCGATGTCATGGTTGGTTCACAATTGGATCAAGTTCATTAAAAAACACACACACACACACACAGAACCGGTCCTTGTTTCAATCACATTTACAGTGTAAACTCCTCCCTCCACTTCTGTTTTGAACATTATGAAGCAATCCAACCTCGCACCAAATCCTGAGGAGATGCGTGTATTAAACAGAGAAATGTAATTGCCATCATGCTGGTAGTAGACAGATTCACACCCCCTCCGATCATTGTAACAGCAGCCACCGTTACTCCGCAAACCCTCCATTCCCAGGCACATGCAGGACAAACTTTCACACGCAAGCAACACAACAAAGAGACATTCTGCCTTCACTTCCCACAGCCAACTAACAGTGAGACAATGTCATGCACATTTAACAACAAGTGAATAATCGCTTTTTAATGACAAACGGCTGTACAAAAAGTCTAGTGCGTGGTGGGGGGGGGGGGGGTCACATAACTGTATTCACTCAAACTAAACCCCACCATCATCCAGCAGCAAACTCGAGAAAACCTCAGTCTGAAAATACCGCTGTACAGTATCTGTGTCTACGCCTGTGTCTATGATAAGCCCCAAGTGTCAGGGCAACGTGTCAACTCATCGCCTGTTACAAACAAACATTTTTGTGCAAATAACTGCAGAGCAAAGCTCTCCACAGACACAGTCTCCAACAAAGGCAGAGGCTTTGCACACAGTTAGAAACACGCTGATCAGGTGTGAATCGGAAAATTGGAAGATATTTCCTCCCTTTAGAATATGAACTCACAGGTATTTTACAACAACTTCAACAACAATAAACTTCGATGTATGTAGCGCCCTCCTCGCCGGACGGCATCTTTATAACAAATCAAGGTTGGGTGTGGGGGTGGCGGGGGGGGGTTTGCTTCAGCGTTTAATGCTGAACTCAATTTGGCTCGTTTGCTTGCCCTTTACCACTGTGGACTTGGCTGAATTTCATTGTGAGAATTGGCCGCCTGCTCTGATCTCACAGCTAGACACCGAACAACACACTGAAGCCTGAATCCCGCGCTGAGGTGGTTCGAGCCCGGCCCTGCTCTGGTTGGGAACACTCATATACAGTAGAGGTTTTTTTTGTCCGATTGTGATTATCCTCTAAACCCGTTTTGTTGTCGCGTTAAAATCGTGGATCGATGCGATGGTTAAAAGGCGAGGACTTACCAGGCAGCGTGTTACACCCTTCTCCAAAGTCACAGCAAAAACAGGAATAACAACAACAACAATAATAATAATCCTGGCATTTGATATAGAGCTTTTTAAGTCTTCTAGACAGTGTCTCAAAGCGCTTTGCGGAATAGACTGTAAGGTGAATCGACTGTATATTTGTTGGGGGTGGGGGGGGGAGAGAAATAAGCCGAGATCGTGTTGATTCACTGCACACAGCTAGAGAGAATTCCTCTGTTTTTATGGCCTCCTATCATTTTTCTACAACTGTTTGTTTGTTCCATGATTACACTGGGAATACAGAAACGGTAGACGGGATGACTAACAGAATCAGAACAAAAGCTAAAAGTGAGGTGTTCTGTGCCTGGAGAAATAAGACACTTTAAATTAAACACTTTTAACACCAGGTTTTTTCTCTGCTATGTTGATGACAGCAGGTTAAACAATGATGGCTCCTTCTAATTGAAGTTCAGGCTACAAGTATTTTATTAGGGGAAGGAATGATGCTTTACGTTAGGGTCATATTTCAAGGTGAAATATATGCAATCAAACTTACACACCTGGGTGTGATTCCCGTTTGCAGCCTACACACTTGACAAAAGTCTTCACAGAAAAGGTTTCAGGATTCTGAGGCTATACAAAGAAATAGATTTTTCTTCGAAAATGTTGGTA
Source organism: Hydrolagus colliei (assembly GCA_035084275.1). NCBI lineage: Eukaryota > Metazoa > Chordata > Chondrichthyes > Chimaeriformes > Chimaeridae > Hydrolagus > Hydrolagus colliei. The sequence continues at coordinate 2,781,889 of CM068753.1, forward strand.
ATAATTCTGGATGGTAATAACTGATGGGTCGGTAGAGAGGGAACCAGCCTCTCTACACGATACAACAACAACAACTTTGATTTATATAGCGCCCTCCGCGCCGGACAGCGTCTCAGAGCGCTTCACAATAGCGGATCCCGGGACCGAGCCAGGGGCAGAGGCAGAAAGGTGACCAAAGGCACGGTCGAAGAGAAAGGTCTTCAGCTGTGACCTGAAACTGGGAAGAGAGAGAGAGAGAGAGGGGGCGAGGGCGAAGGGAGTGAAGAAGGGAGTTCCACAGCCTCGGGGCGTAGTGGCTGAAGGCACGGCCACCGAGGGTGGAGGGGAGGATTCGGGGGAGACATGGAGGAGGCCAGACCCAGAGGAGCGAAGGCAGCGAGTGCTGGTTTGGGGGGGGAGAGGAGATGAGAGAGATAGGGGGGTGCAGAGGAGTGGATACTAACAGCTTCCCCTACACAATCAGCCTTGTACACTAAAGGAAATTGGAAGCTTCTGCACAGCAAAAAAAAAGGGTTGTCACTGTTATCCGCGTAGCTCTACACACCACCAGTCACACACACACCTCTTAATTATAATTGTCAGGATTTGTCCAGCTTCAAAAGCCACTTTAATTATCCACTTGTCAAGCTCAGATCAACCTGCCCCTTGTGGAATCATCGAAAATCAATCTGTCACACAATATCTGAGCTCATGCTAAAAATACAGACATCGGTGTAAAATTAACGATAGCTATTCATCACGGAGATGACTGCCTTCTGTTGTTTATTCATTTTTTTGTCCCCCCCCCCCCCGCCCTCCCCTGATCTGCAAGTTTCACCAAAAAAAACCCTCAGCAAGACAAAGACAACAGTGACTGCTATAGCAGCCTATACAGTACAGACGAGTCACATTTTCGTTCATGCCGTTCCCCGCCGCAAAAAATAATGTCCATTCATTCGAGTGTTTTATTTTTTCGTGTGTTTCTTTTTTTGCACAGCACAGTGTACGAAGAAAAAAAGAGAGAGAGAGAGAAAAAAGTTGGCAGGAAAAAAGTGAGAGGACACTTTCAATCGCACAGAACATCAATCAGATGAAGGCAGGGGCCAGCCTGGGACAAAGCGCTCCCTTTTTACAGCAGCGCCCGAAAGTGAAGTCACACATTGACACTTTGGTGACAGAGAACAGGAGCTCTGCGAGGCTGAGTGAACAGTCTCTCTCTCTCTCTCTCTCTCTGCTATACATCTGCGGGGAATTCTCATCGCTCTTGTACCCAGAGGGTTATAATAATAATCAATAATAATAATTGATAATAATCCTGCCACTTGATATCGCGGCTTTTCACATATTATCCACATCTCAAAGCGCTTCACAGAATAGACTGTAAAATGAATTGACTGTATATATTTGAGGGCGAAACGCGGCAGCGAATTTCACACAGCAGCGTCGTCGTCCCCCCCACACACACAAACAGTCGTGGATTGAAATAACCAATTTTTTAAATTATTATTTGTTTTTTTTGGAGGGATTATTATCAGGCGCGTGTCTTTGTGTGTGTGTGTGGAGTAAGGAAACTTGCCAAGGTTTGGCTCTGACCTGCCTGGATTCGAACACAGGTCTCTCACGCTTGTAAGGCGAGTGAGTGGTCTAACCCACTGAGCTACCGGGGCTCCAATCAGCAATCTGCGCAACTCACACAGCAAATACATGCACTTTTCATCCTTAAGAAATAATATCTCACAGCGAGCGAGACAGTTTATGGCTGGTTTTCTGTGTGTTGCTTCATCAACACTGGCGGCTATGACACTGGCTATGTCTTTGGGGCCAAAGCCAACGCCATCACCTCTGTCTTGTAAATCGAGAAAAGTCCACAAGGACATCTGCCCTGTCCTCTCGGGGGCCGAGACACTGAGAAGCTCTGGAGGATTTAGTAACCATTAAACCCGCAGCTCTGTGCGGCATCGATCAAAATCATAAAAGAAATTACGTCTTGGCTTGGAATGTCAAACTGCTGATGGACACAGCTCCTGGTGTAACTCAATCAGCGCATGACTCTTAATGCCTTTTACACCCTTTGTTCTCAAACAACTCATTGATCTGCCTTTTACACGTTCCTCCTCACCCACCCACCCCTCCAGCCTCCCACCTCACCCCACCCCACCCACCCATTCTCGTAGGGCGATCGCGTCACGTCCTATCTGTGACTCAAACTACTTATTCACACCAATTGTGTATGTGCGTGTGCGTGTTTATGTGCGTGTGTGCGTGCGTGCGTGTGCGTGTGTGCGTGCATGTGTGTGTGCGTGCATGTGTGTGTGCATGTGTGCGTGCATGCGAATAAACGACCTAGCCACCTGCGAGTGCTAATCACAAACAATGAACTGGTGTATCGTGGCAAATATACTGTATTTAATTTATACACAACACATAAATTCAGCAATCACTAGCTCTCCTGAATCAGTTACTCTCCCCAAACACGATTATTATCACAGCACGAGACATAAGACACATGGCCCCAAATGCAAGCTTTCCTCCGCTGAATTGCTGGCTGTATGGATTTACACACTCAGGTTTGCACGGCTTCCTTTGTGAAAAGGTTCCCTGGGACTCTGGCCTGCAGGTAGATGATTTGATGCACCTGAAAATGCTGAGCGCTGTTCAAAGCTTTCCTCCCCACATTGCCACTGTCCACCTTCGTAATGAGGATGAGCGCTCTAACCCACTGTGGCTCAGTGGGTTAGGTTAGAGCCACTCGCCTTGCAAGCCCAAGTCCTGTGTTCGAATCCAGCCAGGTCAGGGCGAAACCTTGGGAAAATTTCCTTACTCCACACACACATATACACACACACACACACAAGCCTAACAATAATCCGTCCCCCCCAAAAAACCGACAATAATAAAAATTGGTGATTTCAACCCACGACTGTTTGTGTGGGGGACGCTGCTGTGCACAATTGGCTGCTGCGTTTCACCCACAAACATACACAGTCAGTTCACTTTACAGTCTAGTCTGTGAAGCGCTTTGAGGCGTGGATAAGATGTGAAAAGCCGCGGTATCAAATTCAAGGATTATTATTATGTGCATGGGAATCTCCACCGGCTCGGACAGTCGGAATGTACGTTTGTTGGGGAATGTTTTGTTGTCCAGCCTCCCGACGTGAAAGTCGCTGTACAAGTGTGATTTTATTGTTGTTGTTGTTTAATAGGTCGGGTTTATCAACGTTACAGACGGTGAAATTCACAGGCAGTTTGGCTGAAGTCCCCGCGAAAGGGGCTATGCGGTGGATGGCTGCATAACTGAGCGGGAAATCGCGACCACAGTTTCCTGTCCGCTCTCCTGGGTGTGTGTTGGGCGAGGAATGGAGCAGGCTTGGGTGTGACGTGTATACACAGACACAGACTCACACTCGATCTCATTTACCCTTTCACCATTCACTGTCCACACTTACCCATGGAGAACAAGGACTTTGGTGAGGGGCTGTACAGGGTCAGGGTGGGTTAGCAGGGAGGAGTGCCAAGGGTTACAGGCTGTGGCAGAGGAAGGCTCTATATCAAATGTAAAGACGATTTATTTTTCTATCTATTTATTTAGCTGTTTAGGTGTATTTTGTTTTTAAAAAGTCACTGAATCTACTTGACAACGAGTTACAGAATGGTGAGTCAATCCTTGGGCCCGATTCTGCCCATTCAAACAGAAAAACTGACGATGTCGTTTTGTGGTGTCCGGTTTCTGAAAGGAAACCCCCCGCACCCCCACTTCCCCCCCCCCCCCCCCCCCCCCCCCCCCACTCTCTTCCCAACGCCTGATCTCAGTGACAGAGTCGGAGGGCAGCCTGACGTCCTGAGTGAGGAAACACTGGTGACCAACTTTGTATTTATATAAATATTGTGTATATATATATATATTTAAAAAAGGCTTTTCCCGAGTCCGGTCTTTTAAGAGTTAGAAGTTACAGGAAGCATATAGTGAACACTTCCTCAGAGCGATCAGCGCACGGACAATGGGAACAAAACAATTAAATCTTACATCATTTCCTTTCTTTTGCAAAAAAAAATCTAAATATAGGGTTTATGGTGGTGTCTATTCTTAACCCCGTGACATATCTCTTCCCATATTTAGCCGTGGCCCCCAGCGGATGGGGATAGACTCTCGGAGCTGCAGATGTGTCAGGAAGGGAAGGAGCATTAGCATCGCCAAACAACAAACACACTGCACACTCCTCTGTGCTGGAGTTCTGGAACATTTTCATTGTACTGAAGGTATTAATAGTGCAGTAATACACGGTATATATATACACACACACACATACACATACGCATACCCGCACACAGGACTCCTTAACCGTAACACACTCATGGTGCTAAGGGAGTGTAGCACATATATATATATATATGTGTGTGTGTGTGTATATATATATATATAGTTCAATCCATGACTGTTTGTGGGGGACACTGCTGTGCGCAATTGGCTGCCGCGTTTCGCCCACAAATATATATATACTCGAGAAGGCATGAAAAGCCGTGATATCAAACGCAAGGATTATTATTGTTATTGTTATTATAATTGACGGGAGGTTAACTTCAGAACTCATCTACCCGGACACTATTCCAGTGAGCGAGCAGTGAACCTGGGGGAACAGGGGGCTATCCCGGGGAGACGGCTGATACAGGAAGTCTTGATTCTTTCAAAACCACAGGTTAGATCATTTTCTTTTAGGAAATGACATGATGGGATAGACAGTTCACAGGGAGCTTGTGGGACATGTGAGAGCAAGCGACAGCCAGGAAGCTGCTGTGTTAATCGTCAGGAGAATATCTATACGCAGCCAGGCTGTAATGTCCCCTGAGCTCTGAAGATGAGAGTTGCTCTGGATTTACTGACTATCACACACCGACATGGCCTATATATATATATATTATAATTATATATATATAATTACCATAGCTTTCAGGCGTTGGATTTCCAGTTTGAGACCGAAAGAGCCAAGGTGGTAATGAAGTTCCCAACTAACAACAACAAAAACAACAATAAAATGACTCTGGTATACAGAGGTCCTCTCACGTCAGGAGGACGTGACAAAACACTGGGACAGTCTCTGTGTCAGACCCGAGCTGGCAGGGGCAGGGACCTCCTCGAGGAGAGGAGGTGAGGTGATGAGGTAAAGACTTTAACATTACCTTAGTAACTATTGCTGAGCAGTGAGCCCCCACAGAAACTTCACACACACGCGTGTGTCAAAATCTGCAGGCGCTGTGGTCTGCAAGGGGTTAAATACCAACCATGATAATAATAATCCCGGCATTTAATATCGCGGCTCATCACGTCTTCTAGACTGTGTCTCAAAGCGCTTCGTACAATTATACTGTAAAGTGAATTGACTGTATGTATATTTGTGGGCGAAACGCGGCAGGCAATTGCGCACAGCAGCATTTCCCCCCCCCCACCCCACACATAGCCGTGGGTTGAAATGACCAATTTATTCTGAGTTGTTTTGGAGGGATTATTATCAGGCATGTGTGTGTGTGTGCATTAAGGAAACTTGCCCAAGTTTTCACCCTGACCTGCTTGGATTCGAAACCCAGGTAAGTAAGGCAAGCGAGTGAGCGAGCGAGCGAGCGAGTGAGTGAGCGCTCTAACCCACTGAGCTCCAGGAGGTCCAGATTTAATTGCTGCCAATCAACAATATACCATAAGTTCCTCTATAATCTTGAACTGATTTCTCTAAGTTATCTTTAGTTTAACCCTCCTACCCTCTCTGCCCTCCCTGAGACTGTGTGGTTCATGCTTTCAGCTGTTATATCATTAAAGCTTTGCTGGAATGTTTGACGGCAGGTTTCTCTAAATGGCCGGGTTGCAACGTATCTGGAGATTCGATGGCTTACGTCGGAAAGTATTTCGGAAGCTTTGAATATTCTGCCGACTGCACTTTGGGGAGTTGATGCCAACGGAACGCTTGGGAGGTATTTCCCTTCACATTACGCACAGGGGCAAAGGTGTCGCGCGCTGCTCAACACTGACAGTGTACGGTTAGCACAAGGCAAGCTTGCTCCCTGAGTAATTCCCTAGGTCGCATTTTTCACAAGCGTCGCAATAATTAACCATTAAGTCAGGTCCAAACTGCCTTTGGTTGCTCGAGCGTTGGGAGGACATCACAAGGCATCAAGCGTTTGCCTATGGATGTGGAGCTCCTGTAGATCAGTGGGTTAGAGCATTCACTTGCTCGCTCGCTCGTTCCCGCACGCACTCACTCACTCACTCACTCTACAAGCGTGAGACCTGGGTTTGATTCCAGGCAGGTCAGGGCAAGTTTCCTTACTTCACAAACACCTGATAATAATCCCTAAAAAAAAACACACAATAATAAATTGGTCATTTCAACCCAGGACTGTTTGTGTGTAGGGGGGGGCGGACGCTGCTGTGCGCAATCGGCTGCTGCGTTTCGTCCACAAATATATATACAGTCAATTCACTTTACAGTGTATTCTGTGAAGCGCTTTGAGACACAGTCTAGAAGAGGTGAAAATTAGGATATAAAATGCAAGAATTAGTATTATTATTACCATTTTTAAATCCGATCAATTGTGTATAAAAAAAAATGAAAGTTCGACCTTTCTAGAAGCTAACATCAAGAAGAAGAACAGCACTAAATACATGTGTAACAATTGGCAGTGAAAACCAGAACGTTGCTCACGTTTCCGTCCAGGCTGCACAGGCTGAGAGCGTCCTCATCTCGTTTCCTCTGCTTCCTTTTCTTCTGCAAACAAAACAAAACACACAAAAAAACTGTAAACAATTCAGTCAGACAAGGGAACAGTCACCTCTCTCTCTCCCACTGCCTTGAACAGTTCCCATGTCTAGGCTTGTGCTAATCCTAGCTCCAGATACGGGATATTATATTGGGAGGGTTCGGAGACTTTACGTGGAGATGAAATCTAGATCGCAGTGGAGGTTTTCCTATAATAATCCTTGCATTTGATATAGCGCTTTTCACATCTTATAGACGTCCCAAAGTGCTTCACAGAATATACTGTAAAGTGAATTGACTGTATATATTTGTGGGCGAATCGCGGCAGCCAATTGCGCACAGCAGCGTCCCACACACAGTCGTGGATTGAAATGACCAATTTTATTATTGGGGGTTTTTTGGACGGTTTATTATTAGGCGTGTGGAGTAAGGAAACTTGCCCAAGGTTTCGCCCTGACCTGCCTGGATTCGAACACAGGTCTCCCCAGCTTGCAAGACAAGTGCTCTAACCACTGAGCCACAGGAGCTCCATTTCCTGAATGGTCAGATGGATTTTGCTTCATTTCTGGGACCCACCCCCAACTTTGCATGAACTGCAAAGTTCCCATCAACGATTTAATGGTTTTCAGATTTGAATCTTCCAATGGAAGTTCTCCCACAACAAATGACACCTTTTCAGTTCCTATCCTTTGATACCCTGACTGACAGGGTAAAGGCATTAAGTGAAACGCAGGGATTGTTACTGTGTTAGGATTATTGTAGGGTGGAGAGATTAATATGCTGGGGGGTATTTTGGTTTAATATGTTGAGATTCAGAGTCATTACTGGACGTAAATCACAACAACAACAACAAACGTACACTTGTGTAGGGTCTTTCACATCAGGGGGATCAGCCCCACTCCCCTCCCCTCAGAAAAACGTATCAAGAGGTTTGGGTGCAATCCATAACAAGGTAAACTTCCCCAGCGCAGAGACGCAGAATTTAAGGGGACAAATGGACCTGCATTCACTGCTGAGTGTGCGTTTATTTACTTACATTAAAGAATAGTTCTCTTGTTCAACAGTGGAATACAGTAATGCCTGTGTTCAGCTTTTACCTACAAACTGAGAACCCCCCCCCAACCCCTGCTCTCTCATTCCCCACTCCCCGCCTCCCCTCCCCCCCACCCCCCCCCACACACACACACACACACACACTTTCCCTCAATGGCTGGTTACAAATGCAATCGATAGACAATGAGGAGAAAAATACGAGATGAACGAGGTGGGGCTGGGAAAAAAGAAAGAGGGGAAGGTTTTGAAGTGAGCGGAGCTGGGAGAGGTGATAGGAAATGCCCAGGCGGAAGCTCACACTCCTATGTGTCTAAATTAGGGTAGAAGACGGTGTCTGATAAACAGACGTCATGTCTGGAAAAGTTAGATAAGATCTCTCTCTCTCTCTCTCGCTCGCTCTCGTTCTTTTGCTCGCTCTCTGCCTTATGTGCGAATCTTTCTTATCGTGACTGACATCTGACAATCATTTAGAACCATAAAGAGAGAGAGAGAGAGAGAGAGAGAGAGAGAGAGAGCGCTTCAGCCCAAAATAGCCTCTGGGTTTTTCTGCACACCAGCAGGATTGAATTTGTGCCACAAACACGCAACATAGCACAGAGTAGAGGCAGCCATTCACAAGCCTGGAAAGCAGTAAAGTAACAGGCCTGTTTAACATCTCCCGTTCCCCTAAAGCAAACTCAATCGCTTCACAAAACCTCGGCTTTAAACCCACAGCCTCGATTAAATACTCTGCTGCTCCTACACTCAATCGCTTGCCCTCGGGAGGGGGGGGGGGGTGGTGACGGGGGGACATGGGGGATCTTTTATTGGTAACGATTGGGGGAGGGTTCCTGGTAAAGAATTACGGGCCTTCCTTCACAAGCGCTTGCAGATTCTGAGAAACACATCACGTGGTCCAGCCTCACGCACGGAGCTCTTGCGGGAACAGTGTTATTTGGGAGACGAGTGGAAGGGGAGGGAGGAAGGAAGGAAGGAAGGAAGGAAGGAAGGAAGGAAGGAAGGAAGGAAGGAAGGAAGGAAGGAAGGAAGGAAGGAAGGAAGGAAGGAAGGAAGGAAGGAAGGAAGGAAGGAAGGAAGGAAGGAAGGAAGGAAGGAAGGAAGGAAGGAAGGAAGGAAGGAAGGAAGGAAGGATAACAAGACAGACGGCAAGCTAGCCAGCGGGGGCTGAAACAACAACCCAATGGTGCCAATGACAAGAGAACAGAGCGAGGTAGTCACTCGCTGATGTCATGTCTGTCATTTGACTTCACTCGGCAAAGAGAACTGCTCCGGGTATTGGAACCTGAACAATTGGGAAGTTTTGTTTTTTAACGGTGAACTTCCAGAGCCCGAGGCAAACACGCAAGTTCGCTGGCTGCCAAAATACCTACAACGCACAGCCACAAGTCAAGAGCCTCCTCAGGTGCCCCCTGAAAAACTCAACCTCAGGGACAAGCGACTACTCGCTCACAGCCCACACATCAATCATTCCAACAAACGCGCCTCGGTTTAAACTTGTCACGACTGGAATGCTAAAGTCCCCAACCGAGCTGTGCAGCCAATCTCCCACGCAAACTGTCAAGAAGGGACTCCATAAAATTGATGGGATAAGTTGTCCTACAAGATGGGGGGGTCTTACTGGAGGCTGCCCCTAATATGCCTCTGTGACAGGCCAGGAGGTCCAGGTGAGGGCCTGCTGTAGACCAGAGGTCCTCTGTCTGTGTCTTGAACATTGTGTTGCCCAGAGCTTAGTGAAGAACCTTTCACAGTCGAGTGTGTGACGTTTCTATTTCCTCGTGTCTTCTCCAAGACCAACAACAGAAAAGGAAGCGATCACTCGACTTTTGAAAAAAAAACACTCCCAATTGCCACCACCTCCCCCTCCAAAATCTCCAGTCTTCACACTGACCAACACTGGATCGTAAAAATCGAGAAGGTTTTGAAAAAAAATGATACCGACTTTCGTTGGAAAAATGCCCTCTTATGACAAATTCCTCCTAAAAAATCCCTCCCTCCTTCTCTCCGGTTATTGCAAATGCGGATTCATGGATGTTTCACACACGCACGGTTCTGATCTGTCAGTTAATCAGTTAACCCTCACATCAGCCCTCATGGAAGATAAGAGCTGAAGGTGTTTGTTTGTTTGTGTTTTTACAATATACTGTATACAGTAAAGAAAAGTCTCAGTTTCCACCACGTAGGGTTGAGTCTGGCTTTTTTGAGCCACAGGTAAGTCAATCGGTAGAACTCAACACGAAGAACATCCAACATCCATCCCCTACCCGTGCGTGTGTCATTGTCTCACTGTAGCTCACCGACAGTGGGGTACACCTCTTCACTCAGAGGGTAGTGAATTTATGGAATTCACTACTCCAGAAGGCTGTAGATGCTCAGTCCTTGGGCATTTTCAAACTTTGGTTTTTTAAAAAATAGAGGGATTTGGGGATATGGGGATAGGGCAGGTAGTTAGAGTTGGGTCAGAAGATCAGCCATGATCTTATCAAATGGCGGAGCAGGCTCGAGGGGCCAAATGGCCTACTCCTGCTCCTAATTCTTATGTTATGTTCTTATGACAGCACACACTGTCAGACACAATCTATTGGCTGCATTCACTGAACTGTTTACGTAAAGCTCTCCTTTTTTCTTAAAACAAATTCCCTCGCCTTCGAGACAGACACTGTTGATATTCTGGAACATCCTATAAACTCTTGTCTGTTTTAAGAGACACAACGCTTCATCTGATGATTTACAATTGAGTTTTTTGGGGGCGTAAAAACAACCCTACGTAAATTCTTTATAGAAGCTGTGCCTTTCACTGCCCCAAATCACAGTTTGCTGGAAGGATAAAACTGTCAAACCCTCGGATAAAACCATCAAAACTGGTTCAGAAGGAAATGAGTGGAATTTGTAAATGAAAAGGAACGAACACGGATGAGAGTTCAGGAGTGCAAACCAGGCAGGGAAACATCCAACTCAAGCCTTAGCATATTAATATTAATAATAATGATAATCCTGGCATTTGATATGGCGGCTTTTCACATCTTATCGCCGTCTCAAAGCGCTTCACAGAATACACTGTAAAGTGAATTGACTGTATATATATTTGTGGGCGAAACACGGCAGCCAATTGCGCACAGCAGCGTCCCCCCCACACACAGTCGTGGGTTGAAATGACCAATTTTTATTATTGTGTTTTTTGTAGAGGGATTATTATCTGGAGTGTGTGTGGAGCAAGGAAACTTGCCCAAGGTTTCGTCCTGACCTGCCTGGATTCGAACCCAGGTTTCACACTTGTAAGGCAAGTGCTCTAACCCACTGAGCTACAGGAGCTCGACAAGCCTTGGTTGTGAGCGAGACCCACCCTCCATCCCCTCCCCACCAATATTACAATTGCAATGGCAGCATAGACAATGTGCTCAAGTCCCAGTGTGTGTGTGCGCGCAAGTGTGTGGGTGTGTGCGCAAGGGTCTGAGTGTGTGTGTCGATTGTGTGTGTGTGTGTGGGTGTGAGCATGTTCATGCATGTGTGTGTGGGTGTATATGTGTGGTTGTGCCCGTGGCCTTTCTATCTATTGAAGAGCACATTAGCAAACAGGTACGAGAGCTTTCTACCTACATACTGAGTTCTGCAGTTTTACTGTGGAAATAACCGCACCGGAAGTGAAACCAAATGAATGTAGGGCTACGTCTTGGCCTTATCTTGTACATGTCCCCACTCACAAGCCAGATACCAGTAATAAGCGGAAATCTCTGCAGACACCACCATCAGCGATGGGCTGTAACACAGAGAGACCTGTTGACTGGCCACATCAACACAGAACGCAGGGAGACATTCAACGCTTTCATAACAGTTTAAATGTCATCACTGTAATGTACCACAGCGAGCTGAACGCTGAGCAGATCTGCACCTGCACACACACTGACACACACACACACTGATACACACACACACACACATTGACACACACACACATTGACACACACACACATTGACACACAGACACACACACACATTCACAGGCACACACATTCACGGGCACACACACACGCACCCATTCACACACATGTGCACTCACACACACATATACACTCACTTGCACACGCGCACACATACACACACACATACCCATTGAACACACACATACACTCACACATACACACTCACTCACACACACATTCACACACACATATGCACTCACCCACATGCACTCACAAATACATACAAACTCACTTACTCACTCACTCACTCACTCACTCACTCACTCACTCACTCCTCCCCCTACCTCCACCCCACACACACACACACACACAGACAGACAGAGCTAAACCACAGAAGATGCCGATTTGTGTAAAACCGCAGGCCAGTTCCTGTTTTTAATCCGACATCAGCGATGCTTCAGACTCTATTGAAAGCGACGGCCGACTTGGACTCATTCTTGGTAACAGTTTCCTTCATTTGTTTCTTTGAAAGTCAGCGTGTATTCATTGTGGATTAAGCACAATGAATACAAATAGAGAGAGAGAGAGAGAGAGAGGGGGATGGAGAGTGGCCAGCCTTGATGTCCACATCATTGAGCTGGACATCACCCAAAAGGGGAATGTACAAACCTCATTATCCCCCACTATCTAATCTTAATACGAGCTGCAGCGACGGAAATTCAAACCAGGTTAATTAACCGTTTCATTCATGAACACCATTCCCTCAGATAACACACGTCAGTTCATCATTTTCAACCCACGATTGTTCGTGAGGGAGGTGGGGGACACTGCTGTGCGCAATCGGCTGCCGCGTTTCGCCCACACATATATATATACATTCAATTCACTTTACAGTATAATTCTGTGAAGCGCTTTGAGACGTCGATAAGATGTGAAAAACCTCTATATCAAAATCCAAGGATTGTTATTATTATTAACTACAGTCAATCTAATCTCCCTATGTTCGATCGTTGCGTTTAAAAATATCTACAAAATCTACAAAATGTCCTTTTTACGATGGCCTGTGCACGTCCGAACCCGAAAACCATTTCTTGCTTTTATTAAAACTAGCGTTAAATGTCATGTGGTAGAAATCGCCCAGTATTCCAAGACCTGCAGTCGTGTTTCTTACCTGATGCAGAAAGAAACAACACCAAACCATGAGGTATTTGGGACGTATTTCAGCAGCAAAAGAAAACCAGGGCCCAATTTCTTGAACTACATAGAGCAACTGCAGACACACACACACACTCTCCCACCCACACGCACACAGCTCTCAGTCCTCCTGTCTTGCCTACGATTGTTCTCCTCCCAAAGCAGCCAGAGCGAGAGGAAGTGACTGTCCCTAGCTAACTGAGCGACACTCACTGTGTGTGTCTGTGTCTGTGTGTGTGGAGAGCGAGACCACTGTACAGATGCTCAGTGCAATCCAGTAATGTAATCTGTATTCTGCCAGGTGTCTCCTCACGGTATCGATGCTATTTCTGGGCAGAAAAGCAGTAAATATCCTTCCTTTGTTGCTCGCTGGTGGCCGACCAGACCCGCACAAAGCAAACTTAACCTTCTCCAGATTCACTTAAAAGCTGTTTTTTATTTTGGGAACAAATTAATCAAATCAACCATCTTCCCCATTAGGGCTTTGGCATTCCTGGTTAACAACAACAACACAATTACATTGATAGAGCAGACTTTCACGTAGAGAGGACGTCGCAAAGGGAGAGGGGCAGGATCAGGGGGGGTTGGGAGAGGGAGAGAGTTGGGAGGGCAACAGAAGGCAAGGTGAAAGAGGAAGGTCTTGATGTTGCCTTGAAGGAGGCGAGGAGGGAGGAGGGAGGGAGCGGAGCGGGAGGTGAGCGAGTGAGCGAGGCGAAGGGACTGTGGCATGGAGTTCCAGAGTGTGGGGGCAGAGATTGAGTTAACGAATACCTTTTGCCCCACTCCCCACCCCCCCCCCCCCCCACTCCCCACCCCCCCCCCCCCCCCCCCACTCCCCACCCACCTCTAGTGATTATCAGCCTCTCCCTATCTTGGTGATGAGTCAGCCTGGCTAGTCAGTTATCTGTGATACTTTGCAGACTTTTGATTGAAGTGGACAGAGAATCAGTCCACCTCAACAGGAAAGCCTGTGTTAGTACCATTGCTATCCCAACATCCTGGATGGACGATGTACTGGGAGCAGGTCTCTCTCTCTCTCTCTCTCTGTGGTTGGAGTTTGGAACAATACCAACCCCCCCCATTGTCCCTGTATTTCCTTCCATTATATATTCTACGCTGCAAAGCTCCTGGGAAATGTCTACCAGAAATCCAGGAACCTCTCCAAGTTATCAACGCCAGCCACAGTCACGTTGCATGTTCACAGTCACAGACCTGGTTGGGGGGGGGAGACATCTAACGTGTGACGACAACAACAACCACAACAATTTGCACTTATATAGATGGTATATGCACTTACCCCCTCCGCAAGATAGCGTCTCAGAGCGCTCGGAGACGCCAGGGATAGAGTCACAAGAGTCCCCCCCCAAAAAAGAAGGTTATATTTTACTGCTGTATGTGAAATAATAGTCAGATATTGCTCACCCGGCTATCAGTTAAATAACTCGACAGTTAAGAGTAACAGTTAGAGTCACAAACAGACTGCATTGTCAGACGTGCCATCGCTCAGAAGAGATATTCAGGAGTCTGTCTGCCTATTTGAGGTGGATTTCAAGGCCCTTGTGCCTCTATTGTGGAACGCTGCTGTGCGCAAACTGACTGAAATGAAAGCGCTCTTATCAAATGCAAGGATTGTTTATTCTAATTATTAGTAGTATTTACTGTGAAGCGGTAGTGGCTTAATTGCTGGAGGCGAATGATGACACACTGTACATCTGCTTATCGACAGAGGTGTTCGTCTTTTAATCGCTGGGCTCTCTCTCTCTCTCTCTCTCTCCTCTTCACCATACCTTCAGTAAGAAATGGCGTCAGGAAATTTAAACACGTCACCTGATGTTCTATCGTGATTCTTCTTTGTTTCCTAAGGGGGTCGTCTCCACCGCACCCCAGTCCAGTCCCACAGTAAACAGTCCAGATTAACTTTCTGCATCCACCCCCCCCCCCCACTCTCCCACCCCCCCCCCCACCCTCCCATCTCCCCCCCTCCCTAAAGGAAACAGGTTGGCAGGAAACGTACAACACAATGGGAGCCTGTAAATCAAGTGGAGTGACACAAGGGTCGAGAACGGCTGGGTTTTGGACATTCACTGCCCAATAAATGTCAAACACGCCGCAGTCAGTGTCAGCCGAGAACACCAGCTTCAAAACCTCCTGACGTGAGACTTGAACCCGCGACCTTCTGACTCGAGAGGCGAGAGGCCTGGCTGACACCTGATGCCTTCTGCTCCCCTCCCTCCTCACTCTTCCCCCCTCTCCTCCTTTCCTTCCCCTTCCCCCAACTCTGACCACATCCCCCCCCTCCCCTGCTCTGCACCTTGTGAAGTCCTCTCAACGTGAAAGGCACTCTATATATGTAATTTTTCTGCGTATGTAATTTTGTTGTTGTCGTTGATGGGGATTTTCCTACAATAAGCCTCAATTTCTCCAAAGTTTGCTACATGTGTTGGCCGGAGAGAGGACTTGTCCAGGTCTGTTCTCTCCGCACACACACTGTACGACAGTCGCGCTCTATTTCAGTCGAAAGGGGGTGGGGGGGGGGGGTGTGTGGGCAAGGTTTAACGTGAGGGTGAGAGAGATTTTGATGTCTGCCTGTGATCTGAGCTGCTGCCAAATTCATGGGATTTGCTGCCAAAAATACGAGACCAAAACAAACAAAACCTTAATAGCCCTGTAGCCAACACCCCCTACCCCTCCCGGTCTAGCTCCCACTCACCCCACAATGTGATGCTCACATCCCAATCGCTGACTGCTCGCAAGAATCAGACCCTTTGTTTGCAACTTGGGTAGAAGTTTGCTTTACATGTGGAAACCACATGCCAAGCATAAACAAAGGTTGCTGGGGAAACTCAGCAGGTCAGGCAGCATCCATGGAGAAAGGAAAAAGAGTCAACGTTTCGGGTCTACGTTTCATCCTGATGAAGGGTGGGTGGGTGGGTGGGTGGGTGGGTGGGTGAGTGGGTGGGTGGGAGGGACAATGGATGGATGGGACAATGGACGAAGGAAGCTATCATAAACCTTCAATAAAAAGAATAGAAACTGTAAACGTTTACAGAGAGTAACTGATGACATCACGTCTCTCGCGCGCCTTCGGGAAGTTCATTTATCCACACAATTGGCTCTCACTCGCAAGAAGCGCTTTTACTGTCTTTAACCCCTTGGGTTATTTAATGACTATGTTTGTACCGTGGGAATCGAAGCAATGTGGCTCTCAACAGCAGAGTAATGTGGGCCAGCGGGTGTGTGTGGGGGGGTGGGGGGGTGTGGTGTGTGTGTGGAGTAAGGAAACTTGCCCAAGGTTTCTCCCTGATTTTGTGCAGAGGATGTAATGAACAGCAAAGCTGACCCGCTTGGTGTCAATGGAATATTGTTTAAAAGGTTTACAATAAAGCAGTGAGGTTCATCGCTTGTCAATCGCAAAACAGGGTTCTGTTGAATTGGTAGAAAGTTGGTGTTATTTTGTGATCCGCAAGGGAAAGAAAGCGCAGTGTTCAGGTGGAAGGATGTGTGTTGTGTAGCTACTCGCTATTTTTAGCTCAAAGCCCTGACTTCCAACTGTGCCACGCCAGCCGCTGTTAGCACGAGGAGAAGCACTGTGTCACACATACACAAAAGAGACACAGACCTCAAATCTAAAATTACAGCCAGCTCCGAACAGCATGGATTCTTCAGAAGCTCTCTCTGTCTCTCTCTCTCTCTCTCTCTCTCTCCCTTATACAGAAACAAGATGTGAAAGTTACAAAGTTTAGAAGTGGAAAAAGTGATTCGGAACGATCCATGATTAGTGGGGACCCTATCAGTGATTGTGAAAACAACAAGTGTAAAGTGAATTGTCTGTATATATATATATATGTATTTGTGGGCGAAATGCAGCAGCCAATTGCACACAGCAGCGTCCCCCACACAAACAGTCGAAATGACCAATTTTTATTACTGTGTTGTGTTCTTTTGGAGGGATTATTATTAGTGTGTGTGTGTTTGTGCGTGCGTGTGTGTGTGGAGTAAGGAAACTTGCCCAAGGTTTCGCCCTGACCTGCCTGGATTCGAACACAGGTCTCACGTTGGCCAGAACCAGTGGAGATGGAGATGATCCCTCCGTACCAGGAGTGAGAATATTAAAGGGTACGAAGTAGAGGCGGAGAAATGGAATTAAAAGATGATTAAATGGACTGACATGATTGGCCTCGATGGCCTCAAATGCCAGGCTAGACCCAGCGGAAAAATCGGACAACTTTAGCATTTGTGTTTTGTTTCAAAAATTGCAATCGTTTAAAGTGGCATTGGATAAGGTTTAATAAACCGCACGGTTTAGGGGGAAAAAACGAGTTGATTTAGTTGAACTGTAACACCAACTCAAAATACTCTCCCTCCCTCCCTCTCTCTCCCTCCCCCACCCACTCTCCCCCTCTCTCTCCACCCACTCCCCCCCCCCCCCCCCCCCCCCACCCCCTTCCCGCACCATCCATGCCCAATAATAGTCAGTGTTTATTCAAGTACATTTGGAAAAAGGAAATGGGTGGTGTAATGGGTTGGAACATTGACCTTTCACCCCTGGGACCTGCCTGGTTTTCCAATCCCACCCAGTCACGTCAGGTTGGCTTCTAACCAAAGCCGTTCAGGCAAATCCTGCCCCGGGCAGGCCCACTGCATAAAACCCTCTCCTTTTTTTAACGCGTCAATCGCCCTGAGAGAGAGGCCACAGGGAACAGACTGTGTGTGTGTGTGTGTGTGTGCGCAAGCATGTGGGAAACAGCAATATCACACCACTCTGTGAGGAGACACACTTTTCTCCCAAGGTTGGCAGAAAGTCATAAAGTTGGACGAGTGTGAGGGGAGCTTTGCTCTGTCGCTTTTGACGAGTTGTTCATTTCACCCAACGGTAGAAAAATGAACCGAAATCATTTGGGAACGAGTTTAGGCTGGGTTTGTGCTAAGGGTCGAGCCTCGATCGATTTTTTTCTCCTAGTTTTTTTTAAGAAAACATCTCTGCAGTGACCGGCCACATCTTATTTGCTTGAACATCCAGACACACGTTAAACCATTCAAAAAATGTTTATTACAGCAAAAAAAACTTCCCCAAAGGAAATTAAATATAGAAACTGGTGGTGAAATAGTTAAAAAATAGTTTTTTCAATAAAAAAACCACTATGGATTTTTTTGTGGTTTTTCCCACTGAGATCTATTTGGGCTCCTGTCCTGTCTCCCCGGCTTGAGAAGCGACAGGCACAAAGTTCTGCTAAAATTAGACACCGCATTTCGTTTCGCACTGCGCTGTCTCTCCCTTCAAAGGCTTTGAAGTTAAATTAAGAAAATGCAACTGGAAAAAAAGAAGGGAGCGTTGTCTGCGAGCTCTGTCCAAGAGCATCACTGCTCTCACTCACGCCACACAGAATGTGTCTCAGTGAGCAGGTGGTGGAAGGCTTACCACAGAACCTGATCTGCGATTGTTTAATGGACTCCCAACCGCCATGTTATAATTGAGGGGGGGGGCGCTCATTCAGCGATTAGAAATACTGTACTAATAATAATAATAAATTGGGTCATTTCAATCCACAACCGTTTGTGTGGGGGACGCTGCTGCTATGTGCGCAATTGGCTGCCGCGTTTTCGCGCACACACACACATATATATATATATCTACACATATACATATATAAATATATATTTATACAGTCTCACCATTCCAGTCAATTCGCTTTACTGTATATTCCAGTGAAACGCTTAGGAGACACAGTCTAGCAGACATGAAAAACCTCGATATCGAATGCAAGGATTATTATTGCTGTCATTATTGATATTACAGTGTTATTTTCTCCTGGGCAAGGAAAAGATGACTGTCTTTGCCTCTCTTGAGTAACAAGGAGATCCCACACAGGAGAAAGTGAGAGGAGCAAAGCTTTCTATCAACACGTAGTGTGAGTCATAAACCCTGACACCAACCACCCCTCCCCACACACACACGTGAGGTAAGGTGTTAAATGGTTTCCATGTTGACTGTTTTGTGTGGATCCTCTTTGCCCAGTGATGAACATGTGAATGATACAACGGCTACACAGTGAAACAGGTAGAAATGTTCCTTCCGCAAGTGGGCGGGGGTGGGGAGGTGTGTGGAGAGAGTATGTGAAAGCTCAACCTCACTAAGAGAGAATATAGACCATCAGAAAAATCCCCTCCGCTAGGATCTGTTGTGAAATGGAAGTCAAACACACAGTATCTGTCACTACTTCGTTAAACTCATAGCTCCACGGGTACGGACATTAAGAGCAGGTTAGCATAAGCCATATACCCCCACCTCCCCCCCCCGCCCCCACCCATACCCTATCGCTGGTCAAAGTCATTCTGAGTTGGAGGGAGCGTTTACTTACCCCCTTGAGGTTCCAGCCATTGCCAGAGGAGAAGAGCGAGAAGGAGCTGCCCTGGTGTAAGGTAGACCTGGGAAAACAAGAAAAGACATACATGTTTACTGTCCACATTCAAGCATCGGGTAACTCAATCTGAGGTTTACCAATAGTCACGCTTGGCCTGACCAAGGCAATAGCCCTGGCCGGCATTTCCTTCAGCTCAAAGCCTGGGATCAGATTAAACACAAAAGGTCTTTTTTTTTACACCTTACAATGCAGTTCTTACTGTTTAAATTGGCGATTACTGCTCAAATGACACCCGACTTCCACTCAACCCTGAAAAGCTTGTGCCTCCCCAATTAATGGAGGAGGAGGAGGACGGATTTGGGGTCTTGAGAGCTCGCAATGACTATTTCATTCAACTAAAAACAAATTCTCGATGTTTTCCTTGCCGTCGTTTTATTGCCAATGATCTTGTTTTTATGGTTCAACTGGAACTTTTATCAGTTACAGGGAGAGAAATTCCACCTGACTCCAGATTTACTGACTCTATATCGGTGTAAGATTTCAGAAAATCCAGAATTCGGCGAAATTGTTAAATGCAAAAAAAATGTTAACAGCCCTAATGTGTTTGCAAGGCAGTGGGGAGTGTCAGAGAGGAGATCCAATGGGAATATTCACAGAGAACAAACAAAAAAAGGGCAATTCTTAACTATAATTGACATTCCTTATTTATTTGTGAAAAAAACCAAGTTTGATTATTTTTCTAACAATATCCACATTACCACCAGTCTTATTTAAGCTTATTAAATTTGTTTTAATTATTTAAATTATTTAAAATTTAAGCGCTTTGAGACGTCGATAAGATGTGGAAAGAGTAATAATAAATGTAAGGATTATTATTATATTATTATTATAAAAAGCTTGCTGAAATTCCACATGTGTTAATGTTTAAAAAATAACTTTAAAACATTCCCTCTGATATTTCGCGTTCAGGCGGCTCTTAAGTAAGTGTATGGCTTTTGTTGTCTTTCGAGATCACAGTCAGAAAGATTTGTCAAAGACAGTGAAGCTTCATTATCTCAAGAGATTCTGCACACTGAAAAGAGGATTTAAAAAAATGTGTCTGACAGATAGCCAGGATTACACACGGTTCACTTCCCAGCGTGTCTGTGCAAGCTTTCAACTTGTGGCCACGTTACACAGATTTGCCAGTGGGTTTTATCCACTAGGCACCATCAACGCACTTCGCCTGTCAATCATTTCCAAACACTGTACAGTAGTTAAATCCTCCCATCAACATTTGAATTCAGGGATAGGAATATTTCAACACAAAGCCAGAGTTCCACACCCTAAAGGCTGTATAATGGAGTTGCCGTTTTGTCTTGCGGTTTTGACAATTGGTGGCTTTCAACAATCAAGGCTGAGTTTTGGGCCTAAGTCACAGCTTTGGGCTTTAGGATGAAGCCTATTCACCAGCTGTAATACGAACCGTTGGGGGATGGGCTTTCTTGTAAACCCATGTCCATTAAGGATCGGCCTGAAGCCCTCCGGGGCAAAGCTTTACACCTGCCCAACTCTGATGGCTTCACACTTGAGTTGCTGCCTCTCTCTGATGGGCTTTTTCCAAGTAGATGTTGAACTAAGGCAAAGGCCCACAGTCAACGACAAGCAGATTAAAACCATTGACAAACGTGACCCCCGGAGAGTAAACTCGGGAGATCTCAAAGATAAAAGTCTGAGGCTCCAACGGAATTTGAGCAAACAAAATCACTGAGAACCAATCACTCAAATTAGTTTAACTTCCATTTAGGAGCCTCCTGAGACAATGCTTGGACATTTCTATAGACCATGTAAATAATAATACTGGCATTTGATGTAACGCTTTCCACATCTTCTAGACTGTGTCTCAAAGCGCTTCACAGAATACACTGTAAAGTGAATTGACTGTATATTGGTGGGCGAAACACGGCAGCCAATTGTGCACAGCAGCGTCCCCCATACAAACAGTCGTGGATTGAAATGAACAATTTATTAGATGTGTGTGTGTACGTGTAATAAGGAAACTTGCCCAAGGTTTCGCCCTGACCTGGCTGGATTTGAAACACAGGTCTCACACTTGTAAGGCGAGTGCTCTAACCCACTGAGCTACAGGACTCCAAATCGTATGCACTTTGCATTATAAACTCTAGTTTATAATGCAAAGGACATACTGTATATGAAAGAGGTCCAGTTTAACACAGTGACTAACATTTATGGATGAAATTTTTTGAAAAAAACACAACGTGAAATCAGTCACTTGTCCAACGGATGATTGTATGATTGTGCCAATGGGAGTTCTTATTCAAACGCACAAAGCAATTCGATTATTCTGCTCGGAATTGGTCAGAAAGTACGTCAAGAAAGCCTTTCTGGAAACGGTTGCAGAAAAAAACAGTCTAAACACGAGAAGAAATACGGCCATGGAACGTTCCACAAAATGAAGCCGATTCATACGAAAATTACACACGAGTGCTTCGGCTTGACTGACTTGCAGTAAAATGTGCCGCAATGTAAAGAACTTGTGTGTGATTTACAAACCAGGGGTTTCCTTCCATTCAAAGCAATGAAAACAAGGATAGCTACACGAAGAGGTGTTGTAAATGTCTCGCCAATTTTACTGCTTCCAAAAGAAAACAACAGCCAATGAAAGGGTCAGGGTAACGGTTATCCACAAGTTAACAGCAAACTATAAATCTACTTTCCCACCCACTCCACAGACACACAAACACACACACACACACCTCAAGGACATAATGTACAGCATTCTCCTCACATCCAGTACAGCGTAGTTGGTTAACAAACTAGTGCGTGTGTTTCACAAGTGCGTACGCTTTACTTGTGCGTGTATTTTGCACGTGTGTGTGTGTACGTGTGTGTGCACGTGAGCTAAGAGCAAACAGTGGAGCAGTGGTGTTTGCTCACGTGGGAGTTGGTCTCCAGGTCTTTATTGATAGATCCTCAGCCCATCGAGCTTCTCTAGAGACCACACACATTGTTGTAGTCACCCTCCCACAACCCATCCATCTCATCTCTGCAGGTAAAGCTGCCCACAGATGTTCCTCAGAGGTTATCAAACAGAATATCAGAACATTCATCTATAGACACACACACAACACACTGTCATCACTGGCTTCGCTGACCACAATTCTTTACAGTTGAAAGTATTAATAATAATAATCCTTGCATTTGATATAGTATCTTTTACTGTATGTCTCAATGTGCTTCATAGGGTTTACTGTGATGTGCAGTGACTGTGTATTTTGCAGGTGAATTTGGCAGGTAATTGTGTGCACGCCAATGTGCAACACCCAGCCTGCAGCTCAGTGGTTAGAGCGCTCGCCTTGCAAGTGAGAGACCTGGGTTCAATTCCAGGCAGGTCATGGGGGAAACCTTGGGCAAGTTTCCTTACTCCGCGCACACGCCTGATAATGAATGGAAAGCAATAGTCATCAAAATCCATGATTTTGTTGAAAAGAGTGAATTTCCCCAGCAAGTAAACTCACAAATAGACCTTTCAATACAGGACCTTTCGATAAATTTTATATATTTAACCTATACCTATATATACAGTACACATTTATACATACATATAATATATAATGTAGTTTGATCATCGCAACACTCAAACAAAGCTATTGTTTGAGGACTAGAATTCTCTCCACCCAACGTTTATCATTTATTATAATGATTGAATGTGAATGCGTTGTGCTTTGGACAGACCATATATGGTATCAAGTCCCACTGCCACAAAGTGCCATCGGACGATGTTAAAAGTGAGTGACTCAAGTCACTGTCAAAAAGAATCCTTGCTTCTTTCCGCCAAATTGTGGGTGTATCACAGATGTTGAGTAACTGTCTTCTGGTTTTGATGTAAATGCAATGAGCAATTAGCTCGAACCACTGAGAGTCTCAATCTGACTAATCTCCGCTGTCCTGCCCACGAGACTCTCCACACTTTGGCTTGCTGCCGTGACGGTGGTAACAGAAGCTGATATTCTCTGTGTGGGGGGCGGGGGGGGGGGGGGGGGGGAGGGCTACTGAAGTCACTAAGGTAAGAAGCCTGGCGTCTGCACACGCTGTAACGACACACACACATCAGTTAACGTGAAGCACAAGTTTATCTGGAAATCTGCACAGAAATGCTTTCAAACAACAACAACATCATTACATTTGTATAGCGCCTTTCACATCAGGAAGGACGTCCCAAGGCGCTGGGCAGTTATTCTAGACGCCTCAAAGCGCTTCACAGAATATACTGTAAAATGAATTGACTGTACATATATATATATACACGTTTGTGGGCGAGCAAAATGCGGCAGCCAATTGCGCACAGCAGCGTCCCCCCCACCCCTCCCCCCCCCACACACACACAAACAGTGGTGGATTGAAAATGACCTATTTATTATTGTGGGTTTTTTTGGGGACGGATTAATGGGAAACATCTGTAGCTGCAATGGGAAGCCAGTATTCAGGAAAGTATTCAGGAAGATGAGTTTGAAGGGGCTTCTTCTTAACCTCTTGATCTCCTGATAAAGTGATTGCACCAAAGTCCTTTCACACAAGATGTTGGGGGTGGGTGGGGGTGGGTGGGGGTGTAAATTGGCTGGATATTGTCACCCTGGTGTCAAGCTATCACTGGTATCACTGATGCTCATTCACCTGGGTTACACTGTCCTGCCTTCATTTGTCAAACAACCTTTCCCTGATATCAGCAGCAGGTGACACAGCGACTTCATGTCATACAGTCTTCTTATTTACTGAGAATGTCCCGATAGAATCGACCCAGACTCATCCTCAGACTGGTGTTTCTGAATGTCTCCACTCTCCCACCATCACCGAGGCTGAGAGTTGGCTTCACACGCGCTTGGATGGACCTCACTTGAGGCTCAGCTCAAAGGCTGGGCTTCTTGCGCCTTCCCATTCCCTTGTCTGAGCCGTGGAACATGTGGAGAGGTGGTGCGAATGGACCAGCTGAATGGGTTGAGGTGACATGGACATGATCTGCCTCTGCCTCAGTATGTGACCGTATCTCTGTGGCAATTTCCAGACACCTATAATACAACAATCTGATGCCCACATCAAACGATGACTGGCTGTGTGGCTGGCTGGCCTTCCTGAGAAGGGAAATGGTTTATATTGGCAGTCAATCTATAAGGACTATTTTTTTTACTCTGATGAGAAATGACAACCAACGAAGACAGGTGATTTCTGTCACTACACTTCTCTCACTTCCTTTTCAACGTCTGTCGATTTACCAAATCCCTAACCCCAACTCTCAGGGTCTGTCTTACCGGCTTTCCTCACTGCAAATACCTAATGATTTGTGGGGGGGGGGGGGGGGGCAACTGATACACCGCTCCCTCGCTTTGCTGATAGAGTCGGATCGCGTTGCGGGAGAGGTGAGAAGGAAGCCAATCGTACTGTTGACTGTGTCTACAGAGACTTGCCCCCAATAGCTCACAGGGGTTGCTCAATGTGGTGACAGGAGGGACGACACAGCTGTTGGTCGAACAACACACCAGCCATTATTGGCCAGGCTCACATGTAAAGAATGGCCACTGGAGAGAGAAAGGGAGGGAGGGTGTGTGTGTGTGTGTGCGTGGAGCAGATGTGAGCTGGTGATGACAGCCTGAACGGGGATTGCAATGTGCTTTGGATGTCATGGTAACATGGCGGAGCCTGGCAACGCGTCTCTGGCTCCCAGCCACACTACCATTCTCAAGTCTCAGGTACCTTTCTCTGCCTGTTTACTGCGCTTTCAGACTCTTCCCCTCCTGCTCCCCCCTCCCCCCCCCCCCCAAACATCATCACCATCATCAGCAGAGGCAGCCACTCTGAAAACCCAAACCAATCTGTCTCTTGTTCAATTAAGCAGGTTGTAGTCAAGCGCGGCTTTTACTGCTCCGAGATTCGGTCACTGTTCACCAGCACCGGATGCTTCAGTTACAACAAACCTTTACGGAAAAACTCGCGGCCCTGACTCTCTCTCTCTCTCTCTCTCTCTCTCACACACACACTCACACACACACAACCAGAGTGAAACCAGAAGCTGATAACATCGGCTAGAAGCGGCTGCAGAGAGGCATGCGTGTGTCATCACTGCACCAAGTCCTTTACAGCTCTTTTGAGTCACGTCGGCGAGGTGTTAAGGTGCTATTATCGCGCTCAAAAGATCATTACGGTTTAGCTGTTGTGTGTATTTAATGGGGAGCCCAGGCACCTGATTTATACACCTTTTAATTTTAAAAAAATTACAACTTTTTGTTCAGTTGTTCTTGCCCGATGATCCACTACCTCCTGTCGAAATAGTTCCCTCTCCTGTGATAAACAATCGACCCTATTCCGACAACACCTCCACTTGCCCCCTACTCCCTGTGTGTGTGTGTGTATGCGTGGGGAGTGGGGCGGGGTGGGGTGGGGACAGATCTGATAACTGAACACATGGCCACAATCCATCCCAGCGACGTAAACCACAACCTGGACAAACAACAACAACAACAACATTGCGTGTGTATTGAGCATTTCACGTCGGGAGGACATCCCAAGGCGCTGGACGGTCCAGTGTTTTGGACCCGAGCTGGGGTCGGGATCGGGAAGGGGAGGGGATTCGGAGTGACCAATGGCACGGCTGGTGGAAGAAGTTGGTCTTAAGGCAGCGGGACTTGAAGGAGGAGAGGGAGTGGGGAGAGGGAGTGGGGAGAGGCAGAGAGGGAGTGGGGAGAGGCAGAGAGGGAGTGGGGAGAGGCGGAGAGGGAGTGGGGAGAGGCAGAGAGGGAGTGGGGAGAGGCGGAGAGGGAGTGGGGAGAGGGAGTGGGGAGAGGCAGAGAGGGAGTGGGGAGAGGCAGAGAGGGAGTGGGGAGAGGCAGAGAGGGAGTGGGGAGAGGCGGAGAGGGAGTGGGAGAGGCGGAGAGGGAGTGGGGAGAGGGAGTTGGGAGAGGCGGAGAGGGAGTTGGGAGAGGCGGAGAGGGAGTGGGGAGAGGCGGAGAGGGAGTGGGGAGAGGCGGAGAGGGAGTGGGGAGAGGCGGAGAGGGAGTGGGGAGAGGGAGTGGGGAGAGGGAGTGGCAGGAGACGGAGAGGGAGTGGGGGGGAGAGGCGTAAAGGTTGTGCGGGATGGAATTCCAAACCAAGTGGATTCCATCTTACAAATGGTTCAGCGCAGCCTCTGTCCAGCCTCTGTCCCCTCCTCCATGGAGCCATTGTCCCTGTCGCACAATGAGACCCTCACAGTTCTCAACAATGGAAACCCTGGATTCTGTGGCAAACAGACGGGGGCAGGAACTCCTTCCTTTCCCCACCCCCACCCCCAACCCTAACCCGGAGAACTGAGAGTAATTGTGTTGTTGTCCTTACACTGAGATCATCTAACCCAGGAACCCACCCGGATCTGACCCTGTGACTTTTCTGTCTGTAACAAGTCCATGGTTAGAGGTTCAATTCCATTTCACAGTTTTCAACCAAAGTTGAACACCCTGAAGCTAAACGCTTCCCATATCTGGGCAGTCCCTCTCTCTCTCTCTCGCTCTCTGTCTCACACACACTCCTACATAGGATACAGGAAAGTCACTGCTCCTCTGATCTTAACCCAAGCTTTCAGCCTCTCACTCTCCATCATAACCTTTTCTGATGTTTTATTGGAGCGACTCTAGTCATTCCTTCTCTGAACTTTTCTCTTGTTCCATCTAAGCTTGAAGTCACACTCCTCCTCCTCCTCCTCTTCCTCCCACACCAGATGAAGTTCTGAGATGTAACTGGACCACATCCTACTCCCAAATTCATTAATTCCCGCAATTCCTTACCTCCCTTAATCTCCCTTTCTTCCTACAATCTGTTATTTACTTGAGTTTCACAGACACAATGATGTATAAATGTTTGTCCCTGTTTAACCAGAGTACAGTTCAGTACTTTAGTTCTCTCCATTTAGTGAGATCGATCAGTTATAATAATAATACTCCTTACATTTATATAGCGCTTTCCACATCTTATCGACGTTGCATTTTAAAATGAATTCAATACGAGCTGAACGGTCCGTAGTGTAAAAAAAAGGAAACAGTATTTATGGGGTTTATTGCATTACTGATATTCCAAAGGAAACGCCGATCACCCCAGGATTTTTCCAAACTAAACAAGTCAGTAAGAAACACAGAGTGTTCAGCTGTATCAGGATTCCCTGCTGCTAATGGATGGAACAAGAGGCTGATGTCCTGGAGTCAGGTGTTGGTGTGTGATGTTTCAGTGACCGACCGAGGCTGATCCCAAGTCTACCATAACAATCCTTAGTAATAATAATAATAATAATCCTGGCATTTTTGATACAGCGACTTTTCACAATCTTATCGACGTCTCAAAGCGCTTCACAGGATATACTGTAAAGTGAAGTGACTGTATATTTGTGGGAGTGCGAAACCCGGCAGCCAATTGCACACAGCAGCGTCCCCCCCCCCCCCACCCCCCCCCCCCCCAAACACACACACACAAACAGTCGTGGGTTGAAATGACCAATTTTTAAAATTATTATTGTGGGTTTTTTTGGACTGATTATTATTATTAGGCGTGTGGAGTAAGGAAATTATTTATTTATTCCAAACGCTCCATCGGCAGGAGAAGGAAATAGCTTCTGTACTGAAAATAAGGTATCGCTTCATTTAATATTCACAGTGAAACACTAATGTGTGGGTTCCATTGCCTTCTCCATCAACCTGAGAAGACATTGATGGCGAGATGTTCGTTGGATTACTCTGCCCTCTGCTGGTTAGTGATAACATTGTATTGAAGCTTTCTTGTTGGTTTGTCAAAGTGAGATTATTATAATACTGTAATATTAATGATCCTTACGTTTGGAATATAGCAGCTTTTCACATCTTCTAGACGTTTCAAAGCTCTTCACAGAATATCCTGTAAAGTGGATTGTCTGCATATATTTGTGGATTGATACCAACTGAGATTTACTCCCCTCAACACATTTTTAGTAAGTGAGACATTAAGCCAGCAACTAAATTATCCCCATCAATCACTCAGCATTACCTAAAGTCCCAAATCCAGGGAAATTACCTCATCTACATCAGGAAGCAGTGACATAACCTTACATTTGATATGTAAGCGCTCTGAGGCGCTATTCTGAACGAGAGGTGCTATACTGTATATAACTGTACTTTGTTGTTGATATGTATCTGAAGGATGTTTTAAAGCCCTTCACTGGTTATAATAATATATAATAATAATAATAATCCTTGCGTTTGATATAGAGCCTTATCTAATGTCTTCGAGACGTCTCTTATATTGTAAATTATAGAAACGGTGTATTTTGTGGGCAAACACAGTTTGTGCACAGCAATGTCCCACAAACAGCCCATGAAATTAATGACAGTTTATCACTGTATTTGGGGGCAAATGTAGGAGGAATTCCCTCTCTGTTCGAATAGCGGTTTGGGATCTAAACCACTTGTTCCCTGCGAGGACCAGTGCTGATAAAGAGAATAAAACCGCGGTGGAGAAAATGCATGGACAGGTCATGTCAACACGAGTCAGGAGCATTGGGGGGGGCGCGAAGGGTTAATGAGAGTGGGGGCAGTCTGACAGACAGGACATGCTATAATAAGAGTTTACGATGGAGGAGGGGTGCGGGGGGGGGCAACATTTAATGTGTGGAAAGGGCTCCTTCCCTCAAGCAGTAACAAAAACAAACATCTTTTATGTAAACCTGCCCAGTCCTCCTCTCCGTCGAGCGAGCGTAATTAATTTATCTCTTCGGTGAAGTCCTTTTGTTTGCACAGAGTTTAAACCCATCAGCAAGTCAAACAGCCACAGAGATTCAGGATGGGGGGGGGGGGGGAAAGGACACAGTTTCCTCGGGCCAGTGTGTGCCTTTTGGCGACGGACAAAGCGAATCAGAGAACTTCCCGAGGCTGTGGGAACTTCACAGCAAACCGAGTCAGGCTCCAGGGAGCTGTGAAAACACACTGTGATTCAGGACACTCTGACGGCCCAGGTTAATTGGTTGCTACCCAACACTCATTTGTTTTTCATCAACCTCCCCCCAGCCATGGGTTGGCGAGGCGGGGTGGGGTGGGATGTTGATTCACACACATACACACAGTGGGCACCATTATGACACTGAGTGTCTGGATCATGTTTGTACTGGTAATGAAAAGGCAACTGTCAAAAGCAAACCCAGGGAATTACTGTGCCACAGAAAACAGGGAAAACTCAGCAGGTCAGGCAGCATCCATGGAGAGAGGAAAGTCAGTCAACGTTTCGGGTCCACCACCCTCCCTTTGTCAGTTTTTCTTTCAGATTTCCAGCGTCTGTAGCATTTTGTGTTTTATTTGAAGTGCTGTACTGTGCAATCCTGGGGAGTTTGTGGAGACCGATGGGGACTGGGAGTTTGGCCTTTCCTATCACCGTCACCATCAGCAACAATAATAACAACAACAGTAACTTGCATTCATACAGAGCCCCTCACGACTTGCAGCACTGAATGACACAGTAACTGTACCCCCCACTCACTCAGGAATGATTGAGCGCGAAGCAAACCATGTGAATTTAGTTAAATACCAACCTCTTCGCCTGCGCACCCTGAGATAGCATTGGGCAGAGGGTTAGGAAGGGAAGCTGGGAGACCTGACCTGCTGATATCTCGCCTGAAGGCTCTCCTCTTCGATGGGCCCATCGGCAACTCCACATCCCACCCCTTCCACTTGTCCTCAGCTCGAGTCTGAAGCAGTGGCTGCCCATCCTCCTGATGTGAAAGGCGCTGTACAAATGTTGTTGTTGTTGTTGTTGCTGCTGTCTGCCCCCAATACCACATGGCTCCTGGTGTAGGGTCAAGGATGATAATAATATGCTATAATCCCTGCGTTGGGAGACAACCTTTCCCTGGACGGGGGAGCAAAGTTCCCAACTGAAGTTATTGTGACAACGAGCCAAGCCGCCCAATAAATTGCTAGAGGGGCCTGGTGGGGATCATTAAAGACTAAAGTGGCTGAGTTGTTTCCGAATTCAATCTTCCAGCATTATTTATACAGCCCTGATTAGGTCAAGTGAGCCCTCAATCCTGACACCAATTGCATTTCAGAGAGACAAATTCTGTACCAAATTTCCTCCACTTGCGTGGACAACAGAACCTTAAACCCTGAGAATTGCTGGCCTCTGTGTGTGTCTGTATATGTGTGTGTCGCTGTGTGTTTGTGGGTGTGTGAGAGAACAACTGTGGGCTGTGAATCTGAATGAGTTTTGGTTCATCCCCAGTCCCCAATCAGCAGGATTTAATGTAAGGTTTGGGCCACAACTAGTAATTGTCGGTTGTATTTTTGGTCGACTACTGTACACATGTTGGCAAGATGTCTGTTTACTCTCCTGGGGCGGTAACGCAATCAGGGCCTCGTGATCTTCTCTGTAGGTGGTACTGAGGGGGGAGGGGGGACGGGGGAGGATTCAAAACAACTCGCCCACCAGTGTGAGGGGAACGGGCTCAGAATCAGAGCTCAAATAAAATTGTTTAAGAAATAATAATAATAATCAATCAATCAATCAATCCTGCAAATCTCAGCCATTTGGCTGAAATACGCAACGGAAAGCAAGTATAACATCAATCCACGTGTATATATTAGACCCACGATGAAATCCACTGGAGAGCTGTGTTTGTAGTGGATCTGTACTTCCCCCCCATCCCCCACCTCCCCCCCACCCCCCCCACCCCCATCACCACCAAACCGTCTTCAGCTCGGGTCTGAAGCAGTGACTGTCCAGCGCCTTGGGACGTCCTCCTGACGTGAAAGGCTCGGTCTACACAAGGGTGATTTTGTTGTTGTTGTTGCTCTCTGATCGATTGGGTTGGTTCATTTGAAGCTCTGCGTTAAAGCCACACTTGTTTGGAAAGCTGAACATTTATTTTGCGAAAGCCAGTCCGGTTTATTGTAAGAAAGTCAGGCGGCCTCGCTCGCTCGCGCCGCGCTCGTGTTGCCTCATGAGACGGCCCTGGGCAAAGTCACCACTTTCGAAACATTTCCCCCTCGTCTGTAGGCTCTATAGCGGAATCATTCACGAATTTCGAGGGGAAGGAAGGAACCCTGGGGGAAATTCTGCTGGCAATTTATCCTCAGAAGTCATCCAATTTACACCAGTGCTCAATGAGAAATAGCTCTGACATTAGCCTAGAGGGGCAGGGACGTCACAAAGACTACTTTTGAACTCAACTTGAATCCAAATTTAACATAAGATCAACACTTTAGCTAACAGAAGGAGGTCTCCTCTACTCATCGGACAGTTGTGGATTGAGTGACCAAAGTACAGTACTTTTATACAGTATTTATTTTTGAAGGGATTATTATCCCGTGGAAAAATGATCTGCCAATCAACTAACAAGCAGGTTCCTACTTACTGCAGGATAAACAGAGGTGTGTGTGTGTGTGTGTATGCGCAGGAAGGAAATTTGCCTAAAGTTTCATCCTGCCCAGGTCCGCTCGCTTTGCTCTAGTCACTAAGCTCTAATCACTAAGCTATTAAGATTCGCAGAAGGTAAGGCCTGTCTGAGAGAGTGTGTGTGTGTGTGTGTGTGTATATATATCGGGATCCTGCTGTAGAGGAACCCACTGAAGATCGCAAATTAACTGCCGTTTGATTTTCCACAAGTTAACAGAAATGAAGCGTTTCAATCTCCTCCTTCAGGCCAGCCAGCTCCCTGTAAAACTCTATAAACCGGCCAGAAAGAAGGGAAAGAGAGCTCGCGCCAAGTCAGGCGCAGGATATTTTTCTTAAGTGGATGTTAAATCCTGATTGAAGTGCTGACCTACATTCTGTCGGGATCCAGGAATCCGGGAATATTTACCGCTCCTCTTTCCAGGATGTATTTTCTCCCTCACCTCACCTGTTTACTCGCTTAAACCTTTCCCCAAACCAGCTTCCTCTGGGTCGCGTAGGAAAACACCCTCCGGATGTACATTTTGTGTATACAGTCTTTTAAATATATGTCATTATTTGCGAAAATAACGCTTTCTGAGTTTTTATTTCTAACGGGAATTTGACCTTCCGGTTTATTCAACCGTGACCTCACTCAGGCTCGGAGAGACCGCATGCACACACACGCGCACACACACACACACACACACACACACAGGGTGGCTATGAGGTTCAGTGAAATCAGTCAGATTAGGTGTGGGAGTGATGGGAATGTGGGGGGTGGTGGTGGCGGGCATAGCAGTTCAGTCACTGGATTGTCTGATTCATGATCAGGAAACTCCACCCAAGCTTCACTCACAGCCCTGACTGCTGCCTTTTGCTTTTCAGATTTTTCCCAGAAGGGAGCTTAGCATTACCCACCCAGAGAAACCAGTCACGCACACTTCCATTGGTCGGACAGAGAATTTCTGCAGAAACATTCAGAAAACAACAGCAACAACAAAAATCCTCAGTACAGTACGTATAAAGAAAGAAATGGCTAATTTTTTTGTTACATTCCTCTCAATAATCGCCCGCCAGCTCCAGGAGTCGTTCACAGCAACGTCACCATAAAAATATTAAAATATGACTGCGGATTAAAAAATAAAGTTTCCTTTGATGTTCAGTTACACAAGGACTGCTGGGGGAGTCAAATCAGAATCGCTCCCCAGCATCAATTTAACTGCTTTTCGCACAATTTGACAAGCTGAGTTAAACAAAAAGGATTTAAATTGGTAAAAAAAAACTGAAATAATTAATAATAAGACAAACAATGGGGAAGCTTTGGGGAACTACCCACCCAAAAGGTTAGTCACAAAGCAACAAGTCATCACATTTTCCACTGAAATTAATCATCGCAGCGTTTCAATATCAGCCAGCCAAACATTTGGGACTCAATAACAATCAGTCAAGGCATTAGATTTAGGTCAATTAAACAGGCAATGTTATTGCTGTCTGTACAGTACTGCTCACAGTGGTGTAGATATGATTCAATCAGACGCTGGGGGGTGGTAAAGGCATCGATACAGAAAGGATCAGAGAGCGTGAGGCATACAGTCTGGCTCAGTGAGGTGGGGGGGGGTGTGGGGGTGAGGAGGAGTGGGGGGGGGGGGGGGGGGGGCGAGTCAGACATTTGTAAGTCTCTGTGTCAAGACTGTGTGATTGGATCATACGACAACCCAGCATTCGATAGGACAAATCCTTATCAAATGATAGAAACACGGATTGCGGTCACTGTACCTGACAATATCCCCCCAGTCACAACCACGGCATTAAAATGACCATTTTTTTTTAATCTGAGGATTTATTGTCCAGGCCTGGACACTGAGAGAAGAACTCCCTCCTCCTTCTCGAATAGCGTGGTTTCAACAGGAAAACACAGCCTCGCATTTTACCATCTCACCCATTTTACCATCTCCCAAGGTCCCAACATGAGGTGGTCACGAGCTGCCTTCCAAACGTCCTAACTCGGGGGGTGGGAGGCTTCAACCCCACAACCTGAGAAGGCAGGAAGTGTCACTAACTGTCCTAATCACAGGTGTATCTGTCTGTGTGTGTGTGTATATATATATATAAATAAACACACACTACATGCAATATAAACATAAATATATATATATATATATACAGTACATTGACGGTTGCTTCACTAGTTTGGCAGTACTTGAAGCGGGTAAATAGCCGTTATTTTGCCCCCCAAATAAAACAATCGAAATTTATAATCTTCCGAAACAAGCTTGTCTAATTCCTGAGTATCTGTGATACTCTCTCTCTCTCATTGCTCAGGCTCCTTCCCCACATGTGCTGTACAGGTAGGTTCACTGTGTTTGGGATGTTTGTATCTGGTATGTTCCTGCCAATATGACAGCCAATGCCAACATGTGGATGCTTGTTAGCCTTGTGAGAACCTGAGCCCATTTTCCCCACTGCTAATGTACATTAGAACAAATGGCTTCAAACGCACATTATCAGCAGAGGCAACCGCACAGCAGAGAAATACCGAACAGAGAGCGAGTCTGGTGGAGTTAGGTTTGGAGTCACGGCGAGGAGGGGAGGGGAGGGGAGGAGAGGAGAGGAACCGAACTGACGCAGGAGCAAGTTCATATCATCAGGAATCGACTCCAGTCTAAGCGAAAAGACCCTGAGAAATGCCAACATGATTCGAAATAATTAAATATCGATTGTGAAAGTCCAGAGGATGTACTACTCTATACACACTTTGTTTGCTAACCTGTGTGCCCGAAATAGGTAGGACGCTGTCCGGCGTGGAGGGTGAGTTATTGTTGTTGTTGTTGGACTGAAGAAAAATATGGAAATAAAGCTGTCTGTTTGGGCAATGGAGATACCTTAACCTGTGTTTGTTAGTTAGTGAATAACTACCTTCTCTTCCATCTCCAATATTCAACAACAACAACAAATTACACTTACAAAGCAATCAATCGCATGTTATTCAGGATGACGTCTGCATGCACTTGTGGTGAGGACCCATTTCCCATTCAGAAGCCAGGCTTGAGGGTTTGAATGGCATCCTCCTCCTGTTCCTATGTTTTGGTCTTTCCCTTCCCAGCGCTGGTGCGCGAGTCAGGCCAAGCCATGGCCCTCTAATTACACAACATAAATGGGACTGAGTTGTGTTCTGTCGAGGTAAGTAGGGAAAGTCCTAGATTATTATCTGCGTAACTGAGTTTCACTCTGGAGAGAATTCCCTCTCTGGGGTCAATGTTTCTCTTTGAGCCTAAGCCTGAGCTCCCGCTGTGTACTGTATACTGTACCTCCCTAAGGCAGATGCAGTCGAGCAACACAATTACAGAACTTTAATCACGAGTTTGTTATGTTTCAAACCACATTCGAGACTTGACTTTGTCTGAAACAAAACACAAAGCTACACTGTGAGGAACACACACACACATACCCTCCCACTTCCTCTTTGAAATATCTCCAGAAGCCAAAGCAATTGGTCAATTTAGCGCAAAGCGAATCAAGAACTGAGGCAGGGAGATTACTGAACCCATTGGCTGAGCACAGCCACGGTGGGGGGTTTGGGCAGGGGGGTGGTGGGGGGGGAAAGAATAAGTATTTGAGATGTTAAAGAAAAATAATTTGAATAATTTTTTTTAATGGTTCCCATTGAAAACACAATCTGTCAGTCTCAACCACCATTTCGACCTCACTGTTCAGCGCCTTGGGACGTCCTCTCGATGTCAAAGGCTTCTCTATAAATGTCATTTTGTTGTTGTTGTTGTTGCATTGTGACAAAATGTCACCGTTAGGGGAGTTTAGTGAAGATCAGGGGACTGTCCTCACACAATCAAAGTTTACACCACAGGGAGCAGGGTGGAGGAGCTCCAGCAAGGAAGACATTGGCAGCCTAATCACCGCCCACTCCCTAAACACAGCCCACTCAAGGGCTTCTTAGATCAATCAAAGTGGAGAGAAATTTACAAACAGCTGAGCCACGAGCAGCAGAAAACTCTCACACAGAGATAGGGTCTCCATTCCCCCCCCTCTCCCCCACCGTGTTATGATCCTAGAACATACAAAACTCTGCCAAGAAACTCGATGTACCAATGCATGTTCCTGCAAAAAAAAACTATGCAAACAAAATGTACAATAGATTAACTACAACACAGAAATGTACCAAACAAACTGATACATCCAATAAAGGCAAGCGACCACACATGGTCGAGAGAGAGGTATCACACAAACAGCTCTGTCAATGTCCTGTTGACCATGTCCATTGGATTGTGTCTGGGTAGCTTTACTCAGTAGTAAACTCCAGCACTGAATAATGTATTTACTTATTGGCAGGAGTAGTGTCTTAGCGTGTTACGTTTAATATCTGTGAGAGCTCTTGTTCCGTGGATGTATCTCACAGGTTTTTCCAATTCTCTCCTGGCCTGAAGGAGAGAATTGGGAGCAGCTTCGGATCCAACTTTGAATCCAAGTCATCATCCAAGTCATCATCATGGACGCAATTTGCAATCTTCCCCGAGGACGGGCTATCAGCTTTGTGGCGTGTAATTTCCTACAAACTCTATCCTTAGCTAATCCGAAGGTTGGTCGTCAGGGAGAGATTTGTTCAGTTGTTTTCACGCGTGTGCTGAAGCCTCACGGTGATGTGACAGCAACACTCGGGTTGACTTTGTGTCAAAACACCTGGATGGTGGTCAAGCCAACGGCACGAGCAGCTTTTGCTGAACCTCACAGCTACAGCAGGGTGTGAGAGAATCACCAAGTGTGACTCACCCTCTCCAGTCCCAAGGCCTGGACATGTTCACTGGCTCCAAACCAACTTCCGACAAGCGGGTCCCAGAAGCTTTGGAGGCCACAGCTGTTTCCACAAGACCCTAGTCTGACACAAGACACAATGGGGGGATGGGGGAGGTGGGGGAATGGGGGGGGGCTTGGGATTTCTCAAACCTGTAGACAACCTTTTCGAACGAACGTAATTTTAGGAACAAGATAGATAATTAGCATTTCAAAAATCGATTTCACAAACAAACCGATTCTATACATTGAAATGTAAATACGTGATATGTGGGCATTTCAGAAACCAGAATGGCCTCGAAGGACTGAGCAAAGCCACAACTCGTCTCCCCGAATCGATCACGGTTGTTACATTAACGTGTGTGCGTTTATTTCCTCCCTCATTTTGACTCCTTTTACCCGCTTCTGTGGGAAGAACTTTTAGAACGCGTTGTGACAGAGGTGTTTTGAGTTAATCAAACCGTTTGAGTGAATTGATCAGGACATTGGGAAGGGATCAGAGGGTGTCAGTTAGAGATTGCGATGAGCGGAATAATAACAACAAAACGACACTTGTCCAGCGCTTTTCAGAGGAGAAACATCACAAAGTGAAAGATGCTTCGATCGTTTGAGTAAAAAGGAGAGGTTCAGGGGGATGGCTGTTGTCAGGGAATGGAACACACCAACAAGAACGGAGTAAGCACATGATGTAGGAGGGCATCGGAGGACACGGAGAGACCGAGGAAAGAGAGATAGATAGATGTCTCTTTGAGGAACAAACGCTGCACATTCCATAGTTCTAGAGTTGAACACTCTCTGGTAACTTACCCCCGAGAGAGAGATCAGTATTCTCGCGCGAGTCAAAACAAAGTGTACGTTGGCAAGTTATGTTATGGCTCATCATAGCTAATCCCAATTCCCCCCCCCCCACACACACACACACACACTAATACTACATGCACACACACACACACAACCACCACGCACGCACGCACACTCACACACACCGGATTCTGCAGATATAAAACCCAAAAAGGTTATGGATTGAGGAGCGGAGCAGTTGCCAAAGAGCAAAGTTCCCTGATTGGGTGTGAACACTAGAGCAACACCAGCTGTGATCTTCACAACCGTTCGTCTCAAACACAGTCACAAAACAACTGGGATAAACTAGCCAATTCCATCTCTACTGTCGCCAAAACACATTCCCCCCTCCCCTCTCTCTCCCCCCACCTCCCCCCTCCCCCCCCCCCCCCACCTCCCCGCACCACTTATAACTGGGAACAATAACATCTCATTAATGAAACCCACTGAGTTTACTGAGCTGATCGCATGCCCCCACATTTTTCAGAACAGTCATATCCTCAACAATAAACAGTCCTTTCTTGGAAGGCAATAGAGCTGGGTCACAGTGAGACAGTTTGTGGCCTCGCTCCCCTGGGCACGAGCGGAGCCACTGATGGAATACTGAGTGTCTTACTCTGTCCTGGAACACTGTCCTGTGCTGAACACTGAAGCACGGAAACAGCCTTCCTGAGATAACCACCAACATGGTTCAGGCCTCCACTGTGAATCCCCGTCACAAACAAGCAGCAAAATAGGCTCCATTCGTGCTGAAAAATAACTGGTTTTAAGTCTTTCATTTGAAAGACTGGCAAGCGATTAATGCGTGACTATGCAAACTGATTTTTTTTTAACTCCAGTATATGTTGCAAGAATATGTGGAGCTCCTGTGGCTCAGTGGTTAGAGCACTCATCTTGCAAGCTGAGGAGATCCAAGCTTGGGAGACTTATGTTCGAATCCAGGCAGGTCAGGGCGAAACCTTGGACAAGTTTCCTTACTCCACACACGCCTAATAATAATCCCTCCAAAAAAACCACAATAATAAAATTGGTCATTTCAATCCACGACTGGGTGTGGGGAAACGCTGCTGTGCGCAATTGGCTGCTGCGTTTCGCCCACAAATATATACAGTCAAATCACTTTACAGTATATTCTGTGAAGCGCTTTGGGACGTCGATAATACGTGAAAAGCTGCTATATCAAATGCCAGGATTATTAAGAAAACAAAACATCAATTGCAAGTTCTGTTCACAATCCTAGGAGCTGAATCACTTGGACATTCAACAGATCTCACAAGGCCCCAAATCAGGTCAGCCAATGATTGGAATGTGTGGAATTAACTTATTATTAACATTATAATAAATGTGCTTTACTCCGAGCAACACACCCAAAAAGGGGCAAATGATTAACTAATTAGTGGTGGGTGTGTTCAGTCACCGGTATCAATGGACAAAGGCACATCATTCATCACCACAGAAGCTCCTTGTTCACCCTTTGAAACACCATAGGTACAATCGCAGCCACACTTGGGGAAGTCACTTGGGCTGGAGTGTGTCTTGCACATCAAGTATGTTACAGATACTGAGCAATGGTATTCATTGGGGAGGGGTGGGGTGGGGGGGTAGTTAGAGACTCTGTGACCCACTAAATTGACACAAGTCTCAGCTGGTGGAGTTGATGGGAGGGGGCGGAGGCGGAGCTGGACCAATGGAGATGTAGTATTTTTGGCCAGATTACCAATCAATGATGGCTCCAGAATCAGTCCTATTTGTGGGCACACAGGCTGGGTATCAACAAGTAAACTTCTAGGCCTGTGATTGACAAGGGGAGTCCTGCTATCTCTCGTGATCCTACAGCAGAAACCTACACCCCACTGGACCATCACAGTTAAGTTGGTCAGCCACACACGAGCAAGTACAGTCAGGTTCCTCTCTGCATTTCGTTCGTTCCCAAGAACCCACCGATGGGTTACAGACACCTACAGCCTCACTCCACGTCCAGACCCATTGACGCAGGAAACAAAACAACGGTTAGAACCCCCAACGTTTTTGAGGAAACAGAAAAACTGAAGTACGAGACACCGCTCACCGCAGCCTCGGCCTTCATTCCACCCAGGCCTGGTGTTCTGCCGAGAGCAGAGACTACAGACGTCGTACTTCCCACAGGGAAGTGAGTGAAAACCAAACATTTTGCAAAGCAAAAACAAAACCCCAAGTGCACAGCACAGAGAATGCTTTGCCTTTTATAGTTAAGTTGGCAAATAAAAGATTTGCATTTGACACAGTGAGCGCCTTGCGGGAGAGGTTACTGTGCACATCGAGGGCTGGCCCAGGGTTCGTTTCCCCCCCCCCCCCCCCCCCCTCCCACGGTCTCCAATGAGGAAAAGGCAGGCAATGGCAGGCAGGCAAGCAGGTCAGACAGTTGTTGGAGGGTGATCGGGGAAACAGCCAAGGACGACGGTCTCAAGAAGCCAGTCTGATATTTGCTGCTGACATGGGAGAGAAAGTTCAGACGTGTGTTCCCATCGTGTGAGTTTAGATCTGAGAGTCAGCCTTGCCCTCGTGCGCGGACTGGGGGTGGGGGCAAGTGAGGAACGTCAATCAGCAAATTCTACTGACCCCCAGGGAACTTCCAACTGTGTCGAGGGAAAGGCAACTCCATTGGTAGATTCGAAAGATAAATAGCGGAACTGAAATTGATCCGATTCCCCTAATAACCGGTAACTGAGGAGGAAATCTGTAAAGGAGTCTCACTTTCTAAGTCCATGCTCCCCCGTATGCCAGCCCCCCCCCCCCATCCCATCCCACCCCACCCCCGGTCATCACCAGCTATTAATGATACATTCCTACTAAATACTAGAAACTAAAACTTGGCAGGAAGTTTGGGGGTAAATGAACAAAATCCAACAATACTAAACCCGATAGTTACTGCGAGTTTTTAAACCAGGAAATGTGGGTTTACTCTGAGCCAGGCTAAACACAAAGGCCTCAGCCAAGCCTGGGTTGGTCACACCATTTAGCATCTGCCAAAAGCAACACATCAGTCACTCCCTCCTCCATTCACACGTAACGAGTGAAGGCGTTAGATAGTTATTCACCTTCAGTAACACCCCCGTGAAAGATAACGGCAGGAGAAATGTCTACAGTATTCTCTGTCCTGTTGGCTCCAACCCGTCATTTCAAAAGAGACGTTGAAATTCGGTTTCTCTGGATGTTTTGGGGGAGTTTTTTTTGGAGTGGCGGGGGAACTTGTGGTTTTTTACAATAACTTGAATCTTATTTGAATTTAATTTAAAGCAGGGGGGTGGGAGGAGGATGGGGGGACTTCAGCTCTTTAGGTAAAGCAGAGTGTAGGTCATTCCCAGACGCTGAGAAGGGAAGGAAAGACTGGATATACATTAGGAACTGTGACTCGCTAACTTTGTCCAGGGAACACAGGCTTCCTGTCAGGACAGTAATGCGATGTCCCTTAAACAGAAAGATTAGTCGAGTTACCAGGAAAAGTGAGAGACTGTAGCAACAAATCTCAGCAATAGCCTGAATTGCCTTTCAGCAGAGAAGGGTCTCTGCCATAACATACTGTATATAGAATTATATAGTATATATTATGTAGTATTATACAGTATAGAATTGCAGCGTAAGGCACCAAATTGTGAAAACAGCTGGGCTTCACGTAGAAACACACAGTCACAGAGATGTCTTGCGAAGCGCTTTGAGAGGATCCAACAGTGCGATAAGATAAGTCTATCAAATCCAAGATTGTGAGTGTTATTATTATTATTATATGTCATTATGCCAACTAAAGCTGCTTTGGGAAACGTTGCAGTCTGCGTGAAAAGAGTATTGTCTACCGTACAGGGAAAGCGAGTCACCGAACTTCACAAACAATAACAGGGCAGAAAATTCCCACCGAGGATAAAACATTTCCCTCTGGATCAATTATACGCAGTTTCAGGTGCCAATCGCAGTCAGGTTACAAGCATTAGATCAGTGAGTTAGTAACCGGCTGAGCCTTGAGCCCATAAATATACAGTCAATTCACTTTACAGTCTACTCTGTGAAGCGCTTTGAGACGCAGCCGAGAAGACGTGAAAAACCGCTGTATCAAAATGCCAGGATTATTGTATCATTATATCAAATACAAGAATTAATATTAGTATTTAGTGGATTAACCTGGAGTGGGAGAGAACCACAGACAGACAGACAGGTTCCAATAATTACGAACTTCTTACCTGGAAATCGCCACCTCCTGGTTTGCTGTTTGCATGTGATGGGATGTCCTGCCCCAAAGCTGGGAGGTCAGGGCGGCTCCTGTGCTTGTAGCCCACACACCTACCCTCTCACTAGCCCACCCCACCCTCTCTGTAGCCCACACACCTACCCTCTCTGTAGCCCACACTCACTGTGTAGCCTACCCACCCACCAACTGTGTAGCCCACACACACCTCTCTGTAGCCCCCCCAATGACACACACCCTCACTGTTGCCCACCCACTCTCCCTGTAGCCCACACATAAACTTCTATGTAGCCATGGGTCCCCTCACACCTCAGCCTGCCCACTGTAACTGGGAGCAGAGAAACTGTGTACATGATTGAACTCAAACCCCAGCTCCGCCTCCACTGTCTAACACACTCCCTCTGTAAAGCTCACACACACACTCCACTCCATCAATCCAACACACTCCCTCTCTAAACCTCACACACACACACACTCATCTCTCTCTCACACTCATCTCTATCTCTCTCACACACACACACTCCCTCGCCCCCTCAAACACAATCACACGCTTTTGTGTTTCAGATTCCCAGCACCTGGAATATTTTGCCTTGTTAGGTAAATGCAATCACTTGCTGACACTCACTACTCGGGTTCCCACGGC
Source organism: Hydrolagus colliei (assembly GCA_035084275.1). Classification (NCBI taxonomy): domain Eukaryota; kingdom Metazoa; phylum Chordata; class Chondrichthyes; order Chimaeriformes; family Chimaeridae; genus Hydrolagus; species Hydrolagus colliei. Next base: position 2,824,050 of record CM068753.1, read on the forward strand.
TCGCTGGATTGAGCCATTACAGAAAAAAATCCCACACATCATAATAAGAATTAAAAAAACACAAAATTCCCATCAACTCCCACCCCCCCCCCCCCCACACAAAAAAACATGTTAAGCAATGTACAGACATCTGCTAAACTTCCCCCCCACCCCCACCCAAATCCGGTCACTCTGAATTATTTTTATTGGTTCATTAAATAATACACTGTCCACCGTTTGCACAAATCCCCAGATCTGCCCACAGTCATTGGCTTTCATTGGCTTACGGTAGAATAGGTCATGATGCTCTCTCTCACTTCTCCCTTCAGCCCCCACCTACAAACTGCTCAGATATAGTGATTAACCCCTGATAACCGCGCCAGGACATGAAACAACTCACACTGGATTGTTGCTATTTAAATATAATCTGTTGTTGTTGCTGCTGCCGGAACAAGGAAAAATTGTTGTGAATTGCGGACCTCTAGATGTCTCTGACCGAACCCAGTAGATCGCGGTCTGAATGAAGTCTGCGCGCAATTGTATTCAGCAAAGTGAACATCACAATCAGGCCCCCGGTGCCATAGGACTGATCTGGTCTGAGGCCCAGCAACAAAGCTCGATACATTGCAACTCTCCCCAGTAAAAAAAAACTTTCCCTGACACGTGCTGCCATCTGGGCTTCGATGGTGTGAGAGAGAGAGTGAGAGAGAGTTAAAGTATAAAGTTTCACTCAGTCGTGTTACCTCCAACACAACAGCTGGAGAAGTTCGAGCAGACTGATGCTCACTGTTACACTATCCTACGCATTAATCTCCCTCTCTCCCTCTCCCTCCTTCTCCCTCGCCACTCCTTCAGTCCAACACAAACAGCTGCGTTGGTCAAGGACATGTTCAGCTCACGGCATAGCTGAGCGGTGGCTCAGGGGGTGGAAGGCAAGTGAGACCGAGGTATAGGGGAGCCCGGGTTTGAACCGGTGCTAATGTGAACAGTGGTTCCAGCATGTGAGAGGTGTACACAAACACACACACACACACAGCAGTATACGCATCACACAGAATACAGTGTGGCTTTATTACAAAGGTTCACAAAAAAATTCTGATTTATTGTTTTTTTGTAAAAAAAAACACACTACAGTACAGAATGAGAGAGAGAGAGAGAGTTAGAGAGAGAAAAATAAGACAAAACAGCAGATAATATTCTCCAGTAGCTAATTTAAAGCTCGTATATTATTATTTTTAGAAAAAACACATAAAACAAGTAACATTACATTTTTTTTTAAAAAATGTCAGACTACAAAATCTTGCACAAACAATAGTTTTGATTGATTCTAAAAAAAGAACAAGATCAAATGTAAAAGTTTACAGTGAATAAAAGCTGTCAAAATAGCCCGGTGGGAGTTTTTGTTGTAAAGTAACGGACAGACTGGATTACACAGGTTCCTTGGGAATCCATGGAATAGGAGGAAATGTTGTCAATATTGTACCAAAGTGTCCAGCACACGATCTCACATCATGTTCAGAGGTCAATAAAGCCACCCCCTTGAGGGTTAAATATGTTCAGCCCCCAAAATATCCCTTTACTGTACAGTACAACCATTTCCAATCATGTCCGTTTCCCATTACATTTTAACTCCAACCCTCGAATAAGGCATCTTTGGTCTTTAATTATCTGCCAAATGGTTTTTTTGGTGGGGGGGGGGGGGGGATATTTGGTTACAATTTAATTAGAAATCATACATTCTATAGTTTAAGTTAATGCAGGTTTCATTGCTTGAGGTTTTTAATGCATCAGTTGCAGTGGCTACTAACATATCACAATCGATATTGTGTGCACTGCTGGAAGTTTGGCAATTTAACAACACAAAGGCATATTCTAGTCTGTTTTGCTGCCATTCAAAACTAACGATCAGTCGGAAGAACTGATTTAACTAATAGCATAGTAGTCACTAAATACACCTAGACTGAAGCAAAGGGGCATCAGAAAACAAAATGAGTACGGCATTCGGAGGATTGAATTAACGCTGTACAGAATTTCCCTACTTCAGACTTTTTAAGACAGGACCCGAATAAAGATCTACATGTAAGTTGCAAAAACAAATCGAGTGCCAACACAACCAGTCATCAGTATATTGTATAAACTGACACCTTATCTCAATGCAGCCGAGAGCTGGAGTAGGATTAGCTGGTCCGTGAGCCAAGTCAACTCTCCGCTTGTGTTTGATGATAAACAGCAGGAATCTTGCTGCCAGATTATTACTAGTTAATAATGTTATTATCTGGTGAAGGATTGCTCCTTTAAACACAGTTAAGGCGGTTAAAGCAAATCTAACACATGTGACAAACTTTGGTGACTTTGCACAGTTTAAACGGTAACTCGATTTCAGTCGTTCGGTCGGGTGTAAAGAGTTAAGATTGTACAACTGTAAAGAAGTAGAATGGTTTGGAGTTTGTAATTAAATTTTTTTAAGCAAAAAAAACAATAGGTGCACCTCACAAACGGTCAATAAATAATAGCAATTGTCTTTTTGTCTTTTCTTGAGCATTACCGCTGGGACAAAAGGTAAACACTCTTGTCCAGTTTGTAGTGATTTCCCTATTTCATAGCTTTGTCTTCAGTATCAGTGTGCAGGTCACATATTAATCTAACCACCAATATATCTGTCGACCTCATGAAGCAGTAAGAACAAAATTACCCTTTATATTTTTTTTCCACAAATAACCTCGTTTACAGTGTTGGTATTTGCATCGCTGTAGTTTTAAAAATTGCCAAATGAACTCAATGAAGTAGCATTAACCATTGGCCTGTGGCTTCAATGTTTATCAGGTGAAGTTGGTGAGCTGCCACCCCCACTCCATAATCAAAACAAAATATTTTAATATCGCGATTTAAAGAAAATATTCAGAATCCCAGTGTGTGGTGTGTGTGCGGACACCACAGGCAATGTACAGTAATTAGCAAACCTGGATCTCAGTCAAATTGATAAGATTCTAACATTAAAACAATTCGTCACGTCTATCAATGCTCCAATCATTTGTTCTTTCAAATAAACTTCCGATAAGATTTTGTTTTCCAGTATTGGAACAGGGTTTATAAACCAACTGAACCGACTTTCGTGATCCTATTCCCTCCAAATCGCACAGTATCGGGACCTCCCTCCGACGAAATGCAATTTTGTTGTGGTATTGTTCTCATATCAGTTTCATTCAAGCTTCTGATTAATGCGAAACATTGATTGAGGATCTACAGTATAATGTTGGGAGATGAAATCTAACACTCCCACTCCCCCATCACACAGGCCAACAGTCAAGGCCAACAGATGTAAAACACAGCAGAGAGGAACTTTAACCCCTTTGCTCCCACCAATCGTTGATGAAACGAGACAATTTTATTACAGTTTGACCACAATAAGTTAAAGTACATATAAGAGGACTCGGCTCCCCTCAGTCCTTCAATTGTTCAGTGAAGGATTCACAAGCGTTTCTGATTGATTAGGTGCGATGCACGTTCAACTAGAAGCTCAGGAATTTTATTGTTTGGCTTTGGTGGCAAAGTGACAATGTACAGCTTTTGGGGGGGGGGTTGTATGTGTTATAGCGATACCATGGCTGAGTGTATGTGTCTGTCTAGCTCTACCTTACACACTCTGGAAACAGCTGATTTGGGAGCCATGACTACAGGTGGGTCCTCTTCGCCTGTGGAGACACAGAGAGAGAGAGAGAGAAAAACAGGAGTGAAGGAAACTGCTCGGACTGAAGCAGATTTAATTTGACTCAACAAATAAACATTAACACCACCGAGTTTGGGTCAGAAAGTTGCCCTGGCCGACAGTTACTGTCGACACGCATGACGGGAGTCTAGGGTATCTCACGTTGCTTTGTTTGTGGAGTCCCTGTCGCTTAGTGGTTAGAGCGCTGGCCTCGCAAGCCAGAGGACCCGGGTTCGATTCCCTGACAGGTCAGGGCGAAACCTTAGGCAGGTTTCCTTACTCCGCGCACACACACACACACACACACGCGCGCCTCTTGTTTACCCAGACCACACGCCTACCAATAATCCCAGCAAAAAAAAAAAATTGGTCATTTCAATCCACGACTGTTTGTGGCGGGGGTGGGGGGAAACGCTGCTGTGCGCAATTGGCATTTCGCCTGCAAATACACAGTCAATTCTCTTTACAGTGAAGCGCTTTGAGACACAGTCTAGATAGAAGATGTGAAAAAAAGCACTATATAAAATGCAAGGATTATTATTATTATTGCAAATCGCTGATCCACTGGAATGGACTCAGAACCATTTATGCATAAAATGTAACTGTAAAAAACAACTGGTCATTATTGCACGGGACGTAGTGTGAGGCTCGCTCTCTGGGCAGTTAGTTAGAGTGGCTCCTGTTAGACTTGTCTCAGCTCAGTCCAGTCACACATCCCAGGCCAGTCACACATCCCAGTACATGACAATGTGGGTTATGTATAATTGGGGTCGGTGATGTGTCTAACACAACAACGCCCTCCTCAGGTGCAATTAGGTATTACACTCCAGGTACCTGAAGCACTAGTGTACAGTACATGTAGTGACTGGCTATGGTAGGTGAGTGGGTGGGTGTGCGAGTCAGTCAATGGGAGGAATAGGTGCAGGGAGGAACTGCTGAGGAGAGCCGTGAACAGAGTTTTACTATGACATATTGATTGACGGTGGCAGATTGGGAGAGGGTAGGGAGAGATGGGGGTAGGTGGGGAGGGAGGGGGGGGGGGGGGGGGGGGGGAGAGGAGTTGCCATAGACTATTCCCCCATCCCACTCCCAGTGTAAACACTCTTGAGTTTAATTCTGAATGAAGCCAGTTGCAGACGGTGAGATCTCCCGACCTCGGCTGGCAACCAGGCCTACAGCACAATCCCAGTCCTGATCCTTTGTGTTTCTTATTAAAGCCCAGACTGAAGAGGGGAGGTGGGGGGGGGGGGGGGACGTCCAATCTAATGAGGGTTAAATTAAAGGGCATCTTGTTCCCATTAATTTCCATCCGGTGGGTGAGAGGACACGGATCCATCGCGTTTGTACATTCAAACCCAGGCCAGGGGAGGAAACACTTTGTTTCAAATCACAATCAAGACGCTCGATTGGCCCTGAGGTGCGTGAGCCAACAAACAAGTACCTTACCTAAGCCCGACGAGGAGGAGACGCTGTCTGCTATGGAATAGGTCTCTGTCTGGTCAGAATACAAGCCCTCCATGAGGGGCAGCGACAATTCTGAGGAAGGAATGGACGAGTCATAGATGCCAGAGTCGCGAGGCATCTCTGGGAGGGTGAGGGCCGTGGGCTCCGCTCTCTGGGGCAGAGGCCTGAGCAGTGAGATGGCCTCCTGCCGCCCGGCAATGTCTAGGTCCTCCCCGCACACGCTCAAGCGCCGGACGACGAGGGGGGTGGGAGCCCAGGCTAACGGGGGTCACGTCGGCGATGGTCACCGGCTGCTTAAAGACCACCTCGTTCAGCACCAGCCCCGAGTCCACCCTGACCGGCCCCGGGTGGTGACGGGCCACAGAGGCCAGGGTCGGCCTGAGCTGCCTCTGGAACCAGTCCGGCTCCTGATCCGCCATCTGCTTCATGTCACAGATGGCGATGTACAGCGATCGCCCCGAGCGGCTGCGGAAGTAGTTGCTTTTGCTGATGTGGAGGGCGGGCGGTTCTCGGCCTCCTCCGCCCTGATCCCGGGCGTGTAAATGGGAGTAAAGCTGAGGGAAGTGGTCCATGAGTTTGTATTTACAGGCCAGGTCCAGGACGCCGGGGATGTCGGCTTCACAGGAATAGTCAAAGTGGAGAGCGATGAACCTGGAGGTATTGGCGGAGATCAGCCGAGCCTGTCGCAGTCTCTCCCCGATCATAGACACGGCCACGATAAACAAGTCCGTTCCCCCGTCGTCTCTCAAACCTCCTCTGCGTCTGCGGTGTCTCTTCTCCACAAAGTACTTCATGCCCTTCGAGCAAATCACGATGATGTAATGGGACTCCTTGATCTGTTGGCTCAGCCAATCCATCCGGCCTTCCCTGCAGATCTCCAAATGTTCCCATAAATCCAGGATGACCTTTTCTCACACAACAAAAAAAAAAACAAAGGGATCGCACACGCAACCAGGAAATCTCCTCCGCGTAAAACCCAGGGTGGTCAACAACAACATCGATTTATACAGCGCCCTCCACGCCAGGCAGCTCCTCAGAGCGCTTGGTCACTACTGGCCAAACACACAGAGCAAAACTGCTCCACTTTCTTCTCTTTTATATAAATATAAAAGGAGACACTTTCTGAGCCTTTCGGTCCAGGTTTGGCTTGTTGGACATGCAAGCTGCCAGCCACCACAATGATCCTTTCCACACAAACCATACACACCACACACATACACCACACACACACACAGGACATGGACACTATATACACCACCCACATACCACGTACGCACACGCACGCCATGCTTAGCTTACCTCACAGCCGCAGAAATCTTGCAGGAAAAACGCAAAACACTGCACCACAGTCAGATGCTTGTGGCCATCCTTGTTCGAGTAGCAGATAAACACTTTGGGTTTGGAGCGAGGGGAAGGGGCAGTCTCCGAGTTCTCCTCATCCAACTCCGAATACACCGGGTCTGAGTAAACAGCACAGCCATGATGGCTCCCAGTGAGACAACATTCAGCCTGTACACCGTACACCGCAAGCCTCACTTCCTCACCAGGCGGGGACACACATCTGGAGAGGAGTGAGTTACTGGGAAGAGCCGAGGTCTGGGAATTATTTTCCTTGTGAATGAAACTCGCTTTGGTTTAGCCCAGAGCAACAGTACAGTCAGGAATTAAACGCTGGATTCCGCCTCCCGCTGAATTCATTTTAATTCTTTTGCCAAACCAATTAGCAAACAAACAACCTGCCCCCCACTCCCCCCACACCAACAAAAAAAAAACGAACAGAGGGGGGTTGCGGTCCTGCACCTCCCCCCCCCCCACCAACCCACCAAACAGGGGGCAAATCCTGCCATTGAAGGCAAAGGGTCAGGGTACACAGGACACTAAAGGTTTGTGGACCAGGAGCAGCTACAACAAGCCAACCCTCCACCCCCCCGAGCACTGATTCACTATCGAGAATTTCCTGTATTAAACAGACATTTTACAAATGTTTCCCTCCCGAGCACAGGCCCACACTGCAGAGAGGATATCATTCCTGTTCCCTGCCCAGTTACGGGGACGAGAGAGAGAGAGAGAGAGAGAGAGAGAGAGACGCAAAGCTCAATCCAGTCAACCTATTCCTCAGTAAGGAACGAAGGTTGGCCTGAGGGAGGGAGTCGGTGAGGACAGTGTCTGAGTTATAATAATATAATAATAATCATCCTGGCATTTGATATAGTGGCTTTTCACATCTTGTCAACTGTGTCTCAAAGTGCTTCACAGAATATATACTGTAAAGTGGATTGACTATATATATATATGTATATATTTTTGTGGGCGAAGTATACAATGTATATTTGTGGGCGGGTTCCCACAGGAGTGAAACAAACAAGGCGATTCCTTACTTTGCTGCTTCTTACAGCAGAGCACGGTGAAGAGAGTGACAATGGCTGACACGATAACTAGCGGAACAGTGATGGCAATCGCTCGGATAGGACCAGCCCACGGGAAATGCACTGATGGACAAAACAAACAAGGCACATTAGTTAGTTCGTCAGTTAGTTAGTTCGTCAGTTAGTTAGTTAGTTAGTTAGTGTACCCTCTGCTCTTGTCACTACCTGAGTGTAGACCGCCTTGGAATGTCCTCTTGACATGAAAGCCGCTATATAAATGTAAGTTTGGATTGATTGATACTGTCTGATGGCGTAATCGTTTGGTCGGTCGGTGTGTGAGTGTGTTGACCAACTGGCAGCCATACACACAAACCGCCAGCAGAGAGAGACACAAACTCTAACGGAGACCAACTCCACACCTCGCCAGCACCTGTGTCTCTGCTACTCATCGAGTACGGTATTGGGCAAGTTTATAATCTTCCATTGGGCAACTGCACTCAAACCCCAACCCCTGGTAAACATAATTAAACCAGTCATAAACCATATCAACATCCTGAACACAGACCCGTTCACTCTCTTAGTTCTGACTAATGCTCAGACTCGCACATGAATTGTCATTTGGCAATGAAATACGTGACGTGAAATAATAATATAATAATCCTTGTATTTGATATATATATACCTGTGTATATAGCGCTTTTCAAAGCAAGATTATTATTGCAATGGTATCTGTCAACATGGGATATTTCCATTGTCTTTTAAGTAACAATGAAAGGATTTCTGTAGGTCTCTCAACAAAAGTAACTTTTAACATGTTATTTTAGCACAAAACCGACACCCAATTACCTGGCTTTACTGTGAAATTAACCAGCTTTCCGCTGCTGTTGGCAGAGTCTGTCACCTACAGAAAGAGACGCATAAAAAGGTTCTTAACGATCAATATTTGGTTTTAAAAAACACAACTTTTGCAGTAGAATTAGCGGATTCGGTCCACGTTCATTTGATCTCTGTTCAATAAGTCATAGAGCAACTGAGAATTCCTTGAAGAATCCAAATGAGAATGCATTCATTTATTATTCTTTAAAAGGAATCAACAAAATCTGGAAAGTGGTGGGAGGGGGCACCAGATTTCTGATCAGTCAAACTAGAGCAGACTACAATGTCACAGGAAATGCAGTAAAATTGATTATAGGTCTGTGTATTTAAATAGTAGCCGATAAAGTAAACGTATTGCTTAGTTTCAGTCGACAATTAATTAATATATGACCTCCCCCCACCCACCACCCAGTGCTCTGTCGGTTGAGAGCCACTGACCTGGCGTTTGCGCCAGAAGCCAACATGTTGATTAAGTCAACCAATGGTTGCGAGGCTTCCAAATAATCTCGGCCAAAGTCACACTGGGGGGTGAGAATGGCCCACAATGGGGAGGGGAAGGGGGTAGCGATGCAGTGCCCCCTGCTGGACATGTGGACGTGTCCACGTGGATGACAGGAGAGAGAAAATTGGGGGTGGGGAACAAATATTTGGTTTGCAATCAATCAATAACCTGTTGTTGTTGTTGTATTATCAGTGAACATTTACTGCATTTTAAGCGCTCTGAGACGCTGTCCTGCGTGGAGGGGACGGGGTGGGGGGGGGGAAAGGAAATCAGACTGAGGGGATTATGGGGCAAGAGAATAAAGCAGAAAGAAGAAAGGAAAGCTGTTAATGTGTTCATTCCCAGTGGCTGCAGTCACTCTCTCTCTCTCTCTCTCTCTCACACTCGCATGTGGAGGCAGTTTAGAGCCTCCCTGCTGGCCAGGTGCTGCCTCGTGCTGCAGGGCAAAGCTGCCACTTCATCAATCTCACCGGGTCTCTCAGCCTCCCCACTGAGGGGGGGGGGGGGGGGGGGGGGGGGGGAGACCTACTCTCCCCTCAGCCACCACACTCAGGGTGGGTGGGTGGGGGGGGGTGGGGGCACAAGCAGACCTCCTTGCTTACAGCGAGCCATTTACAACAACAACAACGTACCTTCACATAACGCCCTTCAGACGAGCAGCATCTCAGAGCGATTAATAGCAACTGTGTATATTATATACACATGTATATACACATACACACACAGACATATATACTCACACACACACACACACACACACAGGGTGAATCAAAAGTCCTTACTCCCAGCTTTTAATGACATCGTGTTGTGTTTTTGTTTATTTCTCGGAGTGAGAAGCTCCTACAGGAGACTGGACAACCACTTTGTTTTTGGTGAGAGTGTTTTTTTGTCCCCCGAGTTGATGTGTGCAAAAGTCTGGTGATGCAGTGGGAACATCGGTGGTGGGTTTGGACTGAGTGTGGATTCAACCCTGGATGAGGAGTCACACTGGGAGAAGGGAACCTTGGATGGCAGCTGAAGAAACCAAAAAAAACCCAACAATACCTCAACCAAATAGTGTCCCGGGTACAGATTCTCAAACACGTAACTCACTGTCGTCATGTTATTGTCCTGCGGAAGGCAATGGAAAAGGTCTCAGAAAATGCTCAACGCAAAAAACAAACCCCTAACAGAGTTCAAACCCGCGTTAAAATATTCACAAAGAGGCTTGGATGACAGGTGCTTTCAAACTTAAAATAGTATCAATACGATCACATGCCCTATATTCTAACAATAACAAGTGTCGGGGAGAGCTTACTCGAGTCAAAACACACAAATAGTCAATAGTAGCCAAGCCAATGACCAACTCTCGCCAAATACCGGAATCTGTCCTCGTTCGCACCTCATTCCAGCCAATTACACGACTTGGAGACCACGGGTGAGCCTTGGAACGGAGAAGTGTGTGTAGATACGAGAGAGACACACACACACACACACACACACACGGAATGGTTTACATGATCCATGGCCTCCACCCTTCACTGGCCTCACCCTCTGTTCTCACTAAAGTCAAGTCAGTGAGAAGCCAATGGATGTCACTGCTCAGGAGATAGTTCTGTGGCTTGTTATCTGATCTCAGATGGACGGCAATGAAAGGCTACAATGGGGATTCCTGCCTCGGTCCGTGGGCTGAACTCTTTGACTCCCGACACACTGTCACTTAGGCAGGGAAGCCACTTGCGGTATGTAATGTGCCCCCGTGGCTTAGTCAAATACTAATTAGCTTGAAAAAGTGTGTGTGTGTGTGTGTGTGGGGGGGGGGGGGGGGGCGGCAGCAATCGGGACCAGAGAGTCTCTCCCTGAAAACACTCCTGAGAAGGCAAGTCAGCGCTTGTGTAATGTGTGTAATGAGAATCCTCCCAACCTGAAAGGCACTGTATAAATGTATGAATGCACGAATGAACAAATGTAATTTTGTTGTAACAGGTGTTTCAGAAGGACAAAGATAATTGGGGGAGAAATTCACATATCTAACGCAGGAAATGGCGTCGCAGCTCAGCGAAGTCGCTCTTACCACAGAAATGTTTTTGTCCTTGTGGAAAACAGTGTTCACCATCTTACAGCGGATGTGATAAGCTTTAAATCCGTAAGTGAGGGGGGCAGGGTCGAAGGTCACGTTGAGGTCCATTGACTGATACGGTTGGGTGACGCTCAGGTTGTTTGGAGACCAGTCTGTGAGAGACAAGCGTATAAAACACACACACAGACAGACACGCACACAGATACACACACACACAATTATTAAATGCCTAAAATACACTCTTCATCGGACAAAATCTACTACAATCTCCAACTCCCCCCCCCAAAAAAAATTGTTGGAACTCAAACTCACATTTTTTGCAGGTCAAATTATCCCTTTTCAATAGGTTTTCACAAGCTGCAGAGAGAGGAAAATGCTGTTGAAATCTATTGTACGTATACACACAGCACCCCCGGTCACAATGACCGAGGTCCTTACACACCCAAGCCCTTCACGTGTCATTCATGTGTTAGTGTAGCACCTGAGCTGGGTCTGGGACACACTACCCGATAATAATAATATAATATAAAATACGAATACTCACATTCGATCTCAAACTGGAATGTGTCACTGTTATTGTGCATCAGGTTGGGGAACGGTAAAATCTGCACATTGTACAGAGTCTTAAACTTCAAGCTTCGAAATGGGAGGGATTTCATCACCTGACGGAAAAGAGAAAACTTCCCAAATCACACTGAAGGCACGTGTAAACCACCCACCAAACACACACATACACACAAGCTCTGTAGTGGCCCTAGATTCATGTAATAATATCTTCATTACATTTCATATAGCACACCGATCACATCGTTAAAAATGCCAACCAACTCACAGGGTTGGCCAGGACCACGAGGAGATAGATAGTGCCACAGGAAGTTTTGACAATGAGTGATTTACTCTCCCGTTCCACGGCAGTTTCATCGTCAGCTTCACTCACCAGTGTCCTGTTGAAGTTCTTCAGCTGTCTTCGCTCCTCCAAAACCAGCAGCTGACAGAGTGCCAGGGCCCCCTCCACTTTAGCTTCTCGCAGAATGATTTTAAAGCCTCGGAGGTATTCGATACCTGAGTGAAAACCAAACAGGGAATGTGACATGGAGACAGACCCTCCCACAAAATAATATCAATAAGATGAACCCCCAAGGTGTGACAATCTTACAATAATTCATTGCATTTGATATTGTGCCTTGTCACGACAGCAAACATCGCAAAGCGCTTCACAGTAATTACCCTCAACTGTAGTAACTATTGGTGGACAAACGAGGCATTGAATTCAGCAAACCAAGAGGTCAACGACCAATACAACTGGAGATTCGTTGACCAGGAGAAATTCCATTCTCTTTCTGACTTGTACCAGAGGATTATTTTGAAGTCCGACTAATCAGACAGAGATTGGGTTAATATTTTATTTGACAACCATGTCTCCAACACTGCAATGCTTCACCAAGACTTCACTGGAGCCATCAGGAAGGTCCCTGACAAAGAAGCATGAATCTTCTGACCGGGCGGAGAGTAATGAGAGAGAATTTTGATTTGGGTTTCTTCTCAGCAAAAAAGTGTATTATTAACATACAATAAAAGAGTCACAAATCTGAACGCTTTGCCATTGGCGACTGAAATCCCTGCCGGATTCCAGGTACCGGCAGAATCAGGTCTTAATAATAATAATCCTGGCATTTGATATATCTTATCAATGTGTCAAACCACTTCACATAATATACTATAAAGTGAATAGACTATCGTGGCAGCCAATTGCACACAGCAGCGTCCACAAACAGTCGTGGAATGAAAATAATTTTTAAAAATTTAAGGGTTTATTATTAGGCGTGTGGAGTAAGAAAACTTGCCCAAGGTTTCGCCCTGACCTGCCTGCAATTGAATCCAGGTTCTCTCGTTTGTAAGGCGAGCGCTCTTAGCCACTGATCTACAGGACACCAAACAGGCCTAGCAGCCAAATGAAAACATTAAAACACAGAGCAAGTTTGTTCTGTACTATGTTGGAGCTCGCACACAATTTGTAGATGTACAACCAGCAAGACAAAGGGAAGCTCTCATTCCAGCAGAACCCTGTGTAGGTATTCTGCCAGAGCCAAGTTTGGCCGATTGCCAGTGCGGAGACGGGATGTTTGCCACAGGCTCTGTCGACACTGTGCATTGCCTGCGACCTCGCACTTTCTCCTCGGGTTCTGTGCTCACGTTTCCTTACACGCGCACTTTCAGCACAAACCCTTTCTCAAGTCGCCCCGCGAGGTGACACAAAGCAAGCCGCCAATCAGCAGAGCTGCCCAGCTCTCGCGGTCGAGCTCCGTCGCCGTTAGTTGAGGCGCTCTGAGGCTCTACCCCTGTCTGGAGGGCGCTCGATAGGTGCAAGTCGTTGTTGTTATTGTTGTTGAGACTCTACCCTGCCTGGAGATTGTCCATTCATTGTCCATGGTGGTCTACAGGCTGGAATGTGAGAAGGGATCGGCCGGTTCGTTTCATCTCCCCGCACGTCTGCTGAGGGTCAGCGAGTCAAGAGCCTCAGGACAATGGGCCCATTGTTGGGGGGGGGAGGACATTTGAGTGCGGGAGTCTGGGCAATGCCACTGAGGGGGTAGATTGTGGTTTGAATGGCAATTCGCAGGAAGCTGAGCTCGAGAATAAAAGGGGAGAAATAATTGCAACGACCAGCTCTGGCTGACTGCGGCACAATGGAGTAACAGGTAGATTAGCATTTCTCTCTTTTAAATCAGGAAATAAACTTACATTCAAACCCCCCGCCAAAAAAATGGCTGCCTAACGAACCAAATCTTTTGGTTACAATGAAGAGTCAAAGTCTTGATCTTCCCCCCCAACCCCTCCCCCACCCCCCCACCCTCCCTCGTTACCACTTTCCCTCTCCAGTCGAGTCAGTCTCCTCCTGACAGCCTCCCTCCCTCACCCTCATCACTTGCAATCATGTTTGTTTCTCAGACCATCACCATCAACAGGAGACTGACAAAGTTGAATCTGTGGACACCAGCTGCACACACTTAGCCACACCAACCAGGCTTTTCAATAAGTTAAACAACTAACACATCTCTCTCTCTCTCTCTCTGTACATCCACATTCACTCCTGCCTGGGCTAAACTTGTGAAAATAAAAATTAGCTCCAAAGGAAGTTGTGTTTGAAAAGCAGTTTATTCCTGGGGCTTACAGCCCAATGTAGGACATTGAGTTTATTACTAATGCACACCTGGTCAACAATGAGAGCTAAAGAGCTTCAACACAGATAAGGGAAAGGGTAGCAAGTCAAGTAAACTATCTCTCTCCCCACCCCTCACCTGCTCTAAGGTCGACCTTGAGACCTTTCTCTTTGACTGCGCTTCCAGCCATCATCCCCCACTCCTCAAACTTCCGAACAAATACAACAACAACAACTTGCACTTGTACATAGCGCCCTCCCGATCACTTAGGATATGTTAGAGCTTCTAGGGAAACAAGATACAGGATTAAGTCTGTCCTCCGAGAAACTTTATCACTAATAATACAGTAGTGAGAACTTCTGAATGGCCACGCCCAGCCTTGGCTCTAGGTGTCAATGTGAGGTAAGGGTAAGAGGTAGGATTCAGTCAATTTCCTCATGAGGCTGTTCAGTGCTCTGGGGCGCGTCCCTGTATGAGTGAGGGGGGTGGGGGGGGCTGAAGGTGGGGGTTATATAAATGCAAGTTGTTTTTGCTGTTTTAAAACTCACAAGTCAAGTCAAACATAAAGTGGTCATACCAGCAGAGAGAGAGAGAGAGAGCGACAACATCTGTGGGAATGGATCAAAAGGAGATGGTAAAAGCCATCAAAGTGCCATCACTGTGCGGAGGGGGAAAGGGAATCACTAGATATATTATATAAACAGTAAAAGCCCGTTTATCTGGCTCCCTCGGCACCTGGCTAATGCCATTTAAAGGTTGTGCTGCATATTCGTCCAAAAACGCAAAAAACAAAAATCCCCAAAATGAATTTTTCCGGATAAATTCTGGTTAATCGAATGCGGACTTTTTTTTGCGATGCCAGTTATACGGAAGTTACGGTTGCTTGGGTGCCGGATAAACGGGCTTTTACTGTAGTATGTATGTATGTGTGTGATGTATGTATGTATGTATGTGTGTGTGTGCGTGTGATGGTTTCCTGTAATCAAAAGGTCCTTTGTTGCAATGTTTTGCTTTATCATCCACAGACTGAAAACATTCCATTCGGTTCATATTCCAAACCCAGCAGACACTTGAAAAGACTTTTCATTCAGATTTTCTCCACGCGGTGTCTGGCAGATACTATCTGTGTTGAGCACAAGCTGACAGACTGGTTCTGCATGTTTCACCACTGGCCTGACGCTGAGCAGAACACCCCCCCCCACACCCCGAGGGAGGCAACTCAAATCTCCTACCCCCCCCCCCCACCCCCCACCCAGCCCTTCAGTCACATTCCAACTCTCTTACAGTCAATAGGATCAGCTTCCGAGATCCAGGCCTGAGCTTTGTGCATTTTTATTGCTTTGGGGGTTTTGTGTGTGTGTGTGTTTTTGCTGTGTATCTAATGACCCAAATCCAATATCACAGCAACAAATTAAACCCACAATAGATGCACCTTATTACCTTTGCTGAATCACAAGTAGCGACTTTTGAAACATGTTTTAAGCATTTTTTCTCACAAAAAAGTTACAAATATAACGTAGAAAATGCATTGCGCCCTGAAACTGACACTGAATCCCTCCAACTTATTGCAGTAATAATTCTTACATTTAACATCACATCTTCGAGACGTCTGAAAGTGCTTCACAGAACACACTGTAAAGTGTAGTGACTGCACGTGGTATGGGTGAAACGCAGCAGCCAATGGCGCACAGCAGCAGAATTTCTGCCAACAGTCATGGATTAAGTGGCCCCAAAATTATTATTTTAAAATATGTTTTGAAAGGGATTATTATAACACCTGGAAAAGCACTCTAGATTCCTACTGACTGCCGACACAAACGTGTGGAGGCGTGTGGAGTAAGGAAACTTTCCTAACATCTCGCCCTGCCCAGGAATCAAACTCGGATCCTCTCGCACGCAGCCTCGCACGCTAACCACTGAGCTACAGGACTCCACTTGCAAATAGTTAGGGATTTTTTTATTTATTTTATAAAATTACAATGAGAAGAACTGCTTTACTGTATAGAACTATTTCAAATCAGGCTTCTTAACATAGGTGTCTCACGACTGCAAGTCTGGCAGAGTGAGGGGGTGGCTGAGGAGCAGGATCAGGTTCTAAGGCGACTGCACAAGTAGTTATTACAGTATAGTTACCTGACACAGAGAGAGACGAGGCAAACAGCGGGGAAATACAGCAATACAAGGCTCCTAATCACAGAATCTTACGGCACAATAGGAGGCCATTCGGTCCATCAAGTCTGTGCTGGCTCTTAGAAAAATGCAACTCAATCCCACTCCCCCCAGCTCTCTCTCTCTCCCCCCCCCCCATAACCGTGCAAACCTGTGCTCCCCAAATAAAAAAACACAAAATACTACAGATGCTGGGAATCTGAAACAAAAACAAAAGTTGCTGGGCAAAGTCAGCAGGTCAGGCAGCATCCATGGAGAGAGGAAAAAGAGTCAACGTTTCGGGTCTACAACCCTTCGTCAGGACTGGGGCTTGTTTGGGGAGAGGTTTCTTAAGGACGTTAAAGGGGGAGAGGCAGGACATGGAAGACAAAAGAGAAAAAGGAAAAAAAGAGTGTGTTAACCGATGGATTGAATATGTATTGATGACTTCAGGGGGAGAAACAGAAGGGGGTGGGTTTAAACAAAACTGGGAGAAGAGGTGTTCAGTGGTAATAGAACAAACAAAGCACCAGAGAGGCAAGGGGTGTCTGGAGTTATGATTGTGATTGGGGGTGGGGGGTGGGGGGAACTCCAATGGCTGAAATCAATGTTGAGACCAGATGGCCTCCACCATCTTTTCAGACAGTTTCCTAGTTCAGACATACGATAATCTGAATGTTTATGATCTGCCAATTCCTGAAAGATCTTATTCTTATTATTATTCCAGATCTCTGGTATCTCACAAGGTATTAATAATAATAATAACAACAATAATAATAATAATCCTTGCATTTGATATAGCGGCTTTTCACATCGTATCGACGTCTCAAAGCGCTTCACAGAATATACTGTAAAGTGAATCAACTGTATCGGTGGGCGAAACACAGCAGCCAATTGCGCACAGCAGCGTCCCCCACAAACAGCCATTATTTTAAAATGACCAATTTTTATTATTGTATTTTTGGGGACGGATTATTAGACATATTTAATTATTCATTATTATTTATTTATTTATTTATTGTACAGGACTGACAGCAAAAACGCAGACTGCGGGAGGCAGACAGCCTGAGCTCAGACACCGGGAGATTGAATTGATGAGAAAACCACAGCACAAGTCCTGACCTAGAGACCAATACTGTACTGTGACCCGTGTTGCTGCCTGACCCCGTTTCCTCTCCTCTCCTCACTCACTGGTCTGATGCTACACTAAAGGCTGTCAACTTACCAAAGGGGCTTGGGTTCCATTGGACACGCACGGCAGCCAGGCTGTCCTGAACATTTTGAACGAAGCAGAAGTTTTGTACTTTATCGATTGGCTGCTCTCCCTTCAACTCATCTCCCGCTGAACAGTCTGTGGCAAACACACAGCAAGTTACATCCAAGAACAACTTGAATTGCAGGGACGATGCACTCTGTCCGTCCGGTCAAAAGACAAAATAAAACTGCAGCTTTATTACACCTTTCCCTCTTGAGATGAACCAAGAACGACCATCGTTAACTGAGTTACGGCGTCGTGGTTCCTAGAATGGTTATGGTAGAATTTATTGACAAGCCCATCAATTAGAAGTGGCTTTCAGAACCTCAGTTTGTTACTGACTTCCAAAGATATGTGAAAAGCACCTTGCACTAATGGCTCACTCATAGCATTGGGGGTCGGGTGGGTGGGGGGGGGGGGGCAGTACCCTGTGGCAGGGGCGCTATATAACTGCAAGTTGTTATTATTGGGGGGGGGGGGGGGGGGAACCAACACCACACAAAATACATGGGCTTTTTACTAGAAGGATTTTGAAGACAAAGAGAGGTTTGCAGGGCGGAGGGGCTTTGGGAGAGAGATTCACAGCAGCTAAAAGTCAGGTATGTTTCAGGTTAGTCAACAGGATTTCCGGAAGATTTTAGGCAGAATCGCTAACAAATCATGAGAAACCTTAAATTAATCTGCAAAAATCTGGCCTCAAACCAAAAAAAAACACAGGGACTATGGGCTCCCTTGTTATTCTAAAGAAAATATATAATTTAGCAGCTCAGGGAATAATTTTTGATTAACACTCACTTGCCATTGAAATAAAGGCAAATGTGGTTTAAGTAACAGAAACCTCTCTGCCTTGTGTAGCTGCAACGCAGCGGGTCTCTCTGGAAACAAATTAACTCAAACTTGGAACAGCTGAAAGCAGCTTATAGCACTGCTCCTCTGTAACAGGCGTGAATTAGCTGTTAGCATAATGGAACCTGGGCTCCCAGCTTCTACTTAAAACAGACCAATTTTCATTGCTTTTAACTTTGGGCTTCATTACTAGTTATTGCAACTAGACGTTTGGGAGTAACGCGAGTCTGTGTGCACAGCAGGTCAGAGCTGGGAGGGTCCATTAGAACCATCGCTGAATGGGAACAGGCTAACTCTTCCCCTTGTACAGCAAGGTTTCAGTTTGGCTCAGTGTGAATAGTTGGGAGTGTAATGGGAAACAGGACATGGCCTGTAGGCAAAACCTTTTTTGTGCATCCTTTACAGGGAATTTATAGTTGTTTTTTTAAAAAACAAAATTTGTGTCTGGCTGTGTGCTGGAGCTATAAACTGTGGGCCAGACTTTTAAAGCTAAGACGTAGCCATTATTTCTGCTCAGTCGCTGCAATTCTACTAGGGTTGGATCAATAATAATAATAATAATCCCTGCGTTTGATAATAGCGGCTTTTGTCCCTTCTTCGAAACATCATCAATGTGTTTCACTGGTACTGATCAAGCTGCCAAGGTCTGCCAAAGTCTATTGGCAGATTGTATATCCATTGTGTGTGTGTGTGTGTGTGTGGGGGGGGGGGGGGGGGGGGGGAGGATATAGCAACTATCCCAGCCCCCCAAGCCCACGCACGCACCTGTGTTTAATGGCAGGAGTGGCTGCCTCATTATCAGACACACAGAAACCGTGGCTGCTTTTTCTGCTCTTTCATCAGAGACACTAACTTACACACTGTTTAGCATCTCAAACACACATCATAACAGTGATCAGACGTGTGGTACCTTCAGGACCTATCATACAAGGCAATGGTTTTATTAACTGAGCCACCAGTAAAGCAACTCAAACTTCACATGGGTTTGTGGTGGGGGGGGGGGGGGGGGGGCTGGTGGGGAGAGGGGGAAGAGTGGGGTTGCGGTATCACAGCAGTGAATGATTCACTTTAAGAAACAAAACTTTCATTATACTGTATATCAGCGATGATGAAGAATCTTCTCACCTTCGTATCTGAATCCATTCATCGGTCGCCCAATGTCCTATAACAGGAAAAACAATGAGATCTTGATGGTGATTTATAACTGTGATTGGGCTGCGATCGGAGCCTGTCACCCGCCAGACACCCCACACATCCTCACATATCCCACACCCCCTCCGGACACCCCACACACCCACCAGACTTCCCCCACACACCCACCAGACACACCACACACCCACCACACAATCCCCCACACCCCACACACCCGCCAGACACCCCACACACACCCACCAGACATACACCACACACATCCCCACACCAGACACCCCACACATCCCCACAGAACTTCTCTAACATGTTTACATTGCGTTAGGGCATCAGCTCAATTGGTTGAGTTTATTCCTTCCATTCCTGAAAAAACGGGAGTCACCCTGTAACCAGCCAAACAGAAGCCGTGGCTTTACATCCTGGCGTCCAACAACAACATTACACATGTCCAGCGCCTCTCAGTCGCGAGGACATCCCACACCCAACAGCACACGATCAGGAAGTCCATCCCCCAACGCCATCTGAACCCAAACGACCAACACCATATTACCTACCCTCTCTTCCATGGTGGGTGGGAGGGGGGTGACAGGGTATGAAGATACAGAAACAGTAAAATAAATACAATGTGCCTTTCACGGCACAAAAAGAGACCATTCGGCCCATCTAGTCTGTGCCTTTTGTTACAATGTATGCAGAACAATATCATCTTTTACACCAGGAACATCCAAAGCCACCAAACAGCCGCTCAAACACTTCAAACTCATGGTGTGGTTTGTTGGGTGGGACAGAAGCATGGAAGTCTCAGATAAAAGATTATGGCAAGAAATGATTGCCTGTTTGCCACCGCTCGCTGCCAAGGAAGGAACAGATTAAAATGGATCTCCATTAACATGGAGGGAAATGAGCTTCAGAACTGTTGCTGTGGTGGGGGGGGTACCATACTGTAACTAAACCAAGAGGAGAGATGCTTTGGCTGAGCTCTCAATGGAAGTTGTGTCTGTTAAACAATGGCCATGCGTAGCGCATGAGGCTGCTGTCTTTTAATGAAATGAGTTAATTAGGGTCCGTCCGTCCATCCGTTCCCCCCCTCCTCTCTCTCAAACCCGCAGACCAGACTGTGAGCACTTACGTTCCCCTCATCTCATCTACTCATGCTTTCAATTAGATGACATCTGTTGCCAATCTGATTATACACAAGGAAAGTTTTCTGCGTCCATGTTGCACTCTCAGAAGATGGCAATTCAGGCCACAACAAAACTTTACTAATTCCTCTCGTGGGGCTTTGTAGCCACTTTGCCTGTTTGAGGGAAGTACAATTCGGGGGGGGGGGGGGGGGGAGTAAATGGCAATGCTGGGTGAGAGCCCAGAGAGAGAGCGAGAGAGAGACAATTGCTGCCTTGGGTTGTTACTAAACACAACTTTACATTTTTATAGGAGGAAGTATCGAAGCCTTTCACACTGGGAGCCTCAACATCTCAGCAATACCACCAGCTACACACACACAAATACACACCATCACACACACACACACACACCGTCACACACAAACACTCACATACACCCCAACACACCCACCTACACACACACACTCACACCAACACACACACATAAATAAACCATCTTGCACGAGTCTGATAAATATATCACATCAAGATTCAAATGTATTTGCTTTATTTGGGGAAAGGCCGGGGAAATGGAATTAAGATAGAAGATCAGCCACGATCTTATTAAATGTCGAGAGGGGGGGCAGGCACGAGAGGCTGAATGGCCTACTCCTGATCCTACTTCTTATGTTATTACTGTATTTCCAGAACCCCAGTGAAACACAGGCTGACCTTAGATTAATTGATTAACTGCAGTTTGCCATCAACAGTTTCATGATTTGCAGATTTGAATCTTCCAGCGAACTGACGTTGTCAGGAAGAGGACAGCCCAATGGAAGTTCTCCCACAACAACAAATTATCCTTGTAGCGCCTTTCACATCAGACCCACATAGACCCAGATTTCAGGGTGTAAAGACTTACTGAAGTGTGGTGTCTGGCACACAGGGCTGTCTTCTACATCAAAGGGGGTATAAAGATTTGTATATGAAAGGCGACGGGAGGAAACAGGATACCGCGGCTTTGTCTAAACAGCTCTTTTAAGGTAAGAAGATTATTCTTGCCGGTTATGACTGATTTTTTTATGATTTTTTAAAAAAAATCAGTGCAACGGAATTTTAGAATCCCCATTAAATAACACCCACAAGTACTGGATGTGAGTACATGTTCGCATACGGAACACAAGTCACCTCACTACAGTACGCTATGTGCAGTGCTTGGGAGACACTGATGACACTGAGGATTATGAATTATTATATACTTGCACGTCCCATTCCCAAACCCCTATCTCTGGAGTTTCCATGTGTAGGCGGGTACACATGGACTTTCGGTTACTCTGAAGCCCAGGCGTTGGGCAAACCAGCCTGTGACAAACAACAAGCAGGTTTAGGGGGACATGGGTGGGAGTGGGGGGTGGGAGTGGGGGGTGGGTGGTGGGGGGGGGGAAGTGTTCAAACACTTTGTTTGACAAAACACAAAGTACGACAGATGCTGGGAATCTGAAACAAAAACAGAAGTTGCTGGGGAAACTCAGCAGGTCAGGCAGCATCCATGGAGAAAGGAAAAGGAGTCAACGTTTCGGGTCTACAACCCTTCGTCGGAACTTTGTTTGTCTGGCGAAGAGCAGTCTGATCTGCCGTCCTGTCTTAACAAACTCCCCAACAAACACAGTCACTGCTTTTGACAAGACATGACCAGGGAAGCACTTTTTTGAGAAATGACTAATGTTTACAGGTACCAATGTCCCAATGCCAGGAATTATTCAATCCATCGATCCTCAGACAGGAACTAGAGAGACATGACTGGAGTAAGTAAGTAAACAAGTTAGAATTCACAGCAAACTCAGTGCTTCCTAGGACCATAGGCTTGTGGGAGAGTTTCGTTGTTGGGTTTCAATGGGCTGGAGTGAAAGATTTGCAAATTAGTTAAATCTCATCCACCGCTGATGGAAATCCTGGTCTCGGGGAGCGAGAAAAGGGGGAATAAATCCACCCCTTTGGGTTTGGCAAAATTGGCTTTGCATTTAAAATTCCCCCGACTGCACTATGGGGGAGATGACATCACCTTATTCTCACCTTACATGAATGGGGCGATTAACATGTTGAGAAGCCTTTGTTATTCGCTCTGAAATATTTAAATCCTTGACTAGTGAAGCGAACAAAGAAACAAAACCCAGTGAAGTCATCTAACACCCAGCTCTGGTTGCTCTGGGCTACAGAGATGTCCCCTTAACTTTCTCCCCGAGCTCCCCCAACACACAATAAGCTGCCGCCCACATACCCTCCCCATCCAGACACTGAGACGATGAGGGTACTGTCTCTTTCGACAAATTACTGTGGCCACAAGCAGTGAACCTGGGAAGGTGATGTTTCGCGTGTCGGCTGGTGAGCAAGAACAGTTGGAGTGATTATTATTAGGCGTGTGTGTGTGGAGTAAGGAAACTTCCCCAAGGTTTCGCCCTGACCTGCCTGGATTCGAACATAGGTCTCACGCGCTTGTAAGGCGAGCGAGTGGCTCTAACCCACTGAGCTTCGACATTATTACAGTATTATGAACCAAGGCTGGGAATCCACCGAGTGTTTTCTCGACACGGTTTCCAGCAGGAAACTGTTTTTTTTCTTCATATCTCTGGCCTGGGATCCACATACTTGCAGCCACATCTGGGGAAACTTTACCTCGACTGAGCTCTGCCAGTAGCCAACAATTATAGCTGCATCCACGTGTGAGACAGAGCAACTATTAACCTAATTAGAGAGAGGCTGCATGTCCTGCTAATCACTTTGCTAGATGCACGCGTGTGTGTGTGTGTGTGAGGAATGAGGGAGAAGGGTGAGGGGGTGGGCAGGGAGGGGAGGCTGGGGGAGGTTTAGGTGTAGGGTGGGGAGACGGGGGGGGGGGGGGGGGGGGGGGGGAGAGAACATTCATTCATAGACCAAAAGACAAACCACAACTAGCAAATAACTGGACAATTAAGAAATAATTAGCAACACAGAATCAATGGCTGGATTTGTCTGTTTCAAGCATACTACTGTATTATTATTATTATTGTAAAACCTCCTGCCCATTTACAGGGTTTCCCACAGATATGTTTAACAAGACCTCCAGAGAAAACTCAATGTTTGGGAGATGATTAAAGTGAAATGAATGTATTATTTACAGGTGCTACTTACAGGAAAGCAACTCGGAATGTGAGTGTTGTATTCACATGCCTATCTCCACACCTGGCTCTGGTCTGTGATTACATTTGTATCGTGCGAGATCCATTAACACTCTCTCTCTCCTGTGCGTGTTCACAATAGATTAACGCAGACCCATTCGCTGCTGCTTTGAGATTCTTCTTCCCTGATGTACATATTCTTGTTGTGATGTTGGTTCCCCCTCCTCAGCCCTCTCCATGTTAAATCATTCCCCGTGAATTTCTGCTAAAACGGCATTTTGTACAATTTCCGAACGTTTCCAGCTTTTTGTAAATGTTTCTTGTTAATGGTTTTAACACGAGTGACTTCTCTTTGCTGTCTGTAAACTAGACCTCAACCCTCAGCTTTCCTGGCTGCAACCAGAGATGTCAACAAATCTACCAAGAGAAACTCAGCCTTGACTCCCTTCAATCACAGCAACACACAACAAAATTATATTATAGTATATATTACATTTCATCAAAATGAAATGGCAAATGACAAAATAATTCCGAGGATTGCTTGTTATTTTAACCCAAATAAAATAGTCAGATTATGCAGCTTTAAATATTACACGAGCCTGGTTTGGAAATTCATAGAATCATTTAATTTTACGGCACAAAAGGAGGCCATTCGGCCCATCTAGTCTGTGCCGGCTCTTTGAAAAGAGCAACTCAACCCCACTGCCCAGCTCTCTCCCCATAACCTAACAGACCTGTTCTCCCTAAATAAAGATCTAGTCCCAGGAGAAAAAAATTACTCCCAGTACAAACAAAACTACAACAAACAGCAGCGCCACAACTCGACTAATTGAAGCCGTCATTACCAAGGAAATTGTTGGTAAAGACAGACATCCTGCGCTTTCCCGGGGAAAAAAACAGTGATGAAGTTACATGTCCACGAGCCGGAGGGGAAGGGAGGAGGGGGAGAGGGGGAAAGAGAGAAGACAGCAAGCAACAGCTGTCAGCAATTTGGGCCAGAAATCAAGACATATGTAACGTCCTCCACAAGCTTGAACTGATTTCAGATGCTGGTGTTTCCTCCTCCGTCTGTGTGAGCTTACGCTGCCAAAGCGATACAACAGATGACAAGGAGTACAATAAATTCTGTTATTTCTTCCCCCCTCCCCAACCACCCTCAAAAACAAATAGTATCTGAATTGCTTCAGGGACTTTTGTCTTCAGTTTTTCTGTTAAAGAGAAAGTAATGAGAACCACAGACGGCAATGAACAGTTCTCGCTGATACTCACAGCGTAGAAATAGCCGGGTAGCAAATCACAGTCTGGGTTACCGATACTCAACCACCGAGACAGTGACCCTAAGCACAGAACATAACTATCCCAAATCATCCCCCAGTAAACTCTCAGGCCAGGCCAAGGCTTAGATTTATGCGCAGAACCAAACATCAATGAGTAATGGTGCTTTAAAATCAAAATGAATTTCACCTATTGGGAATAATGACAAGTGCCTGGTTTGGCAAAGAGGACAGATTTCCCCCAAAGGTCTGGGGCAGGACATTGTCTCATCCCTGTGTGTGTGTGTGTGTGTGTGCAATATGTTTACCGTACTCTGAATCCAAGCCTCCTGTAGCCATGTCCTAATGCTCCATCACCACCCAGTGACACCACCTGATGTTTACCTAGTGATTAAACCTAGATGTTCTCTTCCCTCGGAACAGTTCTGTCAGCACAAGAGTTAAGATACTGTGGTTCACGAGCACTTCCCGCTAGATTAGAGACTAGCGATGGGATTCTACCTCCAGGTGTACAGTGATACCTGAATTTCATTAATCCCAATGATTAATGGGATTAATGTATCTGTAGCAAGTGAGTATAGGGGCAAGTCCCCATTGTTTTTGACGGGAAGCAGAGACGCGCTGGAGTTCTATTCGTGCTTGCTTTCAGGCTGTAATCTGTGCAGCCATTCCCAGCCTACTTGTCAGGAATGACATTAAGAAGCCCTCTGCTTCACCACATTCAGATAGTATCTGTCCCTAATTACGTGCAGACCCGAGCTTGCCAACCTCTCCAGCAGATCAAACATGTTCCTTTGCACAAAACAAAAACTACATTCACTACAACATAGTCGAGAGAAAAGGGGAAGGAATGTGAAGCCTCCTGATTAGTGTGGTGGATAAATGGGGGGGGGGGGAAGAGACAAATGCCCAAATCCCATTCTTGCTCTTTGCAGAGTTAAGCAATCTCAATCATGTTCTGTAATTGTCCCTGCCTGTCCCTGCCGGTGTCTCTCCTCCTCAGTCATCCTGAGTGATCTCTGCTGCAAACTGATCATTCAGACTCCAGGTCAAGACAAGATTTGCCTCAGTCACAACCTTCCCAACGATCATGGCCTTCGCACACTCGAAATCTCAGCTCCCACACAGCAACGACTTGTTGGTTACTAAACCGCATTTATAATGAGATACACTAGTCCTTCAGGCTCCCCCAGAGCAAGTGATAGACCAACAGTCACCACACAACACAGTACATGTCCAGGGGAGACTTTAAACCAAAGGCTTTGTGTCTGACACAGTGACTGTCCAGTGCCTTGGGACATCCCCCCCGATGTGAAAGGCTCTGTCTATACAAGTGTCATTTTGTTGTTGTTGTTGTTGTGCTTGTTCATGGGTGGTAGAGGGTGATGGGGGGGTGGGAGTGGGCGGGGGTAGAAAGGCCATTGCACTAGATACCAACAGAGAAGCAAGTTTCCTGCCAAAGACCTTGCAGATAAAATTGCCCAATCACTTCATGGCTGTTTGTGAGATGATGTTGAGTGTTGGGATGTCTCCCCAACCGATGTGAAATGCGTTTTACAAACCCGAGTTTGTTATTGTTGTGTACAGTTACTACATTTCACAGAATTTGGGGTGGGGGGGTGGGGGTGGGGGGTGGGGTGCTTTTGAGGCATTTCAGCAGAAGATATTGGGAACATTTGTACATCTCCAGACCTGCCTGGGGTAGGAGGCCAAGGCAAATATTCAGGCTGATCTGATCACGATTTGCAAACGACAGGGTCTGAACTGACAAGTCAAGGCTCCAGTGCCTCTGTAGCTCCCACTTCCCCCACCCCAGCCAGACATTGTACAATTGAAAGTCGATATGCTTTTGTGGGTAGGCCATTCAACCATCTCAGCATCTCAGCCAAACCAGGCAAACTGTGTCCCGTGTCCTCACTGAGCAACACAGCACTGAAGACAATCGGTGGGAAGTCAATCGGTCTAACAAAACTCAGCCTCTTGGGCTACTCAAAGTCTTAAGTCTTAGTAATAATAATAATAATAAATAATAATCCTTGCATTTGATATCGCAGCTTTTCACATCTTATCAACGTCTCAAAACGCTTCACAGAATATACTGTAAAGTGAATTGACTGTATATATTTGTATATTTGTGGGTGAAACACAGTAGCCAATTGCGCACAGCAGCGTTCCCCCCCCCCACACCCCCTCCCCTCCCTACCCCACACACACAGCCGTGGATTGAAAATGACTAATTTTATTATTGTGTTTTTTTGTTGGGAGGGATTATTATTAGGCGCGTGGAGTCATAATAAAATTATAACGATCCTTACATTTATATAGCGCTTTCCACATCTTATCGACGTCTCAAAGCGCTTAAGGAGACTTCGATTTGATACATCTCCCGAGATGTGTTTACAATTTGATTATTTCTTCAACAGGCAACCAACGGGGAATTCATTCCAGTGAATTCCCAACACAAATTAAATTCTGGCAACGAACAAACAAACAAACAAACAACAACAACAACAAGAAGAAGGGCCTTTCTGTCAGGAGGACTTGTGCTAATCTCATCACAAATCTACCCACAGAACTTCCTGTCCATGAGACAAGTCTTCGACACAAAGAAAAACAAGCGATCAACTCTCCAAACAGAGCAAGGTTATACAATGAAGTCAATTACGCCTTACAAGAGGTTGTCCAGCAGTTATTTAATCTCAATGCTGACAACGACAACAACAACGACAACAACATATCTACACCATGGGAGGGCAATCTGGATAGACTGAGACTGAGACTGAACCAGAGAGTTGCCTTTCAAGATCTAGTCTGTGTTGCTGGATTGCTGCCAATCTCTCCCCCAACCCATCCTACCTCTCTCCCCCAACCCCCCCTCCCCCCTCTCTCTCCCCCCCCCCCCCCCCCCTCCCTTTAGTGCCTGTTGCCAGAAGAAACAAGGCAACATGAGCAATCAGGAGGCACAATAGTGAGGACAATAAAATGTATTAAAAACAAACTGAAAGGAGGAAGAGAAGGAGAGAGAGAGGGAGATTACCCTCTGCCATAAACACCATCTGGTAACCAGAGCAGTAAATTCCCAAAGCTGTCCCCAAGTCTCTCTCTCTCTCTAATCTTGTACAATTCCTGCCAACATTTGTGTGGGGAGTATTCAGGGCAGTGTGTTTCAATCCACGTGTTATTTTTGCAATACACTAAACACACCCTGATTATCACTAAACTAATAGTTGACAAGGTATTCTGTGTGTGTGTGTCTGTGTGAGGGAGAGAGACTGTGTGTGTGTGTCTGTGTGAGAGAGAGACTGTGTGTGTGTGAGAGAGAGACTGTGTGTGTGTGTGTGTGTGAGGGACTGTGTATGTGAGTGTGTGAAAAAGTGTGTGTGAGCATGTATAAATCGAAGTGTTGTTGTTGTGTGTGTATGAGAGTCTGTGTGTGAGAGACTGTGTGTGTGAAAAAGTGTGCGTGCGTGTGTGTGATTGACTGTGTGTGTGTATGTGAGAGGGACTGTGTATATGTGTGTGAAAAAGTGCGTGTGAGTGCATGCGTGTGTGTGAGAGACTGTGTGTGAGTGTGTGTGAGAGGCTCTGTGTATGAGTGTGTGTGTGTGTGTGTGAAGTGTGTGAGAGAGAGACTGTGTGTGCATGTATGTGAGAGTGTATCTGTGTGTGTGTGTGTGAGAGAGAGAGATACTGTGTGTGAGTGTGGAAAAAGTGTGCGTGTGTAACAAAAACTTCTAACAAAGCTTGGGCTTGTGGTGATTAAAGGGCTGGTGTGTTTGTAGTTCCAGCTGGGATGTGAGTGACTTGCCTGCGGTCTCATCTCTCTCACACACACACACACACACAGAGAGGAAATGCCAAAGTATTTAATGCAGTCACAAATGACACTACACTTCCGACTGGAGGCTCAGATCAAAGGCAATTCACGTTCCCCACAAACAATGATTTTAGGGGCCATTCGGTCAGTCAGCACATCCCCCCTCCACCCCCCACCGACTAGGATTTACACTGAGACACAGAGAGACTGAGACACAGACAGAGACTGAGACACAGAGAGACAGAGACTGGGAGAGACAGAGACTGAGACACAGAGAGATAGAGACTGGGAGAGACTGAGACACAGAGAGACAGAGACTGGGAGAGACAGAGACTGAGACACAGAGAGATAGAGACTGGGAGAGACTGAGACACAGAGAGACTGAGAGACTGAGAGACAGAGACTGGGAGAGACTGAGACACAGAGAGACTGAGAGACAGAGAGACTGAGAGACAGAGACTGGGAGAGACTGAGACACAGAGACTGGGAGAGACTGAGACACAGAGAGATAGAGACTGGGAGAGACTGAGACACAGAGAGATAGAGACTGGGAGAGACTGAGGACACAGAGACTGGGAGAGACTGAGACACAGAGAGACTGAGACACAGAGAGACAGAGACTGAGACACAGAGACTGGGAGAGGGGGCCATTCGGTCAGTCAGCACTCCCACCGACTGGGATTTACACCTTGAAACACAGAGACTGAGACTGAGAGAGACAGAGACTGAGAGAGACATGGGGAGACACAGACTGAGAGAGACACACAGAGACTGTGAGAGAGACACAGAGAGACAGTCTCTCTGTTACACCATGTGGACAAGTTTCAGTTTGATTTTCCCTAGATTACACAGTCTCACACACTCAGTCTCTCTCTCACACACAGCCTTTCTCACACATAACCTCACACACCACACACACACAGTCTCTCTCACACACCCAGACATGAGCTCCCACTTGTTGCCGACACTGTGGTCAGTGGCAGTGGTGGGGTGCAGTCACTACAGTAACCACAGACACAGACCAGGGCAGGTCACCCTGGGGATAACGGAAGTGGATCTCACTGTTAACATCACTACCCCCAACACAGTGGGCAGCTTGTACAACACCCCCCCCACCCCCACACACACATACATACACATACACTCATACATACACATACATACATACTCACACACACCCACCTCACACACATACATACACATATACCCACTCACACACACACATACACATATACCCACTCACACACACACATACACATATACCCACTCACACACATACATACACATATACCCACTCACACACACATACACTCATACACACTCACTCACATATATACACATAAATACATTCGCACACATGCAACATTCACTCACATTTAAACTCACACATACACACACACATACACTCACACATACACACATACACTCACACATACATACACATACACATACACTCACTCATACATGTACAACAAAATAACTATATACACACACTCACAACACACATATATATAGACATACTCTCTCACATACATATAAATAAATAAACGAGATGAAAGCTCCAATTATTCACACATCAAGCAGCAAAACCAACACAAAACTTTCTGCCCCCCCCCCCCCCTCTCTCTCTCTCTCTCTCATTATTATTCTCTCTCCTTTCACCACTTTTTTTAAAAAAAGCTGGACTTGTGTGTGTGTGTGTGTGTGTGAGGGGGTGGGGGGGGGGGGGGGGGGGGGGAGAAGGTAAAGAGCCGAAATAATACACACACACACACACACAACCATAGAGTACAGAGTGAGAGACAGACACACACACAGAGACAGACAGAGAGAGACACACACACACACACACAGACACAGAGAGTGTGGTGCAGAGAGACAGTCTCCAGCCTCACACACAGAGACAGACACACACACAGACACAGAGAGACACACAGAGACAGACACACACAGAGACAGACACACACACAGACACAGAGAGACACACAGAGACAGACACACACAGAGACAGACGCACACACGCACACACAGACACACAGAGACAGACACAGAGAGTGAGCTGCAGAGATTAGAGTCCCAGCCGCCCTCACTGACTGACTGACACAGTAATCTCACACTCTCTCCCCAGTGACCTGAGTTTGGGGTAAGTTTACTGTCCCCCCCCCCCCCCCCCCACCCTCTCTCCCCCCCCCCCCACCCTCTCTCCCCCCCCCCCCTCTCTCCCCCCCCCCTCCTCTCTCCCCCCCCCTCCACCCTCTGTCGTCGTCCCCCCCCTCTCTCCCCCCCCCCCCCCCCCACCCCAGATCCTCACCTTGGGGGGGCAGGTGGGGGGGGAGCAGGTCCCGGGACCACAAACCAACAGCAAAGTCACAGACAAGAGACACACCGCCCGACCAGCCATCTCCAACACCCTCACACATGCGCAGCTTCCTCCCCCACTGCCCCCCTCCCCTCTCCCACAGCCCTCCCCTCTCCCCACAGCCCTCCCTCCCCACTGCACCCCTCCCCTCTCCCACAGCCCTCCCTCTCCCCACAGCCCTCCCTCACACACACACCCCTCCCTCCCCACTGCCCCCCTCCCCTCTCCCCACAGCCCTCCCCTCACACACACACCCCTCCCTCCCCACTGCCCCCCTCCCCTCTCCCCACAGCCCTCCCTCTCCCCACACAGCCCTCCCTCCCCACTGCCCCCCCCTCCCCTCTCCCCACAGCCCTCCCCTCTCCCCACAGCCCTCCCCTCTCCCACACACCCCTCCCTCCCCACTCCCCCCTCCCCTCACACACACACCCCTCCCTCCCCACTGCCCCCCTCCCCTCTCCCCACAGCCCTCCCCTCACACACACACCCCTCCCTCCCCCCTCTGCCCCCCTCCCCTCTCCCCACACAGCCCTCCCTCTCCCCACACAGCCCTCCCCTCACACACACCCCTCCCTCTCCCCACACAGCCCTCCCCTCCCACACCCCCCTCCCTCCCCTCTGCCCCCCTCCCTCTCCCCACACCCCTCCCCTCACACACACCCCTCCCTCCCTCTGCCCCCCTCCCCTCACAACACACACCGCCCTCCCTCCCTCCCCTCTGCCCCCCTCCCCTCTCCCCACACACGCCCGCCCTCCCTCCCCCTCACACACACAGCCCTCCCTCCCCTCCCCTCTGCCCCTCTCCCCACACACAGCCCTCCCTCCCTTCCCCTCTTCCCACACACCGCCCTCCCTCCCCACTGCTCCCCCTCTCCCTCTCCCCACACACCGCCCTCCCTCCCCTCCCTCCCCTCTCCCCACACACCGCCCTCCCTCCCCTACCCTCTGCCCCTCTCCCCAAACACCGCCCTCCCCCCCTCCCCTCTCCCCACACACCGCCCCTCCCTCCCTCCCCTCTCCCCACACACCGCCCTCCCTCCCTACCCTCTGCCCCTCTCCCCAAACACCGCCCTCCCCCCCTCCCCTCTCCCCACACACCGCCCTCCCTCCCTCCCCTCTCCCCACACACCGCCCTCCCTCCCTCACACACACTCCCTTCCCCTCCCACTGCCCCCCCTCCCCTCACACACAGCCCCCCATCCCCTCCCCCAGTGTGGGGGACACTGTTGTGAACAAATATACACAGTCAATTCACTTGACAGTCTATCCTGTGAAGCGCTTTGAGACACAGTCTCGAAGACGCTGGGACAAATGTAAGGATCATTATTATTATTATTATTATCTTAAATCGGAACCTTTAGAAACTGAGGCGAAAACCTCAACACTGGGGTTCACTGAACATGGCCAGAGGTGAGGACAACAACAACAACGACACTGCGCTGTGTGCTGCGTAATGCCTTAGACAACAGGACAAGATGCGTAATTAAACAGGAGATGACTTGGCTGGAGATGGAAGGGGTTGGGCTGGGAACCATCAGGAAGACACAGTAACTGGCCAGAGTGGATTGAAGAGCGGGTGGTTGGGTGGTGGGGGGGTGGGGTTGGGGTTGGGGGGGGGGGGATCGGCTTTGGTTCGGAAGCAGCAGGTGACTTGGAAAGTCAGGGATTAGGAAACGTGGATCAGAGGAAGGGGGTCGGGAGGGACAGAGGCAGGTCAGCGAGAAGAAAGAGAGGGGATCAGTTTATATCCAGACCAGATCTGACCCTCTTTATGGCTGACGTTCCGGTTACCAACAGGAGGCCGGTGGAAATGTAGGTGGGACACAGTCTGACCTGCAGCCCACAGTGGGGAAGGAGGAGGAGGTTTGGGTGGGTGGATGGCCAGTGAGGAACTGTCCCAATATTGACAGGTGGGTCTGAATAACAGCTGCCTTGGGACTCGGAGACGCCTTCATCTCCATCAGAGGCAAAGAGCGAGGGGCGAGGGCACCTACATGACATCATTTAGTCCGGTCTTCAAACACAAGTATAGGACGTGTCCAGATTCCTCCTCCACAAAGGACGTCCAGGCTGCAAAGTAACCGTTACTACGTTTGATCAGATAAAAGACAAAAGATAAAAGCGGCCGATACAAAAGGTCTGATTGAGAGAGGTCCGTCCCTGGGGAACGTAAGCGATAAGAATCGACGAGGATTAATAACCCGCAGCTAGGGTTATACCGAGGCACGCAGAGCCGTCCGTCAATCAAAGTGACAGCTCCATTCACTCTCAGGGATTACATTACAAACGGGTGGCAGGAGGTGTAACTATCCCCCGGGCACATCTCACATCATCCAGGTCACAGCTGACGTCGTCATCATCATCATCATCATCATAATAATCCTGGCATTTGATATCGCGGCTTTTTTCACATGTTATCGACGTCTCAAAGCGCTTCACAGAAAAGACTGTAAAGTGAATTGACTGTATATTTGTGGGTGAAACGCGGCAGACAGTTGCGCACAGCGGCGTCCCCCCCCCCCCCCCCCCACACACACACACACACACACAGTCGTGGGTTGAAATGACCAATTTATTATAAGGTTTTCTTTGGAGGAATTATTATTTGGGGTGTGCATGTGTGCGCGTGTGTGCGGAGTAAGGGAACTTGCCCAAGGGTTTCGCCCTGACCTGCTTGGATTCGAAACACAGGTCTCAGAGATACAGCTGAGGTCAGACAGCATAGACCTGATGTATTGGACCGTTAAACTTCCCTCAGAAAACAATACAGAGACACATACGCCTTACATTCATGTTGATGTTACTTCTCATTACACACTGTTGAAGGTTGTGCTGCCGGCTGAGTCAATTTGATCTGAAATCAACCTGTAGTTTATTTAATCACGGTTTTCACAAGTGAGGATTGAGATTAAATTAAATCAGAATCTGAACCAATGGATCCATATCAATGGGGAATAACCAGCGCCCCCCTGGTGGCGAGGGTCGCGCATTACAAGTCTAAGGGGAAACCTGAGTTCTAACAATACTGTAATAATCCGTATATTGACATATATCAGAGAAAAAATAACACGACAATAATAATGAAATTCACATGTCGGAGTTTTAACTTTGAGCGCAATGTAACAAAACAAATAAAAGCTCGTTTTTGACAGAGAGCGGCAAGTAAATAAGTTAATTTTGGCAATTTCAGTGTGTTTAGTGGACCACAAATTGTTTGGAACTTTTTTTTGTGCAGATTATCCATTCCTTCGCCGACGCTGTCAAATACAATTGTCTGCTGGGGTTCCTGCCACCGTTAATACAATCCCACACAGAGCAACAGCAGGCTCGTCTACGAGTGAATGACAAGTGTGAAATATTCCATTTGAAACCCCTTTTGTTACTTAGTGATTCGACAGAAAGGTGATACCCCGAGGAGTTCCAGTGTTTGTTTTACAGATCTCAACAGAGATCAGCTTTGGATTTCTCTGCAAGCAACAGATAATTGCAATAACACAACACATTGAGGACCAGGGAATAACCTATTGTGATAATAATATATTGTAATACAGTATTTGAGAAATGGAAAACATATTTCCTCAGACTCCCCATTTAATATTCTGCTGAATTCTCCCAGGAACTGGCTCGTTCTGGCCTGAATAACACACACAAAACACGGCACTAAATACCTAAAGCCTTTAATAATAATACAGTAACAATACTTAGACGTGATGTACCATCTTATCATGTTGTTGAGAAGTCCCGAAGCGCTTCACATAAATCAAGGAAAAAAAAGTCAATCAAAAACATTGATGAACGAACATTTCTGTGGACGAGTGTGAACACCCAGTGCCTTCTCTGAAAGGAGACTTTACATTATAGAGACTCCTAATACCCTCTAAGAACAGAAAAGATAGAGCTGCATCCTTCAGCTTAATAACTGTCCTGCCGGCAGCCATCATCAGTTCATAACTTGTCCTCAAATTCATTCACTCCCTATTCATTCCCATTAACTTCTTTGTGCAGGACTCATTATGGGCTACAAATTAGTCTAATTGGGCATTTGTCTGATAATAGGGAAACTAAAGAGATTTAGCCTTGACTGGATTAGGCAGATCTTGTATTGTGAACCTTGGTTCCCAGTCATTTGGAGGAACAATGTAATGGGTTCAGTTGTGAAAAAAAATGATGTTTTGTTCGAACAAAGCCCAGCTCAGCTCAGCTCCTCACTCGGGGAAATTCAATCCGCGCTCCCCTCAAACAATTGTGACCAAAGACAGACACATTGGGCCCAGACAGCAGCAAACAAACATCACGGCGTTTAATCAGTTAATAAACCCGCTCCTACCTCAACCACCCCCCGCATCAACACATTGCTGCCGTTATTGCTTTCAAAAATGTCCATTTGCTCATCAGGTCGGACTAGTCGCTGAACCTGGCGGCGAGTTCATTCACACCCACAAAACACATGGGTCAAGTTTGGTTTTCTTTCCAAGTCGGGGAGGACGAGACACAAAAAAGTCACACTTTAATATCACACGCACGTTAGTTTGTGTCTCAAATATAGGAGTGTTTGCCCTCGGGATGTCTGTTAATGTCCCTGTGATACAAAGGCTTTTTCTCTGCAGCAATGTCGGGATCACTGAGTGAATAAAAATGACCGCACACAGGCTTCAAGGCTGACTAGCATCCCACAGACACAGACAGAGAGAGAGAGAGAGAGAGAGAGAAAGTGACTTTAATATGGGATGTGGACCACATTCAGGACAAAAAGACCAGAATTTTTTTTAAAAACACCGGATACACTGTATTTTCAGCCAAACTAGACATGGACCGAATACAGACTGGGAGTGAATGAGACACAAACAAACAGACACAATAAACAGTGTGCATCATATCACTCATACAGCTACAACCGAGATTCAATGGTTCATATCCATACTCCTCCATTAGTCACCAGATACACACTCACACTCTCACACACACTCACACA